>LOEQ01000475.1:136347-153213 GCA_001685075.1 Bramus lutescens | reverse complement strand
GGAAGGAAGGAAGGAAGGAAGGAAGGAAGGAAGGAAGGAAGGAAAAAAGAGGAAAAAAAGAACAACCCTACCAGGTGACTCCAAAGTGGACCAAGTTTGAGAACCAATGTCTACAGGTAATTTTTCTTCTATATAAAAAAGAAAAAAGTTCCTAAAGAGAAGTGAATTAGAGAAACTGTCTGGAGTCAGGGCAACCTAGCGTAAACCCCACCAGCATCCTCTTTTGTCTCAGGGGCTGAGACCATGCTTCTGAGCCTCCTTGTTTCCACAGCTAACTAGGGACAAAGAAGTAGCTCAGTGGTGGTCAGGGGTCCATTGATGAGACAATCCAGGTTAGGCTTGGCTAAAGACGGTCTCTGAACACTGACAGAGACTGCACCTGCACTGTCATTGACAGACTGCATACTTATTTCTTGTATTTGTGATCCAAGATGAAAGTCAAGAGAGCTTCACTCAAAAGTAGAGGTTTCCACCAATAAAACCCCATACCTGGTAAACTAACACCATCAAAAGTATGACAGTGACCTAGTGACATCCTTCTTGGATAAAGAAAATTACCAATGAATTAAAGGTGGGGGAGGGACCTCTCTTATTGCTCTACAACCAATCTTACCTAAAGCAACAGCACTGAATGAAAAAAGCCTGCATAAATGAAGAGGCCAGAGCCCCTGTCCAGCAGAGAGAACTTTAGCATGCCATCATTACTATGTATCATACTGAAGCTATAGAAGACAGGGAGCTCCTTGCTTTTTAATTCAGATGTCTCCTCTGCCATCAAGGAAATTCTCTGACATTCTCTGGTCATTTTCCAAGTCTAACAACCCTTCTGTTAGGAGATCCTTATTTCTGACCTAACGTTCTAAATGGCTGCATCCACTCTGTTTAGGACAAGCTGGGTTTTAATCTGGAGACAGCTTGCTGCAATGAAAGTTCGCAGAGTGAGACATTGTTCCTGGAGAGCAGGACAGCAGCAACTGTAATAGGGCTATACTAATGTTAGTGTCTCTATGTGTTAGAATGTGACTCTCTCCAGATTCATCTTCTCAACCACGTGACTTGTTAACACTAGCTTTGCTGTCCCTGTGAATTGTCAACTGCTCAGTCTTAACATCCTTCTTCCAGCCTTCCTCATGAACTCTAGATCCAATGCTTCAATTATGTATGTGGCTTTTTTTTCTCACTCGTTTTTTATGGAGTGAACTAATTCACTTTGACAACTTAAATGTACCAATGTGCAATGTGATCATGCAATTTAAGGGACTGCTTTAGAAGCAGAGATGCCCCCGTTTTTCAGAGTACACTGGGGACCTCCACTATCCAAGAGCGCAGATGTGCAAAAGTACAGGTGTGTACCTTCATCAAAACGCACCCATCCCAGCCCCAAGATGACACTCGGAAGCACCATCCCGAAAGCTCTGAGAGGAGGCGAAGGCAATTTTCTACGTCACAGTCCCCCAGGTGATTTTGTCACTAATCCTGGTTATCAACCATGAAAGGTAATTTAAGTGTCTAACTTTCCTGTCAGTAAAGGTAGGGCCTGGTCTCAATGGTGTCAAACAGGTACTCGTAACCTTCATGTTTTCCTGCCTCTCTTTTGGCATCTTTCTGATGCCAAACCTCAGTACTCCCATTGCTCCTTTTGGGGTGATCAGTCTAAAACAGCCTTCCATGGACATCACCTCAGATAATAAAATATACTACAAGATCGTGGCCTCTAGTGATTCATTTGGCTATTCTGTATAAACTTTGTACTACTGTGTTGTTAAAAACACACTGAAATCCACCAGAATTTGATGGGTAGAAATACATGCAGCTATGGTCCCTATCTGGACAATTCATGAACTTCAATTAATACCAGTCCCTTTGGAGGTGTGGATTTGAGTTTTACATTCAGCTTCCCAAGTGGTCTAGTTGGGGGGGGGGTGTCAGTATTTCTCCCAATTGATTTTCTCACTGCTCAAATCCCATCTGCTTTCTAAGATGACAATTAGTTACGTAATCTTTCTGAAATCTTAATAGATAATAGAGGTTTAACATATTTTCTTCCAAGGTTGCTTACACTGTAATAGAAGAAATGACATTATAATGTTGGTAGTACAATACATTAGTGTGCCACACATAATGGGACTAAAGTGTGACGTAATGCCACAGGGAGTTCATTCAGGCCACTCTGACCAAGGAGAAGCACCCTGAGAATTTTCAACTGACAGTAAAACTTAAGTGAATATAATTTCATAATAAGAATAGGCCTTATGGTGCTGGAGACATGGCTCAGGGACTAGGAGTACTTGTTACTCTTCCATGGGACCCAGGCTACTCCAACTCCAGAGGATCCAGCAGCCCCTCCTCAGGCCTCTCTGAGTACTGTATGCATTTTGTCCACAGACATAATTTAAAAAAAAACTTTTTTAAAAAGAAGATACATTTATCAAATTGGTGGAATTTATTAACACATTCATTTTATCTGCGTGAACATTACAGAATCAACACTGAGTGATCAAGGAGAAAAAGTACCATGAAGTCCTAGAACACAAATTTCACCATATCCTAGATGAAGTGGAATAATTTATAAAGACATTACAGATCATTGATAAAATTAAGGCTGACTGATATGCACACACACACGTCATTACTGATCTACAGATGAAATTCACTAAGAAGTTTTACTATATAGGCAGCACACTATGTAAACAGGACTCCAGCTCATTCCCTGTGGATGTCAGGATGTCACAGACCACTCCATATTTGTACACCAAGCACACAAACAATCCTCTGTTTACAATCAGAGCTCTTTCATGGGCAATCTGCACTTCTGTTTTGACTGATTCTCACTTTGACTGAACAACAAACAATTACAGATTCAGAGCAGAGGGGGGTCCTGTCATGGAGATCTGTATTCTCCAAAGTCAAAACAGCTCCCAGAGGCACTCAGAATAAAGGGTGGGCTTGTTACAAACACAAGGAGGTCTGTGCCTTGCCTGCTGGTCTGGCATGGAGAAGCTGTATACCTTCTGGATGTAAGATTTGTTTCAACTAGAAATCAAGCAATTGCCAATATATAATGACACCATGAGGGAGAATTCTACAGCTGTATCAAACACTGTGATAGGGGTCATTGAAGACAGGAATCATCATTAAAGAGTGATCCCTGATCAAAACTTTAAAAACACAGAACACAATTCATCTAAGAAGTTGAATTACAGAGGCCACCCGTGCCAAGAGTGTGACTCTCTTCTACTCTGTAGGAATACCTGTCTCCTGTTCTTGGCAGAAAGACATCGATCCCTCCATTATCTCACAAAGTATGAGTCAATTCTGTACAACATACTTCAAAAAAAAAGGAAAAGAAAAGAAAAAATACATATTTGTTATTTCTTATGTAAACCTAAAAAACATAACAGGCCAAGTGGTAGTGGAGCATGCCTTTCATCCCAGCACTCGGGGCAGAGGCAGGCAGATCTCTGTGAGCCTGGTCTAGAGTTCCAGGGCAGCCAGGACTGCACACTGATAAGATAAAAAGATAAAAAGGTAGATTAGTGAGCCTACCTTGAAACAAAACCAACTACTAGTTTTAAATGTTTTACATTGGATTGGACTTTTATATATTGTATACAAATTTTGTATATTGATACAAATTTGAGATTAATTTTGCTAAAACAAACAGTACATACCTACCTATAAATCTCATTTAACAATGTAATGCAAATTTCTAGTCCTTGAAAGTTATTATTACCAACTGTTTAGGATAACAAGGAAATGCAGGTTAGTAATTGGTCACATAATACAATCGAACTTGTATTCACATTAGATGTTTTCAAGGTCAAACAGATATATTTTTAAATATATCATCTTTGAACACTTCAGAGATCTACAGAACATGTCATTTAATGTGTTTTAATAACATAGGTTCTTTTTTTTTTCATGACAATGAGACATGTCTGCTCCTGGCAGCACCAATCTACTTCAGAGACGATGATGGGCATCGAAGAAACTCCACATGGAGTTTGCTTTCTTTGTGTCAAAAGTAAGTCAATGGGCAAGAAAGTGCCCTTCCCTCAATTGCTGACAGTATGCTGTCCTAATGGGACAAGCAGGACACACAAAAAAGTGACTGCCAATCTTTGCCCAGACAAGGTAGAACAGTCCTCCAAAACCCTCCTTCATAGAAAAGTCTGTCAGATATTCTAGGCCTGTAGGCCGAAAATGATTGCCCCAATGTTGCAGAGGAACTCTGGGTGACTGACCAGGCAGCCAGCTATTTCTGTCATTTCTCACATTCTTTGGAAGTCGCTTGCCTACACTTCCTGCTTACTCAATATTATTCAACTCTGAAGTGGTTGAAGACTAGATATAGTTTTCATTGTTTACGAGGCTCAAAAAAGAAATTCTCTAAAGAAACATAAGTATATAAGGATGAGAGATATCAAAAGGTAGTTTTGGATAGTAATGCAAATTATGATAGAAAGTAAATTAGGTACAAGACTTCGGACTCACCAAGATGGGGTAGATATGGAATATTTCCTATGAATTTGTCAAATGCAAATGGACTAGACATTGTTGATAGTACCTGTATGTATTATATATAGTTATTATCCTTATTATATATAGTTTTCCTTATATTAGTTATAGCCTTTTTATTTTAGACAAAAGGGGAGATATAGTGATATCTTATTTATGTTTTATAAATAAAGCTTCCAGACTATCAGACAGTAAAACTAGGCCACTAGAGGCCAGGCAGTGGTATCATACAACTTTAATCCCAGGATTTAGGAGACAGAGAAAAATGGATCTCTGTGAGTTCAAGGCTCCTCTGGACTACACAAGGGCTATGCAGAAACAGATCCGGATGGTGGTGATGCACACCTTTAATCCCAGCACTAGAAAGGAATATAAACTGGGATGAGACAGGCACTTGCTCTCTTTTAGCCTGAGGATTTCATAGAGGTAAGAGCTCTCTAGTGGACTGGCTGCTTTGCTTTTCTGATCCTCAGGTTGAACTCCAATATCTGTTTCTGGGTTTTTATTAATCATGCTACAACACACAGAAAAATCCAATCTTGAAAAAAGCAAAATAATAATAGTATTAAATTAATAGCAACAGTACTGTTATAGCAAGGAAAATAAAGCTCTTGGTTTAGCATGACTGCATCATTTGATGGTGAACTGCACAGCTGTATTCAGGGTCAGCCTCCACCCCCCATCCCCCACCCCCGCACAGATTTAGGGATGTCTACTGGAGAGTGTGGGGTGAAGGGTTCTACTGCCTGAGCAATGTTTGGGGTGAAAGCATCACTGCTGTAACTGAGGGGTGTCAACTGAAGTGTAATAAAGTGAGATTCGCCTTTACACTTCAGATACAACAAGAGAATGAATGGAGCAATGAAATAAATTAGGTAACAAGGGGGGAGGAGCGGGAGGGGGAAGAGGCGGCCAGGACAGAATCATCCTAAATGTTTGCCTATGTTTGAAATTTGTCATTTTTAAAGGACTGCTATGGCTAATCATGGATATTAACTTGATACACTTGGCAAGAGGGACGCACCCTCAAGTAAAGAAATCCCTCCATCAGACTGACCTGTGAGCAGGTAGGTCTGTGGGGCATTTTCTCATGGTAGGAGGGTCCAGCCTACTGTGGGCTGGTAACATCCCTAGGCAAGCAGGCCTAGGCTGTTTCAGAAAGACTGCCGATCATGAGCCATGGGGTGAGCCAGAAGGCAGCATTGCTCTACGGTTCCGTCCTCTACTACCTGCTTGTGTTCCTGCCATGACTTCCCTCAGTGATAAACTATAACACAGAAGTGTAAACCAAATCATCCCTTTCCTCCTCATGGTCATGTGTTTATCACATCAAAAGAAAGCACTGATATAGTTCCAAACCCCAACCTAAACTCTTTAAGGGATAGAGGGAGGGACTTGAATGTCTCAGTCCCCTTACACACACTAATATCCTAAGCAACCCTTGGCCCTGCACTCAAACAGCCATCAGACCGAGTGGCTGGCCTCCTGCTTCCTTCCCTGACATCAAACTCATATTATTACATAACTAAATGTCATTTTCCTTGTCCGGGCAACTAAATGTCCACAGCAGCTCACAAATTAAGGCTTTTGAGCACTGACTGTAATGGGAAGGAGGTATTGACTGACAATAGCGCTCAAATCCTACTTCCATAATTCATGAGTGTCCGTGGCTTTTCTTAAAGTCAGCTTGACTCCCTTCTTACAAAGCCTTCTTGGAGGTAGGGGTGTAGCTCAGTGACCTGGTGTGCTTAGCATTCATGAGACCTTCAGTTTGATATTCAGTAGAACAAAACCAAATTCATCCATTTCTTGATTAAGGAATCATGGCTTCACGACAATGCCACTTTCCATATGAATTTGATTTCCATCTACAACTGAAGTTATTTTTAATTACATAACATAAACTCTAATGTCTAATTCCATAATAAAAACACATGGATTTCAGTGCTCTCTGACTACCAATACATATTCCCTCATATTCTTTAAACTGTGGAAAAGGCAAGAGAAGACATGAGTTAGGATGCAGATGGGATGCTGGCCTGGAACATCCCATTAAGATCTGACCGTATGCTAGAAATGAAAAGGATTGATTAGCATCTTAAGAGGCACAAATAATGGCCTGGGACACAGCTTCTAGTGTTGATATTTAGAATTTTATATGTCCACATACTAGGAGTAGTTATTTATTGGGTAATTGTAACAGGCCAGGAATATACACCTATTGTATAATATGTTGGCATAATTCAAAAGTAGCAATCTCTGTTTTCCTCGCATGACTACAGGCTCAAAGTCTTTACAAGTCACCCAAGGCCATGGACTAGATTTGAACTGAATTCTTCCCACCTTCCTAGCCGCCTAGCACAAAAGAATGAGAGAGATTGTGCTGGTCATTCTAGAAGGACAAGCTAGTAATGCACACTACTCACTTCTTGTCCTGAGTTAGAGGGCCTGGAGAGATGGCTCACTTGGTAAAGTGCTGCCCTTGCAAACATAAGGACCTGAGTTTTATTCTCCAGAACCAAAAGTCAGGCATGGTGCTGTGTACTTACCAGATCTGGTAAGGTGGAAACAGGCAAAGAATAGTAAGAGACACTGTTTCAAAAAACAACCTGATGAGTGGGACCTGAGGAATGAAAGCCAAGCAACAACGTCCTCTAGTGTACACATAGGTTAGGGTTAGAGTTGGGGAGGGTACATGAGAAACAGAATTTCCTGCACTAATTGTGATGCTGAGGATCACAGTGTATCAGAAATTATTGATGCGGGTTGTTGCAGGCACGCCCGCTGTAAATTAGTGGTATTAGTTAATGGGCACATTAAAAGTGTTACCATTCATTTAGTGTTTCAGGCTGTCCCGGAGATCAGAGCAATGCATTAGCTTCATTCCCTTGGCTCAAGCTGTTTGGTTTCTAACTGTAAATGGTTTTGTACAGCACAAATATGCAACGGGAAATTTCAAAACAAAATAATGATCTTGCTTTGTGTTGCTCACTACAAAAATGGGAGGCTTCTAAAACTTAAATTTTCCATTAGTCTGTGGTCAAACTTGAGTACTGGAGAGGACACTTGACTTTGCTATAAACTCATTTTAAGCCATGGAAATAACACCTCCAAGTCACTTTAATAGAGCTGAACACACCTCACACTAATTGCCTGCTCCATGTTTCCAGGAGATCTTACAATTGCTTCAAATTCACATCATCCAGGACTTTCGCCCCATTGTCACAAACCTACTTTTACATCTACTTCCTGCCCTTGATTCAAGTATCACTTATATCCCTAATCCAGTTCTATGCTAGCTTCCTTCTCTCCTTGCCCCTAACTCTGGCCATAGTCCTCTGGCCTTTCTGCACAAGGCCTCTGTCCATGCCTTCCTTCCCTCCCATAGTAAACAGCCATACTGCCCTACCAGGCCTTCTCCAAATGTGGTGATATTGCCCAAGGTGCTCCTCATGCTGATTCTTAACTCTTGTTCAGTGCACCAGATGGGAAGCTGCCAGAGAGGGTCAGGGATACATAATTCTCAATAGAATATTCCAAATACTTTTAGAATGAAAACGTCTGCCACTTAAACCTGCTCCAGTTACCAACTTCCCTTACTAAAGATAAACACTGGTGAGCTTCTTTGCGCATCTCTCCAGAGAAGGCTATCTATGTATGAGAACTATGCGCTCCCTTGCAGTTTAAATATACAAAAATACGTGCATACACAAGCACACAGTAACATTTAGGGATCTTAGTTCTATATCTGAGTTTTCTCACTGAAAAAAATTCAGCCTGCGTTGTTGCACACACAGCTAATTCAAATGGCAGCAGAGCATTCTGTCGTGATGTGTTTCATAATTCAATCGTCTCTGCTTGACATATCTGGGTTCTTTCCAGTCTTTTGCTATGACAATGTGCAATCAATGCAAGCAAATACAGAACAGTTCACTATCCTCCATGACTCCAGAGGTTGAGGCAGCGAAGGCTCAGCTCAAGGCATGAAGCAACTTCTTTACAATCATTCCTGTGAAGTGTCTGTACCAAGGAAGAGTAAAATGCCTAGCCCTTGTCTAATAAGGACAGTCAGCCTAGTGACCAGCAGGAGAATTGGCACTGAACACCAAGCAGGCACTCTGACCGCTGCCTGCTACGCTGTTACACATCCACTTCCTTTGTGCTTGCTGGGTGATGAGGCGTCCCTGTGCATGGCCGTATCTGAACACATCCTATCAACAATGATGATCCTTGAGGAGGAGAAATGGCCAGCATTAGGAGCACTGGCTGTTCTTGCAAACGTTCAGTTTCAAGTACCCCTGTGACAGCTCACGAAATCAGCAACTCCAGTTCCAAGGGACTGGATGCCCTCTTCTGGTCTCCATGGGCATCAGGCCTATAGGTGGTACACATACACACAAGCCGGCAAAATAGTCACAGATAGAAAAATAATGAATTTTTAGAAGGCTTCACCAGGTTTAAATTTTAGGTTTACCAGGTTACTACCATCATATGAGCCTAAAAATTCTAATATGCCATCCGTTCTCATAGAAAGCACTCAAAATTGAAATATTAACTATGCTTTTGGATAACTACAAAAATTTACCCCAAGTTAAGTTCTCTGAACCCCCACCCCTGTAACCTTTCTCCTGGAATGAAGGATATTGTGAGGGTTTATTGAGATAACGAAGTGAGACATGAAATGAAAAGTAACTATGTACTTGCTACTTGTGTTTTATAGACCACAGGTCTCAGAAGTAAATTTGTTTTCTGCTGTATAATAAATCCCTTCAATTGCTAAGATCTTGTAAAAGAACAGGCTTTTTGGGCGCTATTCTAATTTTTTAACATTCAACATAAAACAATTAAAATACATTTTTAAAAACTAAAAGGCTGATAGTTGTCCAACAAAGCTAGAATCTGTGAGGTGTGAGGTTGAGTTCTAGTCTTCTGACCGTGTTGTACAGGACACAAGGCCTTCAGAGTTCTGCTGCTTCGTTTAGACGGATATCAGCTAGGAGGCCCTCTCTAGACATGTTCAGGTACTTAATATTCTAAATATTCTAATTTAAAATTGTTACTCTGGCTGGTAACTCATTTGCCCACAATTAGGACCCTATTCCAGGCATTGACAGGAGACAGAATATTGTCTTTGCAGAGTCCTTCAGTCTGTACTGGAAATGGGCACCAGATCAGAGTTCACCTACATAAATATGGGGCCAGAGTGATTTTAACTAAACCCTTCATCTAAATAAGTGCACTAAAGTTCAAGTAAAATCATGTAGCCCTTCCTCAAAGAATGCATTTGCACATGACTGAGACGGACAGGAGAAGCCCTTCACGCTGCCTGAACATTTCCAAATCCTCTGAATGGCAGGATGACTATAGAGGCCATGGCTCCCAGTTCAGTGCCTGAGAGAGGCACCCTTGCCAGTTTTTATTCAGAAATTCTACAGGGAAAGGACAGGTTCTTAATGTCTAACTCCATGTAGTTAAAGGAACAATTGTGGATCAGGGTGACAGTGATGTAACCAGCTCAGGACCATGTATTTGGAACCCATAAAGGGTCTTTTACATGAAACATCTACAGAAAGTACAGATTTATCATTCATCCCAAGGCCCAGTGTGGCAGGCTGCCATGCACTGGGCACTGCAATATGGTTGAAACACTGTGTACCTCAGTCTAAGGCAGACTCTAAGACAGTCTGCCAAGGTTCAAGAAACTCCATCTGGACAGAAATGCTCTATTGGTCCAGTACAAAATGCCTCAGACTAAAGGCCACCTAGCACACCAGCTTTATAAATCCCTGGCAACAGGCCCAGCGATAAGTTCCTTTTTCCAAGAGAAAAGGAAGACTGGCCTAGAATTTGTTACGTAGTCTAGACTGGCCTCAAACTCACAGCAATCCTTCTGCCTCAGCCTCCAAGAAGTATGTTATCACAGAGTCATTTTAAAGCATTGTAAAATATTTGAATCAACATAGACATAAAATCATTAGACTGGCTACTATTAGGTTTCTCATATTTATGTAATCAAATTGAGACCTACAATGACTAATAAGAGTCAAGAATCATGTCTGTAAGACTTACTGGTTTAAAAAATAGTCTGAGTCACTGTATATAATACAAAAAAATTCATGAAGATCCAAATATTTATGGACCTATGAAGAAACCAAACTTCACGGGGGGAAATGGGGAATCTGTGCCCGTGCTTAACATGAAAAGCCACTGCCTACCCAAAGAAAAACACTTCATAGAGGTCATTCATTTGTTCACTCAACACAATGCATCTTTATTTGACAAATCTAGGCTAGCCCCGGGGAATCAGCGACGACACAGAATTTGAAGCTAGAAGGAAACCTGTTTCCATCAGCTCATCTCACGGCTCCGACACACTGACACCAGGCTGTGGACCCCTTGAAGCCTTCTCGGAGGAAGGTCTTGCTGAGTGGTCTCGTGATATGGCATGTGGGAAGAGTGGAGGTCACGGTGCAGTCATTTTAACCCATATTTCTTGACCATCCCAAACCAACAAGAGCCCCGCATTTATGCAGCTCTTGGTCTTCCAACCTGGAGAAGTTCATTTCAGCTCTGAACCTCCGCCTGTCCTGAAGACTCTCAAAGTCCCTTTCAGCTAACAGGGAAGAAGATGACTGGTTATTTCTAACAATGGGCACGGTCGTTACCTCACAAGGGGCCTGTTCTATTAGATGATTCTAGTTAGAAAGTTCTTTTATGTTGAGTTAAAAATCAACCCTGTAGGGCTGGAGAGATAGCTCAGTTGTTAAGAGCATTGACTGCTCTTCCAGAGGTCCTGAGTTCAATTCCCAGCCACCATATGGTGGCTCACAACCACCGGTAATAAGATCTGGTGTCAACTTCTGTCTTCAGGGACACATGCAGGCAGACCACTGTATACAAAATAAATAAATTTAAAAATATCAACCCTGTAAATTCAACCACACAAACACATCACTGCCTCTTCTATATAATAATTCCTTAAATATTCCAAAAACTTTAAAAATACCAGCATCATCATTAGAGTGCACACGAGTGGAGTTGAGGGGACATCTCTGTGGGGTCAGTTCTCTCCCTCAACCTTTTGTGGGTTCTAGGGATTAAATTCAGCTAATCAGCCTTGGGTAACAAGATTCTAAACCTGCTGTGCCCATGTTGCTAGCCCATATTCCTAAACTTCCTTAATTAAAAAAAAAAAGTCCTTACATGCCATTCAATCCCAGGATTTCCAGCAGTTTTAGAATACTGGTTCCCTTCTTCTGTGACATCTTCTAGTCAACATTTCTCTTTAATATCCAGCACCCAGCATGTACTGTGAGAGTCTAGATTGGCAGTGTACCCAGCATGTTCGCTGTGTATCTGGTAGCGAACCCTAACAGCCTCATTGACTTGATGTAGAAAAGACAGCTGACCATGGAGACAATCAGGACCAATAGCATAGTCGCATCTATTTAAATGGCCAAATAAGGAAGGGGACAATAGGGTGGCCAAGAGTACAGACTGACGCTACACACCCTACATGGGTTCTATGGATTAGAGGCTTGCTTCTCTGCTTCCTTGCTTCTCTGTTTCCTTGCCTACCCAGTAGCAATAACAACTGTCTTACCTCACTAGATTGGCATAAAAAATTAAGTGATATATCACACATTTAGAGAAAGAATCAGTATCGGGTAGGGAGCTTAGCTAAGGGATCATTCTTTCAGGTGATTATCCTATGTACTTTTTACAGAGTGTGCTTTTCACAGACCACATGGGAAAAGGCAAGTCTCAGTCATTTCCTTAAAAATTAAATGCTGAGACATTATAGATGAAAGCAAACCGACACTCTCTTAGGTTCAAAGGATGTGATAGCCTTCTTCAGAGAGAGACAAGCTGAACTTTGTCAACTGAGAGGAAGCCAAGGGAAAGCAGAATAAACAGAAAGCAACTATTACAGAAACAAACTCCCAGGGACATTTTCCTTCCCATCGAACCCAGGCTATTCAGTCCAAGATGGCATGGATGCAGAATTCCTGGGGTTATAAGGCCCACCATAGTATGGTCCATTTGCTTACTGGTTTCTTTGAATGTAAACACTTCAAACACTCCTGCCAGAATCATAACCAAGTGCCATACTGGTGTCTTTTCTGGCCACTGTGACCAAATACCTCACAAGAAGCACAAGGGAGAAAGGACTTGTCTGGAGTCATGGGCGGAGAAGAGATCTCTACCATGGCAGACTAGCCTTGGCAGCAGGGCACAGTAGCTCCAAGGATGCAGGAGCGGGTGGGTGAGCCGCCCCACCCTCTGCTCAGACCAGGAGGTAGAGAAAGGAGACCACTGACACTCTTTAGCTTTTCTTCTCTTGTTCAGTCTAGGCTTTAGGCCTAGGGGATGACATCACCCATGTTTACAGTGGGTCATCCCCTTAGTTAAACCTCTCTATTAGAGCCCTCCAATGGAGAGAGGTATGTCTTCTAGGTTATTCTTCATGGAGGGGAAGTAGTGTTAAAGCAGCGTCCAGCACATCTGCTTGAGCCAGTAACCCTGGGCAGTAAGAGCTCTCTGCTCCAGCACTCTTTCGGATCTAGATGTAAGAGCTTTCAGCTCACATGGCACCTGCATTTGACCCAGCAAGGGACCAGGTGGAGTCACACTAACAATGGAACTTCACGCACAGCTCAGTGTCTACTGAAAATTGCTAAGGATGGGTAACTTAACCAACAAATCTCTGCATTCCTTCTGAGTTAAACAAATAAACAAAAACTCCATGCTGCTTTCTGCCCTCCTTAGGTCAGGGGTTCCCAATTCTAAGGATTGGGCCTATGGCCCCTACATCCTCAATAAGACATTCTCTCACAGTCACCCCCCCCTTTTATTTTACATCTTATTGTGATACAAGGTCCTTCTCAGTTGCCCAGTTTAATTAGCCTTGAACTGCCCTGCAGCCAGGCAGGCTTGAGTCTTGAACTTGAGAGTCTTCAGCCTCTACCTTTAAATGGGATTATAGACCTGTGTCACAAAACTGGCCAGTTATCTCCTTATCTCAGAAGATTTAAATACCAATACAGCTTCTTTAAAATAATTCATTTGTCTGAAGTTTATCTTAATCTTCATTGAAGTTTAAGGAGACTCCTCTGAACACGTCTGGAAGCTGTAACTGGGGTACTGTTAAAATCACCAAAAAGCCCTCTTCATTAGGAAATAACACCACCCTACCCATCTGTGATGACCATCTCATTGCTGATTGGTTGTTTTTCCCAACCATGCTCATTAACATAGGATGAAAAGTAGACAGAAATCTTCCGTATACCTCTCAAAAAAAAAAAAAAGGCAGGATGTAATGTTTCCTCAATATGGGATTCATCTCCATAATCTTCGAGGTTCCCAAACTTTCAGAAATGGGCCACTCGCTGCCAGTTGTGAGGGGGAAAGATAGGCACGACATTCAGGATAACAGCCACGGTGGTCTACTAAACTGCATGGGCTCATCACTGCCTTAAGTATTTTATAGGTTATCACATTAATTTGATATTGAGAGCCCTAGGAAGCAGGTATTCAATCCACGGCTGCAGATCTCTTTAAAGGGATTAGCTAATGTGACCAATGTCACATAACAGGGCTGGAACAGGCTCTTTGACTTTATAACCTAAGCTCGTAAGCTCTGCCCATTCACAGCAGAATTTACACTAGAAATAACTTAATGAACACCAACCTAACTTACTCATACGATAGTAAGAAGGACAGGAAAGGCAACGTGGAATGGGAGGCTATGTAAGACACTATGCACAGTGTACACAGATCTTAAACCGCACCCACAGTCTCCTGGCTCTCCTGTCTTGGTGCCCATGTGCCTCCGTGGGACTCAGACAGTGGATGCAGAAGGGACCCTGAGCTATGTCAAGGGTGGGCTAGCAGTGACCCTGCTCTGTAGGACACTCATGATAGAAGCTATCTTAGAAGAGCTGAGTATTCATTTTCAAACAAAGCCTAAGTTTTCCATTTTCCATCAACTATTTATAGATTGCCCGTGTACCACCATTTCTTGTCAATATATTACCCTTAGGGATTTCTGGAAGACCAGACTTTGGCCACTCTTACTCCAACCGCAATCCCATCACACGGCACCATTAACCTCTGACACGAACCAGCTAAAGGAGCATCAGGAGCTGTCAAGATGATCTAGGAGGGCAGGATATTTAAATATTTAAGAAGGAGGATTGTCAATTACCACTTGAAAACATGCCTTTTGCTGCATTTTATACTGGGGAAAGTTCTACCAAGTTCCTATTGTAGTGCAATGCCCAGCAGCCTACCTTTTCAGCCTCTATGTCTCCAGCCCACAAAACTTCAGAAAGAACAGCTGGTCGATGACATATCCAAGGCTCCAAGTCATCTCACGCTGACAGACACTTTGGTCATGTGTATCCAAACCAAGGAACACTTTTGAGTAAGCTGCTACAAAGCCCAAAGGTAGACACAGGCCCAGCCATCAGAGAGTCATGATAAAAAAAAATACACCTGCCTAGGCGTAGAGCAGACTAGGGCAAGCTCTGTCTACAACGGGGTGAACAAATGCAGCTGGAGGGCAAGCAATAGTCGCACAAGTGACTTCCATAATCTCTCCAAATGCAGGGTTTTCCTTTGCCTGCACCTGCTCTAAGCCCCAGGCCTTACCTTTACCTAAAATCATTCTAACCTTTACACTGCAAACCCTCCTTCAGATTATCTCTAGTTTTCTTGGGTTGAAAATGAGTGAGTGAGTGAGTGAGTGAGTGAGTGAGTGAGTGAGTGAGTGAGTGAGTGAGTGAATGAAGCAACCTTTGTTCACTCCCAGAGGAAGGCGAATGGCCAGTCCAACCAGTAGGACTCGCAAGGCGCTTTCTTTGTCGAGCCCACCCTCACTTGGAGGATGGAATAGTAAGCAACATTTCAGCCTTGGAAGCTCCAAGGTTCCAAGGTACCTGGACCCTGCTCAGATAACAGCAAGGCTAGTTCTGCCTTCTGTTGCTTTATCCTCAAGCACTGAGCACAGAGAGGCGGTGAAGATACTGATGTTTCAAGCATCCAGCATTACCTTTAACCCTCTGCCCCAAGGCCTTCCTTATAAACCACTGTGGATCAATCTATTTGTCTCCTCTCTATATTAATTTAAAGTCTATTCTATAAGCACAGATGAATGGATTGCTAAAGCCAGTCTTCAGTGGGTAAAGTTCACAGGTCCCCAGTGGTTTTTATGCCGTCTCCACAGAAGCTATTCTAAGCCTTCCCAAGCTCCGACTAAGAGCCGCAACCTGGTCTTTGGTTTCACTGAAAAAAATGGAACTATTTGGGCTTGAAATACACATGCTCACTGCCCATACCTGCCTCCGCCTCGGCTCTGTGCTCACACCCTGTCTTGGTTCTTACACCCATCAGCTCTCTCAGCGATCTGGCCCCATCTAATAGCTCTCTCCATTCTTCATGTAAACACACTCAAAAGCAAAGCAAAAAGGAATGACGAAACCACAACGCTCTGTGCAATCTGCACTCCTGTCAGTCTGCGCTCCCAACGGTCCAGCCTCAGGGAAGAGCCTACTGTCTCTCTCCGATACCAGCCCACCCAGGAAACCATTCGAACCCCAAATCCAAGTCACCTTGTCAATTCCTCCTGGACCTGCCCTCTCCACAGCACCTGACGTTTAGCAACTTCTGTCTTGAAACTCTCTGACGCTGGGTTCTTATGACATCACCGCCCGGTGGGTGACTCCACTGATTCCCTTAAGAATGCTCTTGCTCGGTCCTCTGGTCAAACCTTACATTTTAACATTTTCCCAGGATTCTATTCTTGGCTTTCCTCTTCTCAAACTAAAGTCTCCCTGGGGAGAAGGAGCGGCAAAGCACTGTTTACACTATGAATTATCCCACATTGCCCATAAATCAATAAGACTAAATTTGAATTCATTCGCTTCCTCTCCCCATTCAACTGTGTACCAGCGCTCACCTCTAGCAAGGTCCTCTCTGTGTGCTTACCTGGCTGTCTCCTCGTGCTCTGTGCACCTGAGGGACAGACACTAGTGTCAGTAGCAGCGATGTGCTGGTGTGAGGGCTGGAGGTGTGGGTAGGTGTGACGAAGGAACACATCACAGGGGAACTAAGGACTATGTCACTGCAGGAAGAACCACAGCATCTCCCTGAACTACGGAAAAATCTAGAGGGGAGATTTACATTTGCAAAGAGATATAGATAGATATAAATATCTCCTTTCCTGCATTTCTCTGCTTTTCACAAATGCCAGTGATATAATGGGAAATCAACTTAGATTTTGATTTTGTAAGTGAAAGAAGCAGAGAAATGGGAAAAGTGGTTGGATTTCAACAGCCACAGGTAGAA
>LOEQ01000475.1:125819-136278 GCA_001685075.1 Bramus lutescens | reverse complement strand
GAGCATCCAGAGCATGCTGGGCTGAAGGGTATGGAAGGCCAACATCAGGGCACTGGGAGGAACAGTACAAGATTTTTTTTTCTTTTAAGTGGCAGTACAGTTTGTAGGTGATGGCGAACAAGCTAGACCTTTAAGCAATGCACCTTCTGATTAGAAAAGAGGCTGGACCAGAGGGGGGCCCTCTTCAAGAGTTCCCTGATGAAATTACCTCAGTGAGGAGAAATGGAAGCCTGAACTACAGCAACTGCCTGAACAGCAACTACAGTGAAAACACGAGAAGAAAATATTGGTTTTTGACCGTAGACAAATAACAAAGGTTTTGAATACTTAAGAACAATATAATTATATGAAGAATTAATTTAAAGGAAGTAAAAACTTTAAAACCACAAAAATTAAAACGGGAAAAGGAGCAGGGCAGTGGTGGCCCAGTGCTTAGGAGGTAGAGGCAGGCAGATCTCTGAGAGGCAAAGTCAGCCTGGTCTCCAGACAGCCAGAGCTACACAGAAAAACCCTGTATCAAAAAAAAACAAAAACAAAAACAAAAAACAACAAAAAATAAAGGTGAAAAGGAAAGCAATTCTTGTTTGTTTTAAACAGTATCACTGTGTAGCCCAGGCTGTCCTAGAATTCATGGCAATCTTCCTGCCTCAGCCTCCCAAGTGCTAGGATTACAAGTATGTCTGTCTGTCTGTCTGTCTGTCTGTCTGTCTGTCTGTCTCTCTCTCTCTCTCTCTCTGTGTGTGTGTAAGAGAAAGATGTAAGAACGCATTTAAACGTACATATTCAAAGACATATATTTGAAAAATACACTTAAACCCAAGTTTCCTGAGCCAATAACTGATCATATATTTGGCGTTAGAACGTAACAACGTATTTATCAGAGTCAATTGTGTCAGTAAGAACTGAACTGAGCGTCTGCGCACGCTTCAGAAACGCTACCCTCCAGCCCTGGACCAGAGAACTGAACATAGCCATACCGTGAAGCTGTTGTTGGCATTTTTTGTGCTTGCTTCAGCGACACTGGCATCTGAGAGGTCAACTTCATCGAATATCAAGGACTGTGGATGGACAAGAACACAAACACGTTATATAGAAAGCCAGCTCTTCAGTGTATTTTCACTATCAGCCCATGACGATGAAAGTGACGTCAAGAATTAGGAATCAAGAACGAATGTTACCTTAGGGATACTACACAAGTTTGTCTCAGGAACTGTAAGTCCATTCAACATGGCGACCCTACTGCACAAATGACCCACATCTTCCTGAAGCCTATCTGCTATGATTAGGAGAACCAACTGAAGGACACACACTCACCCACCCACACCCTAAAGCTTGAGGCAACTCTGCAGGCAGTTGAAGGCATCATTACCCACAGGTTTGTCGAGTGGAGGTTGAGAACTAGCCCTGGCTGGGATCACGGTGGCTTAACAAATGAACCTTACTGTCCTTGTCTATCAAAATGTATCCAAATAAGATGGTGACCGTGCTCTGCAAACAAAGACTGTGTTTGTCTCACACTCTTAGCCATTATTCTACTCTGAGAGTGTCAGTGGTGAAGGCTCCAGAAAAAAATAATGGGAATTTTTTTAAAGGAACAAATTAGCCACCAGTAAAAATGAATAACTAAATGCACCTTTCCTATTCTGAGTGAATTGGTCATTGCTCAGCTTTCAAGCCAGTGGACTTCCAACACAAGTGAAATTATTGTTCACCTCCATGTTTGCAGAGAAACATGTCTCCCCTTCCTGATAGCCTTCACTCTCCCAACCAGGGCGTTATATTAAGGGAGTCGCACTAAGTTTACTAAGATTTTATTCATTTACTTTAGCTCAATTGGACTTGTTCCCAAACTGGAAGGGCCATACAATACGGGCACGACATGAAACAGACAAAGCCCACTGCAGCACGAGTTAGACCCTTAAACATGGAGGGACTGCGGTCACAAGGAAATGCTGGGGAAGGCACCAACAATTCTCTCAGCAGAAAGCAAATTTATCATCTCATCCTACTTGAGCGGCACCTGAACGGGACACATGACCAAAGTCACAGGCAATCAAGATGTCACTGTTTCTACAGAGGAGGATGCAAAGACACAATGGAGCCAGACTAGGGACAACAGTCAACATCAAACTTTTAAAATAAGATTATCTTGTTATTACTTTAACCTGAGAATTCAGCTATTCCTTCTACTACTGTTCCACAAACCAAGAATTAGGTTTGCTTACTGGTTGCCTTTTCAGCTTCTACCAATGACTCTACTGATTATGAGGAACATGCATTTTTAAAAATGGAAATGACTAGCCTTTCTGGCATCCTAATATTTTCTTTTCAGGCAACATGAAAATATCACTTTTAATAGGGATCTTCTTCCCAAACTATATTATATTACTTCATTCATTTGTTACATAAAAATTATTTTAAGTCTCAATTTTATTACAATGTGATTTTTCACTCTTAATTGCTACCATAATGAAGAGATTATTTGTGCCCGGGGTTGTGAAAGTACTCGGCATGTATGGTCTTAAGCCTTCTCTCAGTAGCACACAATATTCACAGGCACACTGTGGTCTGTGCATGAGCTGGGCTGTGAACGTCTATCTGCCCCTAGAATGTAAATTCCTAACAGCTGTAACAACTCTCAACTCTTTCTCATAGTCCGAAAAATTGAAAAGGGGTAAGGGGAGTAACCCAGAGTTTTTAATTTATTCTGTTATTTATAACATCTTAATTAGACAGAAGAAAAAGGGAATCGTATATTTGACTAGCCGACCATATGACTCCCCTTGAGGCAGAGTGCAAGATGACCACATCTATAATAAATTAATAGAAGAACTACTAAGCTATAATGAGGCTCTAAGGCAAATGTAGTTTGTATGATCAAAGGTTTCGATCTACTCACGACATACAGTGCTTGGGAGCAGTCTTGTTGAGTTACCTTTGAGTCTTTTGCATAATAAAGTGTGCGACCTCGAAGCTTGAAGTATCTCTTTTTCCACCTTTGGAAAGAACTGGTTTGCTTCAGCAGCTGTCCTTCTTTAATACTGGCCTGGGGACAAAGCAGAGTACAAGGACAGAATGAAAATCAAACCCAAAACCAAATTCCATCCAGAACCAATGATCCACGCACATTAGAATTCTGAACACTGCGACTAACATATTACAAATTACAAGAGAGAATATTTCATTCCCATCACAGGTCAATCAAGAGAATGTACAGAAAGTACCAGAAAGTAAAAGTGATTTTCCTATGGTTCTCAAAAAATTTACAGGTAGAACTGACTACTGATGGACTCTGGGAGACAGGGAGTCATTGTCTTCAGCTGTATACCCAATGGTAAAACCACCAGGCTCCACCACACAGTTCCAAACCCAAGGCCACACAGACAGCCCTGGTTAAACTCACTGGGTCACAAAACAAAAAGACATGAATTTGAGGAAGAGCCTGGGGTGGGGACAAGGTTAAAAAAAAAAAAGAAAAAAGATCAGAGGAGAATGGGGTTAGAATAATCAGAATTCATCAACAAAATTGTTGAAGAACAAATTTGATCAATCTAACAAAGGGATTTGTAGACAGAGTGAAAGGCGCACATACATAAGCTAACATCCACCACAGAGCGTGACTCCCACACAGTATATATACAGGGAGGACGTTAGAGGCACAATGTCATGTGCTGGGCACTAAAGCAATGGCCTCTGGAGCCAGACACGTCTAATTCCTAGCTTCAGTACAAGTAATGATGATCGCAGGCAAGTTACTAACTTCTTCATTCATGTTCATTTGCATCAGAGGCAGTGGAAATAAATATAAAGTGTATGGCAGCTGATAATTCGGATGCCAACCCAGCAGAGGAGGGGCTCTGATGGAGGTTAATCCTGTCCAGACAAGGCCTGCAGGACCATTGACTCTGGAGACTGTCGCTCACATTTGCTAACGCAGCTTGATGTCTCCCCAATACCTGCATTGTAGTGTGTAATCTCATGTGATGTGTAATTGTAATCTCATGATTGCGTCTCATTTATATGAGATGTATTTATATACATTTATGGGTATATACATCTGTGGTTGGTCAGAAAGATGACTTTTTACTTACTATATAATTTTGATACATGGAACACATGCTTCCTAACCAGATCTATTTGTCTCACAAGGACTGTAGGCACTTAAAAGCCTGCTTTGTCCTTTTGCTCAGACTAACTGCACACAATTAGCTCACTTTCAACTCAAAGTAAGTTCAAACTAGACTAAAGGCTTTTAGCAAATGCATCATAAGTTAAAACTTTACAGCTATGCACAAGGTCAGAGTCACAGATGTCTAATTAGGTTGCTATACAAGGCACCCTAAGTAAAGCATGCCAATTCTTCGCTTGCCAGTCTGCTGACAATAGAACTATGTCTCAAAGTCTGTCACTGGGCACCATGCCCCCCACCTGCCCCAGTCTGGTCATGTCTTACTCCTGTAACCTTGGAGCTTTGTGTTGTCATGACAATGGCTCAGCTCCCTATCACTTACCCTAGGAACATGCTCTTGACCCATGAAAGGTAACTCTTGTAATTTTTTTATTGCTTCAAGGCCCCTGAAAGACCCACATGTTGAAAGCTTGGTCACCAATGTAGCAGTGTTTTAAGGCAGAGGCCAATCGTGAGGGCTTGGATTTCACTAATCCATTGATCTATTGCTGAGCCATTAGGCAGAAGGGTGCTGCCTACCTGAAAGAACTGCATTACTGGAGGGGTGGGGGCGGGCAGCAAATGGATACATTTTGTCCCCACACCTGGTACCCTGAGGTGAGCAGCTTGGCTCAGCCATGTGCTCCTTCCCACGGTGCTCCATTTTACCACAGGCCACAAGTGATGGAGCAGACTAAAACTTCTGAAACTGCAACCAAAACAAAACTGCTCTCCACAGGTATTTCATCACAGCAACAGAAAGCAGATTAGCACAGGCTTGGGACTGCCTGACACCTGGGGAGTCTCCAGAGAGCACTCTGCAGCGCATATCTTAAAGAATTTCCAGCGGATGTGTCTGGAAGATGTAGGGGAGCCTTTGTGACTCTGGAGTGGATTCTGTGAATGCTTGAGAGAATGTCAGTTCACTTCCACTGTCTCCAGCAAAATACTCCAACCTCTCTGACCCTACCTAATCTGATTCGCTCTTAGACCCTTCCATCCACAATGACACTTTTCACTTTCAACTGGGAAAGCATGGTTCAGACCTGGGTGTTGGCTACTGTCTGGGCTTGTCCTGCTATTCCCTTGAGAGTCATCTGGCTAACCTCGCATTTCCTTCAAGTCTTTGCGAAGGCCAGGGGAGGATGTTCACTTGTGTCCTGATAATGTCCACATGCTGATGCAGGCACATCCTTGCACACGTGTGTGCATGCCTGCAGAGGCCAAATGATATTTGTGGGTGTCATTCCTAAGGCACCATCCACCTTTTCTAAAAGATGGGGTTTCTCACAGGCCTGGAGTGCACCACAGAGACTAACCTGCTTGACCACTGAGCACCAGGGGTTCTCCTGTCTCTGCCTCCCCCACACTGGGAGGCCACAACACTAGCACGCACACACACACACACACACACACACACACGCTTTCAAGCTTTGATCTCAGTAAGACTCATCTCAATGGCCACCTGTTTGATACTACAGTGTGTTCTTATTCTCTCCACTTCCCCACAAGACACTTCTATGACACGATTTACTTACTTTACAATCTGTATTAAAACACAAAGTCCCTGAGTTGATTGTATTGTAATAAAAATTTTATGTTTTACTTTAACTGGAAGACAAAGAGAAAGGAAAGAGCAAGGCAGAGTACTCTGGAGCCTTTCTATATGACTGTACTCAGCGGAGACACATCAGGACACTATCTTCAAGAGGGGTCTAGGATGGCTCACACTTATTCGGAATTCGATACAAGGATAATAATGCTACAATGAGCCTCCAAAGCAAAAGCAGTGCAGAGAACCGAAGTTCTAAATTGTCCCACCGGACTGCCATGGGGGATCTCAAATGCCCAGGACATTACCTCCCACCTGCTAATGGGGCCTATATGAATGGCTGAGATGAAACCCTGTCTGATTTTAGAATTTATGTGCAAGTTTGATAATAATGCCTTATATTATCAATAAGCTAGAAAATATGAGAAAAATT
The DNA here is from genome assembly GCA_001685075.1 of Bramus lutescens. Taxonomy (NCBI): domain Eukaryota; kingdom Metazoa; phylum Chordata; class Mammalia; order Rodentia; family Cricetidae; genus Bramus; species Bramus lutescens. Next base: position 130,125 of record LOEQ01000475.1, on the reverse strand, counting down.
TCCTGCTCAGAAGGTAATGAGGTCATGTTAATGTTTAGTTTGATTTTCTGGTTCACTTTGCAGTGTGTTCTGGGAGTGTCCACCAGGAAATCGCTGCAATTTAATGGAAAGAAGAAAAACAAACCACTTCTGAAACTTTAGAACCAGAGAACAGGGCTAAACTCAGGCAGACTTCAAGCCAAGCTCTACAACATATTAACAGCACAAAGCAAGGACACTCTACTGCTTTATGCCACATTTCCTATCCAAAAAAAGTTCAGAATACCAATTTCACAAGCTTATTGCTTCTAAGTTCATGATACAGTATATCTGGAGAGCACTTAGAACAGTATTTGGGCTACATAAAACCTCAGTAAGTGGCACCAAGTATTATTATTGATGATGATTTCGTTGGGCTATTAAGTTCAGAGAGTATTTTCCAGGCATGAATTCTAAGAGCTTCCTGGAAAAGGTAAGTAAGTGTTCACTGGTCACTGTCAAGGCAAATATCAGCTGGAGTGGATGGAAAGACTCAAGACAGGAAGTTGCAAGAGATGAGATTCAGGATCCGCCAGCCATGAGGAGGAACCTGCCTTTTACCGTAAGTGCAAAAGGCTAGTGAAATGTTTGAGGCAGGAGAGGAGCTTCTACTGGGTATGCTGAGCAGCCAAGCCCAGGAGACCTCATCCGGGACAGCTAAATGCAGGAAACAGGTGAGAACAGGGCTGTAAGGGGAGGGGGGAACTTTGGAGAAGCAAGGCGCAAAGATCCACCCTCTTACAATCAATGTGGAGCGCCACAAAGGCGGCGTGCTCACTACAATGAACTGGTGAAGCCACGACTCCATAGTACAGGCAGAATCCCAAGTCACCACCAACCACAGAGGCCACTGGTAAGGTGCCAAGGCTGGGGCGCTGTGACCCGGAAGTTCACACTGGGGCACACCTTCGATGACATACATCTTCCTTTATGACTGAGTCCTCAGGGGAGTCTACCTTGTGTCTGAATCCCAGGGCCCTTTCTTCGAGTTGATTCTGATGAAGTTGGGGAGGCAGAGACCGGAGGATCCTTGGGGCTCACTGGCCAGCCGGCCTAGCCGGCTAATCAGCAAGTTCCAGGTTCACGGAGAAACTTTGCCTCAGAAACCAAGATGCAGAGCAGCTGACGAAGACACCCAGCACTGACCTCTGCCCTTCTCACGCTCCGCACACAAACACATGCGCATATACAAAAACATACCATTTTCACTCCGTGTTGCCTATTCATCCTGGTTTATTTCAAACAGTAATCAGCATGGTGGAATCATCTTGGTAATCTGCTTATTTTTGTTTGAGGCTATGGAAGATCTTACTTACGCCTTAATAACTTCCAAGAGCCGAACGACAGTTTCCAATCTTAATCTATTCAGTTTCACGTCTAGGAGCGCGCACGGTGCCCACTCTGCGTAAGACCACTGATGTCTTTTCTGCAGAAAAGCTAGATGAATGGGGATGTTAGCGCCATTTAGAGTGAAGAGCCACTATCAAGGAGAGCATTAGGGTGAATTAGGCTAACAAAGGGACTAGGGTAGAGAAGGCTTTACCAGCAGGGCATGGGGCTGCATCAAAGGTTAGAGCAATAGATTTCAAGACAGACAAATAAAAGGAAGGAGACTAAAAGCAAAAGGAGCCTGGAGGTCACAGGTCAGATTTCTGGTGTCTGTGGGGGTGTGGATTTGGTAGTGCAGGCAGCACCCCATGGGGAGGTGGAAGCAGGTTATTTATGTCTTAAAATAGCGCTTGTGTAAGAGAAATAGGTCTGTTTTTATCTTCTTGAACTTTTTCTTCATTATGTTTAAAAGAACTTCCACTTATGTATTTTTTATTTAACTCTTCATTACCTTAGACAGAGCTTAACAAAGATCCCGATACCCATGCTCTCGTCAGCAGCATGTTTACTAACATTGTAACAACACAAAGATTAGCAGGGTCCTCATGCAAGGATGACACGCAAATGTTCTTGCAAAGAAACAGTCCAGGCATGAAACTATTGAAGAGAGTCCTTAAAAATATGAACTCACAGCAGCTAGGGTTGCCACTATAAAACCTATAAAAGCCAAAAGCCCAGCACAGATGGTGGGATAGGCCTCACCTCATATAAACCTGCCACAATACACAAACAATGTACCTAAAATCCTTGAAGAATACAAGAAAGAGGGAAAAAAATACCCTTTTTGTCCTCTGAGGGCTGTGACTTAACAATATTAAACTGAGGCACAGTTATTCACATGAAAGTCAGTCCTCAAGTGGAAACTTCTGTACACACATGGCTAAACACATTCCTTATGAAAGGAATGTGACAAAAATGATTACTGTCACAACTCTAAAAAATATATTCACATAGTCAATGTGTGGTTAAAGAGAAAAAATGTGGGGGGTGTGATAAGGCTTCTCAAATTTCAAAATAGTGAGTATACAGAGTGAAGAAACGAGAGTCCATTTTTAAAAAAATCACACAACTATATTCAATATATTGAGCTACAACAACAGATAATAGCAAGTGTAGCAAATAATCTTGATCAGAAAGTGATGGTTACAAATGATGAAAAGAGTGAGCAAGATGGTTCAGCAGGTAAAGGTTCTTACAGTCAAGGCTTGATGACCTGAGTTCAATACCCAGAACCTACACAATGTCAGGAAAACACTGATTCCCTAAGGCAGCTGTCATGCACACTGTGACACAAACCAATCAAGAACACATCAAAAAGATCACCCACCATGATCAAGGTGGATATATCCCAGAGATGCAGTCATAGGTCAACAACAAGATCAATCGATGTAATATGCACTAATGCCAACACACGCACATAAGCACGCGCGCGCATGCGCACACACACACACACGCACGCTTGTAAGTAAGTAAATTAAGCAAGTATGGCTTTAATTTTGTTCCTAAGATTTGCAGGGTAAGAAAACCTCAGCACCTGGGAAGCCGAGGCAAAAAGACAGTGAGTTTTAAGACAGCCTGGACTACAGAGCAAAACTCTACCTCAAAAAGCAAAACAAACAAACAAAAAAACCCAATCATTTAAAAGATGTTTAAATATTTCATTTGTATCTTGCTGGATTTTTAAGACTATTTTCAGTCCAATATCAAAAAGCTGTCAAATTGTTCATTTTCTGTCCCTTGCTTAGAGCAAATAAAATTCTTTGTAGAAATTGTACCTACACACAGATGCCCTAGGACTGGGCCCTCATTTCTCAAGTTTATGCCTGGCAAAAAGGGAGACATTACAACAGATACTGAGGAAATTCAGAAAATCATAAAAGCATATTTTAAAAATATTCCACCAAAGTAACCAGAAAACCTAAAAAAAAAAAGAGGATAAGTTTCTTGATATATACCACCTACCGGTGTTAATTGGAATAAAATTATTTAACAGATCCATAACCCCTAGCAAAATAGAAGTAGTAATTAAAAATCTCCCCACTGCAAAAATTAATTAATTAATTAATTAATAAAAAAAAAACAGATTCAGGATAGAATTCAATCAGACCCCAAATAACTAAGGCAAATAATCCTCAAATTATTATATGAAATAGAGACTGAATGAACATCCTTCCCATACCAAAACCACACAAAGATACAACAAAAAGGGAAGGAAATCATAGATCAATATCCTCTATGAACATAGATATGAAATTCTCAATAAATTATTTGCAAACCACTCAAGAACACATCAAAAAGATCATCCACCATAATCAAGTTGGATTTATCCCAGAGATGCAGTCATGAATCAACAAAGAATCAGTAAATGTAATCCACCACATAAACAAGACAGAAAGATAAAAACCACACTATGCTCTCATTAGAGACAGAAAAGGCCTTTGACAAAATCCAACATCCTGCCATGATAAAAGTCCCGGAGAAATCAGGAATACAGAGACATAACTCAACATAGTATAGTCAATTTACAACAAGTCTGCAGCCAACAACAACCTAAGTATAGAGAAACTCAAAGCAATTTCATTAAAAATAGGAACAAGACATTGCTGTCCACTCTCTCCGTATGTATTCAATATAGTACTTCAAATCTTAGCTAGAGCAATAAGGCAACTGAAAGAGGTCAGTGGGCTACAACTAATAAAGAAAGAAGTCGTCAAAGTATCTTTATTTGCAAATGATACACTAGTATACAAAAATGATCCTGAAAAATCTACCCAAAAACTCCTACAGCTGATAAACATTTTCAACAAAGTAGCAAGATACAAAATTAACACACAAAAATCACTGGCCTTGGGCTGGAGAGATGGCTCAGAGGTTAAGAGCATTGCCTGCTCTTCCAAAG
>LOEQ01000475.1:80568-101468 GCA_001685075.1 Bramus lutescens | reverse complement strand
GGCATGCTAACACAGAATAATCCCTAAGCCTTGGGTGCAGGGGTTGTGTTGTAGATGCATCAGTCAGGACTGTGCCAGGCATGTAGTGTGGAAAAGGGAAAGCTCAGGCAGCCTCAACACTACACAATGGACTACGGGGCACTAAGGAAGGTTGAGAGCAGCAGACGTGGAGAGGAGTACACTACTCGGTTATCCATTACTGTATGGTCAGTCCTGAAAACACACATACAAGTAACGTTACACAAACTAACCAGGCTTTATGCATATATTTAGGAAAACCACACACATTCTCAGTCCATTTACTACTTTTGGTTTAAAATTTATAGTTTTATTGACATTAAATACATCTATATCATTGTACCCCAAAACCACTATGTATTTCCTATCTGTGTGTGTGTGTGTGCGCGCGCACGCATATGTAATTACAATAAAGAAAAAAAGGCCATGACTTTGAATGAGAACACAGGAGTGGTGGGGATTTGAGGTAGGAACAAAAAGGGGAGAGATGATATGATTATATTATAATATCAAAAACATTTATAAAAAGAAAATTGATTTTTAAAAGATTTTCAGGGCACCACAATCCTGGGATAGCAACCAGATGTCCTAGAGCACAGGAGAGCCATGAACTGTCTCTCACAATAAATTCTTTTGACCACACTGATTTCTGGCAAATGTATCTATGACCTTAGACAATTCAGTCAGTTGGCTATTCTACTCACTCTGTCAGAGAATAAAACTTAAATCTGAGTAATTTGCATCATCTAGTATGTAATGGAAACTACTGTCCCGAGGAAGCCAACTGTAAAACTGACCACAGCTGTTCCTTCTAGACTCTGACTCTCAGCCCTAGGCCAATGGACGACCAGCAGATCCTAGATCAGCACGATGTAGTCTAAGGGCAGGGCAGCCTGGTATTCCTCAATCCCATACACTTGAGTTTCCAATGATCTGCTGATTTCTGTAATATCAACAACTGGAGGGAGGAGGGATGAACCAAATGCAGCCTCCACACCCCAGGAAGAAATGTTACCCTGTCCACTGCCCCTGTGGACATACAAACAGGAAGGATCACACTGAAGAGTCATTGCTAAACTTGATTTGTACCACAGTGACAGTGGCCTCGTTAAGCTGCTGCCCAGTGACAGAGCTCTGTTGAAGTCACACAACCTATGACTTTTTGAGTGACAGGAAGAGCAAATGAATTTACATTAGATGAAGACAAAGGGGCTGAAGAGAGGGCTCAGCTGGTAAACTGCCTTCCCCGCCAGCATGAAGACCTGTGTTCAGACCCCTAGAATCCAGGTAAAAGCCAGGAGTGGTGCTGAGGCTTCAAACCCCAGTGCTGGGGATGAGCTAGGTAGCTCCCTGAAGCTCAGTGGCCAACAGATCTAGCCAATCAGTGAGCTTGTAGGTTCAGGGAGAGACTCTGTTTCAAGGCAGAAATCCCAGTACTCAGAAGGCAGAGTCAGGTGGATCTCTGAGTTCAAGGCCAGCATGGACTACAGAGCGGGTTCCAGGACAGCCAGGGCTACACAGAGAAACTGTTACCAGCATGTGTATGTTCGCATACCCACACCAACACATACATACCACACATTCTCTCTCTCTCTCTCTCTCTCTCTCTCTCTCTCTCTCTCTCTCTCTCAAATAAAAGGGAAAGAAGAAACTTATGGCAAAGCACGTCTGAAATTATGCTCCAGAGCCTCCGTTTTGGCATCGTGCACAGTCAAACAGCCCAACTTTCCACATCAACACCAAGGTTTCTGAGTTCATAAAACGTAGCAAGGGGAGTGACCACACCCAAGACAGGCCAGCTGCTGCTTCACACAGGGATGACATTATCAGTTTCCAGGTTACACCAGGAAAGAGAATCCTTTCCTCAAATCTTTAGCTTCTTGGAGTCTAATGTTCCCTCCTGAGTGCCAGGGTTGCTGGCTGGCAGGTCCAGGAAGCAGTGTGCCCCTTCCCGGATTTCCTTTGCCCTCCAACTTCTCTCGGCTCTTACTCTAATGTGTCAAACAATCTGAAATTGTAAATGGGATTTCTTTGGCACACAGATTACTTTAATTTCTAAACATTTGATGGTTTTTAAAAATCCTATTTCTGACCTGCCCCCTGCCCCATCCATATTTCAAGTTCTGTAATATAAGAGGATATACCTGATCAATCATTGAAAGTACAAGAGACAGCTGACCTCCTCACCAAAAGTCCTGAACCTCGGAATACCTGTTCCCTTGAATGACACAGGGCAATAAAAATCCTGATGGGTTTAAAGTTCGTTCATAAGCTCATGTTTGGAGGGACCGCATACACTGGATTCCCCGTGGACCCAGTGTAAACAAGAGGGTCTCTTCAAGCAGAAAGGAAAGCAAAACAGAGGACCAGACAGATGTTGGCATGAAGAAAACCATCGCTGCTGCTGAACACGGCTGAACTAGAACAGCATCCAAAAGCATAAGTGACCTTTGGAAGGAGAGGCCAGGTGGCAAGTCTTCACCCCCAGCCTCCAAAAGGGACCCTGCTTTCTGATATATGATTTTAGCCTAAGAAGACCCAATCCGGACTTTAGACTTCCAGATCTGAAAGATAACATACATATTTTGTGTGAAGCCATTAAGTTTATGGCAACTGCCACCATATCATAAAAAAATCGAGGACACTAAAGCCATTGAGACTGGTTTAGTACCAGAATACATTCCCTGGAGGGCAATACACTTCAAAAGAGCATTGGGCTGAGCGGCCTGCAAATATCAATTAGTCTAAAACCAAGAGAGTTGGGTGTTCACATCTTAATGGGCTTAGTATTGTCTATTGAGATTTTTTTTTAATTTATGTCCTGGCAATGCTGAAGCGTGCATGGACAGCCCGTATATGGCAGTTCTCTTGAGCTTGTTCATACCGGGTTTCATGGTCTATGTTGATGAGGATGACTGACCAGGTCTCTTCCTCAGGAGGGTACCAGATCTCATAACAGACGGCTGTAAGCCACCTCATCCTATTGGGAAGGAGGTGTGGAAATTTACAAATATAATGAAAATCCATCTCCTTCATTCTAATGTGTTTTCCCTTAAGTACTTTAAGCTGTCTATGCAGTAAGAACCACCAAGTCACTATCCCTGATATTAACATTTTTCTGAGTAACTTTTAAAGACATTTATTTTTACTTTACATGGATGAGTGTTTCACCTTCATGTGTAATGTGGACACTGCGTGCATGCGTGATGCCCTTGGGGACCTGAAGAGGGTGTTGCATGACCTAGACCCAGAGTTACCTACAGGAGGTTGTGAGCTGCCTGCGTGGGTCCTCTGTAAGAATGCCAGAGCTCTTGACCTCTGAGCATCTTGTCCTTGCTTAGCGCTTGCATATTGTAACTTGTTTTATTTTTTATTTATTGATTGATTGATTAGATTTTCAAGACAGGTTTTTACTGTGTAGCTCTGGCTGTTCTAGAACTCATTCTGTAGACCAGGCTAGCCTCTAAATCACAGAGATCCACCTGTCTCTGCCTCCCTATGCTAGGATTAAAGGTGTGTGCCACCACCGCCTCGCTCATTGTTTTATATTTAATATAGGTGGACTGATAAATTTGAAGTGAATTTCATATAAGACAGCAATAGTTGGATTGAGCTGATGTACCCAGCCTAACAGGTCATTCAAAAGGGAGTGTCTTAACCAATCACAATCACTATGGCTACCAATATGGTTGTTGGTCTCAGCTGCTCTTTCTTCCTTTTATCGTCTTTTAATCTATCCTTTAGTATTCAATATTGTGATAATCAGGTTATTTCGCAGTTATTTATTGTGTGTGTGCATATGGGGAATGAGGCATTCACTCATGTGCCATGATGTCCATATGGAGTTCAGGGAGTTGGTTGCATTACCACATAGATCCCAGGACTCAAGCCCAGGTCATTAGACTTAGCAGCAGGCACCTTTTTATCCATGGAAGACATCTCGTTGGCCCTTTAATTGCCAACTTGACATACTCTGGAGTATTGGTTCACTCCGTAGATCAGGTTGGCCTACAGGCATTCCATAGATCAGGTTGGCCCACAAGGCTTTTTCTCAGTTGGGTTAACTGAGGTGGGAAGACTCATCCTGGCATGACATGGTTTCATGGGTGGAACTCTGGACTATCAAAGAGCAGAGAAAGGGAGCTAAGCAGAAAGCGCACATCCTCATTCTCTGTGCTCCTGACTGCAATGGAACCAGCTACTTCAACTCCTGCCTCTGATTTTCAGAAATGACAGTTGACCTGGAATTGTAGAAGCCCTTTAGCCCTTCAAATTGCTTTCATCAGGGTATTTTATCAAAGCAATAGAAACGAAACTAGGATAAATATTCTCTCCATTCCTGGCTTACTGATCCTGCTTCTGGTTAGCTTACTCGCCATCCCCCCTCCTTTTATTTTTTAGGTTTTGATTTTTCAAAGAGATTTCTCTATGGTCTACCTCATCCGTCTCTTCAATCTACCACAATGTACACTCAAAAAGTACTTTCTTTGGGTGGACACAGTGGTAAACATCCATTTCCTCCACCCCCACAGCCCCACCCACTCCTTTGTTCTATTGTTATCTCAGATTTTATTTCTACTGCTTTATAAATCCCACAAATCACTGTTAGCCTCCCTTTAAAGGTTGACTATCCCTTAAGTTTGAAGACAATCAGGAAAGGTATTTGTATTGACCCACAACCTCTCTACTGTTCTGCAATCCCGTCCATTGCCCCGAGACCTTCCCCTACTGTCTCTTTCAGGAGGTCTGCGAGGTTTGAATTCTCTCATGTGTCCTCTGTTTGAGAGTCTTTGTTCACTCTTTAGAGATTTAATTACACTTATTGCTTGTATGTGTTTGTATGTGTGTGGGGGGGTGTTGGCCACCACAGCACTCCTGTGGAGCGAGAGGACAATTTTCAGAAGTTTATGCCTCTGCCGCATAGGTCCCAAAGACTGACCTCAGAATGTCTGGCTGGTCAGTAGGTGTCTTAGTAGACCCTGAGCCATCTTGCAAACCTTCTCTTGGGAGTTTTTGTTGGGGATATACTTCTAATTTGATAGCGTCTACCAGCAAGTTTCACGTGAACATCTGTCTGGCTTACTTTCTGCAGAGAAACTAGCCTATTGTTACCTTTGTTCTACATGTAATTTACTTCCCCAGCAGCACATAGGGCTGCATCCTTCCTTATCCCTGGTCTCCAGCAAGTGGACATGGATGGGCCTTCGTGCTATTTTCCTTTACTGAATTCCTTAAAGATATCCATCTATAGGTATCAAGTTTAGAAAAGCTGTGGCCATTCCTCCTTTTATTTGAAGGTAAGGTCTCATGTATTCCAGTCTGGCCTTGAATTTGCTATCTAATAATGGCCTTCAATTCTTGATCCCCCTGCTTCTACTCCCCAAATATTGAGATTACCGATATACAACCATATGTCCAGCCTATTTCTTCAAAACCATTTTCTTTCTAGTTTTTCATTCTTTTCCTACAGGAACTCCAATTACTTATAGATATATAATTGTGTATATAAGATGTATTGAAAAAAATACCACAACACCAACCTTCCCCTCCACACAACTGAGGGAGAAATCCAAAGCCTCTTGTACACTAACCAAGGGATCTATCTGCCAGTAAGCTAAAGTCTCATTCTATGTCTTCACCTTTTACTTCGGAAATAGGTCTGTCTCACTAGGTTGCCCAGGCTGGCCCTGAAATGGTTATTTATCCTCCTGCTTTGGCCTCCCATAGATGAGATTACAAGCACTCACCACGGAACTGGGTTTTTATTGGATATCTTCACAGTCTATGTCATCTAATTCACTGTACTTTCTTCTGCAGTATTTAATCTACAATTAATAACAGTATTTCATCATCCAAGAGAGTACACTGGTTTATCACTAGAAGTTAAATTGGGGTGATTTTCTGTGTGTACAGCATGTGTGTGTACACATTTACATGTATATACACAAGCATTCCAAGACATGTGGGTGTGAGTGGGTGTGCATGTGGAGACCAGAAGTCAGTGACAAATGTCTTCCCAGCACCCACATGGCAACTTCCACCTATCTGTTACTATAGTACCACGGGATCTGATGTCCTCTTCTGGCCTCCACAGGCACTGAACTCACTTGGTGCACAGACATACATTCAAGCAAAATACACATAGAGAAAAATAAAACAGCAAGAAAAATATATATTAAAAACGAAAAGAATCAGTATAATTTTCAGGCCTGTTCTTATAACTGCATTTGAACACTGCAAAGGAAGAGGCTGCAAGAGAGGCTTGCTCATCTCATTCATTAATGAACACTCTTTAAACATCTGTTTATAACTCGGGAGATACTCTAGGCACTGGGACTGATGCAAAGATGCCTGAAGAGCCTGTTCTTACTGCTCTTATAGGAAATGTAAATCAAGGCACTGAAATAAAAATATAGACATCATAGATTCAAAACAGCACATAGTAAATACCATTAGAGAGGTTTTTAAGTTTATAGAAACTGACAGAACAAAGGAAGGCCTCAGATGTGTACTTAGGTATACCTGAATAATGCAAGAATTAAACTTTAAAAGCCATTCGAGCTACTCCAACCTCCAGCAACACAAGCACAGGATTATGTCTCAGAGCCAGTCTCTAAGATGCTGATTCTAGAATGGGGTATGATGGAACACATCTTTAATCCCGGCACCCAGCAGGTGGAGACAGGAGCCTAAGTCCATATTTGCCTGTATATTTCTGTGAATTCAAGGCCAGCCTGGGCTACATGAGAGCTTGTTGCAAAAAAAAATTAATGTTGGATGCATTTATTTTGTTTTCCCCATGAAATGATCAATCTCGCACAAACTAAAGGCATTACCTGATGTGAACCTGCCATGCTGGAGTACCTCTTAAAGCATTTCAAGGTGTGCATGTGCTATACCAGAACAGCTTTATGGCTCAAGCACCGTCAGAGGTTTCCAACAGCCTCCTGTCATAGACTCTGAACCACAACCACAGTGCTTACTCTTGGCAACTGTGTATCTCTGTATACTCATGTTGCTGTGGCCGTCCTGAGGTTTAGGAAGATGGTCAAAGACAAGACGGCCATGGGGTAGAGGTGGGACTGGTAGCAAAAGGGAAGTCCTTGAAACGATGTTGTTCAACCGCATTTCACAAATATGAAATTTATTACGACTGGCGTATCATTGTCATATCTTCAACCATTGAGATTATTTTAAGATTTGTTCAGTTTGAAAAAGTATTTAATCCTCTACTGTGTTAAAGCTTACACATGGTAGAATCTGTTTTTAGAGTCGGGNGGGAATGAATGACTCAGTGTTTGCTGACCAAGTATGAAGGCCGGAGTTATGACCTCTAGTGCCCAGCAAAAGCCAAGCGCGGCCATGCTCATCTGGAAGTACAGCACTGGGGCACTAGGGGTAGACACAGACACACACACCCAGAACACACAGCTCATCTGGAACCCCAGAACTGAGGCACTAGGAGTACACCCCCCCAGAACTCACTGCTCATCGGAACCCCAGCACTGGGGCACTAGGAGTACACACACACCCAGAACTCACTGCTCATCGGAACCCCAGCACTGGGGCACTAGGCATAGACACAGACACACACCAGAACTCACTGCTCTTCTGGAACCCCAGCAACTGGGCACTAGGGGTAGACACACACACACCCAGAACCCACTGCTCATCTGGAACCCCAGAACTGAGGCACTAGGGGTAGACACAGATGCACCCCCAGAACTCACTGCTCATCTGGAACCGCAGCACTGGGGACCTAGGGGTAGACACAGACACACACCAGAACTCACTTGCTCAGCCAATCCATCCATTAAGCAAGCTCCAGTTTCAGTGAGGGATCTTGTCTCAAACACAAAGCAAAGAGCATCTGAGGAAGACACCAGACATGGACTTCTGGGCTCTATATGTACATCTGCACATGCAGGCAAACATACATCACATGCATACCTAAACACTAAAACACAGTTTGGGGCAACTACATCTTCTCTTTATGCAAAATGACCCTTAGATTCCATTTTTAATTATGAAACTCTTGAGATTAATAAAGCCATTGTGAATAACCTCCCACTACACGCACACACAAAATCCCCTTGTTTTAAATATTTACACCTCAGCTAAAACATCACACGCACTCTCGTACACAGCCCTGAATAGCAGATGGGATCATTTCCTATGATGCAGCAGCTAAGAAAAAAAAAGAACAGACTGTTCTATTTATGTTTGGACAGTGAGAAGAAGAACAGCAAAGAACGCCCAATAGATACCTGTGAATAAACAGAGACCAAACAAATTGTTTCTTAAATGGCTTTATGCCTCAAGTATCTGTAAACACATAAAGAACACATATGTACACACATCTTCAGGCCACATATTTAATATGCTAACATGAACACAGGTATATGAAAGTCCTTTTATTACTAAAATTACATCTACTTTGGGATTAAGGTTTACGAGCCATTTGAAGCCATGGCTCCTCTCTGGTACGGATTTGGATTGTTCACTTCCTCTACCTGGAATGTCCAGCACTCAACCCCGGCACTGAGTTTAAAGGCTCTTTTTCATCTGTTTGTTTGCTGTTGGGTATGTGGGAGAGTGGGCGACCCTGTGCCAGTTTATATGCACATGTTCAAGCAAGAGGAGTTCACGGAGGCCAGAATAGGGCACTGGGTCCCCTGGAACTGGAGTTACAGACGGTTTGGGGCTGTCATGTGGATGCTGGGAACTGAACTCCAGTCCTCTGCAAGAACACAAGTACTTTGAACCACTGAGACATCTCTGTAGCCCCTCCATACTGGGCTTAGTATCAGATCCACCTTAATGTGTCTTGAATAATTCTAAAAGAAAAAAATTGGTTAGCTGTAGGGTGTCTTTTTCTTTTGAGAGAGATAGGGCTGGATTTTGGGGTTTTTTTTTCAGTATTTATCATAAGCTTTTAAAGCCTGTTCTAGCAATCCAGGCTCCCTGGAAAAGGAGTCCCAGCAACAAGGGAGAGAAGATAAAACAAGGAGAGGAGGCCAGCAAGTAAGAGGGTGCGGGCAGTGGAGCACACTGGAGCTTCCAGGGGAAGCCAGCTGGTGAGTGATGGAGACCCCAGCTCAGCTCAGCAAAGTAAAGGGCTGGGTGCTCTTCCTAGTGATGCCAGGGTAGGTTAGATGCCCCTCCCCACAAACAGCTCATCCCAGCTCCTTCCACAAGACAGCTCTTGCTGGCCATGCCCTGGTAGGTGGCTCTGAATCAGAGTTGAACCCCTGTATTAATGCATAGCTCCGTATGGTTTTTCCATCTGAGTGTCGCAGATGGGTAAAATAGAAAGGAAGGGTGGCCCTGACAGCACGTCTCTAAAGGAAAGGTGTGGCCTGTCCTCTCGCATCTTATTGTCACTTCCTGGCATCACCACCCTCCCTCACACCCAGACAGATCACTGTGGATTTAAGCTGCAAGTTCCTTGAGGCAAGGTCTCAATCTCTCTTTGGTGTTTGGTTTGTTTGTTTTATTTTGACTTTTTTATTTTGCAGCATATTTACTGAGTGTCATCATTAAACTAAATATCATATTTGAATCCATTAACCTTCAAAATTCATGTGATCCAAACAGTTTTTGTTTCTCTGGGGTACTGAAACAACACATGTATTCCTGAAGCTACCACTGCTGCTCTGGCTAAAGTACAAATTTCCAGACTTTATTTCCTAAAACCTGAACAGAAAGAGACTTTGAGGGGTCTCAAGAGCCCCTGGCAAAAACCCTTTTAGCTCTCTATATTGCCAAGGTTCTAGAACTGACTCTTCATGCCTACACTCTTCCTTACAAGATTCAAGAAGTCCTGTGCCAGGCACTGGGGTAACTTAAACCAAGTGAGTAAATTTAGTGGCTTTAGTGGGAAAACAAAAATAAACTGCAAGTGTAAAGAATATGGGAATAGGGTGACAGTCCCTTGAGGAGTGTAAAGAATATGGGAATAGGGTGACAGTCCCTTGAGGAGTCCATATTGATACACATGTACATATCATTCTTTCTCTAAGCCCCTCTATATCTACCAACTCCTGTCCTCAAGTCTATGTGGAAATTTCCTTTTAATAAACTCAAGAGAGAGAGGGAGATTAGAGGGAGAAGGAGAGAGACTAGAGATTTATATTGCCATCCTAAAGGGTATTGAATCCCCTCTGAGAAACGTCAATATTGGCTGCCTCTCTCTGAACAAAGTAAACAGGAGTCTAAAACTAAATTAAACTGACAATATTAATACCCCTGTGTGGCGGTGCAAACCAGCAGTTGAGAATCAAGGTCAGATAGGCTACTAGCAAGACCCTAGCCCAAACACTGAAGGGATCAAGGCATTTGAAAACTGGCATGACTTTGTTAAAGCACAAGCAGTGTGATCCAGTAATTTATAGCCTCAGATGCAACCACGGTACCAGGAAGTTTAAAAGGCCTCTGCTTCAGAAACAGAATGATGAAGAGTCCGAGAATAAGAATATGAAAATGTAGATTCCAGAAACAGGAATGTAGAAATAAAGAAATAGGAAGTTGTAAGCCTAGGAGAATGAGAACAGACTGTCAGCAGCTTTCTCAGCAGCTTAAGGATTAACTATTAACAGTGGGTTACTCCGCTTTACAACCCATAGCTCTATCCACAAGGCCGAAGCATCTCTCTGCAAACTGAGAGCTAGCCTATGGATATGAGCTGAGTCAACTTTTAGGAAATAAATATATGACCTCTGGATTACGAATTATCCCTGCTATGTGAAACTGGCAGCATCAAAGGGGAGCGCACAGGGCTTCAGTAAACACCACCTGAAAGTACCAGGGAAGACAATAGATTAAGTGCAAACACTAGTTTAACTGAAAAACTCTGTCAATGGAGATTGTAAAGTAAGGCAATCTGTATCTGAGTTTTACCTTGAAACTGTAAAAATTCCTTTGTTCAGACCTAATGCTTGGTGCCCCTACTATGAAAAGGTGGATTCAGAAACCAGCCTTTGCCACAGCCTAACAAAATCCATCTCTGGCTGTGGTCTCAGCTAGCTGATAAGCTTTTTGTGCCCTATGGAGATGTTTTATTTTATTTTATTTTTTCCTGGATTCTGGTTTCTGGAATAGAGTTTACTTCTGGTTTATTAGACTTTGGTGGTCTGTCTCCATCTTTGCGCGACACCCCCGNACTATTAACAGTGGGTTACTCCGCTTTACAACCCATAGCTCTATCCACAAGGCCGAAGCATCTCTCTGCAAACTGAGAGCTAGCCTATGGATATGAGCTGAGTCAACTTTTAGGAAATAAATATATGACCTCTGGATTACGAATTATCCCTGCTATGTGAAACTGGCAGCATCAAAGGGGAGCGCACAGGGCTTCAGTAAACACCACCTGAAAGTACCAGGGAAGACAATAGATTAAGTGCAAACACTAGTTTAACTGAAAAACTCTGTCAATGGAGATTGTAAAGTAAGGCAATCTGTATCTGAGTTTTACCTTGAAACTGTAAAAATTCCTTTGTTCAGACCTAATGCTTGGTGCCCCTACTATGAAAAGGTGGATTCAGAAACCAGCCTTTGCCACAGCCTAACAAAATCCATCTCTGGCTGTGGTCTCAGCTAGCTGATAAGCTTTTTGTGCCCTATGGAGATGTTTTATTTTATTTTATTTTTTCCTGGATTCTGGTTTCTGGAATAGAGTTTACTTCTGGTTTATTAGACTTTGGTGGTCTGTCTCCATCTTTGCGCGACACCCCCGNNCCCCCCCCGGACCCAACAGGTGACAATGTGGGAAAAGTCTCCTTCAAAAGAGCAGAGCAAGGGCTGGAGGGATGGCTCAGTGGTTAAGAGCACTTGCTGCTCTTGCAGAGGACCTGAGTTTAGTTCCCAGCACCCACAAGGTTGAGGACAGCCTGTACTTCTGGTCCCAGGGGAACCCAACACTGCCCTCTGGCTTCCTCAGGCACTGGGCACACAGACACACATGCAGGCAAACACTCACACACACAAATAAAATTTTAAAAAATAAAATAACTAAGGAAGAAAGGAAGCAGTCGCAGAAGATTCTGCTGTAACTAACACTGAGAACATGGTCCTCCTTCAACAACCATCACTCAGCCTCAGTAGCTTCCCCAGACTCTCACTCTCTGGAAGATTCCTTGAGATCGCTATCTAAATAAAAACAACACCTCTCTTCTATTACACCAACCATAATCGCCCTCCAAAGGGCTTCATTTAAATACTGCCAATGCACAGGTCTCTGAAATCACAGTATAGATGTGAGGGAACTTAGAGGCCACCCCTCTGAACTCCTACGCATGGGGGCAGAACCCATCTACCATCAAGCACTCGCCTACCTCTACAACAGGAAATTCAGCACTTTCTAAGAACAGAATGGCCCAAAACTGGACCTTTCAAGGCACCCCCCAAACCCTACATCTGGTCTGAAGCCATGAGCAGTTCTGTGAACCATACCAAACCAACATGCCTTAAGCAGTGGGACACAGTAAGCAAGGCCAGAGAAATCTAAATTACAGCATGGAACTGCATTTAATGTTTCTATTTGGGTTTAAAAGAAAAAGGACATTAAATCACCAAGTTTCAATGATAAAGAAACACAATATGGGGAAATTCTTGGAAGGTGGCCGCAAGGGAGAGGTGTGAGCTGTGGGGAGGAAAGGTCACGGAGGCACACCTACATATGAATGGAGGCAAACAACAAAGATTCTGTGCACTCCTTTCTGAAAACTATCATCTAGCTATCATTTATCTGTCTGTCTGTCTGTCTATCATCTATCTTTAGCTATCATCTAGCTATCTAGAATCTACCATCTATCTATCATTATCCATCTATCTGTTTATCTATTTATCATCAATTATCTATCTCTAAGAGAAGAGCCATATGATCTGGAACGGAGTACCTAATATTAACTGTAGTTATTTCTGGGAAGCAGACTCTAAGACTTTTTGAACTTTTGGTTTCTGCACTGGCTGAGGACAGTTGGCAGTTGGCATCCACATACATGCCCTGTGGACTCCTTGCCCCTCACAATGCATGAACTGCAAAGCTAAATGCTGCATTTCTGCAGCTCCTGTAGGTCCTGACAATCAAAGGTACCAGGTTTGAAAAATGTAAATGAAGGAAAAGCTATGTTCTAACTATTGGGCAGTCAACAAAGTCCCAAAGATGTCTCTCTGTGTGCAGTGACCAGAAGCCGCAGTCTAGACTCTAGAGCAGCCCTGTAGTGTGAGCAGGAGGCACACCTGGCACACATGTTATAGCTGCAGGTGTACTCTCAGAAACAGCAGCAGCCTTGTGACCCCTGGATGGTAACCCTGCCAGTCGGCTCAATGGTATCCTCAGACCTGCATTCATCCAAGCATCTCAAGGATTTGGTAAGACCCCAGTCTTCTGAATGAATAAACACCTAAAATACTTTGCATCCTGCTTTGGAACTTGGCTGATGCCATACTCTCAAAGGAATCCTGTGTACATTACAAAAATATCATTCTAGCTTAAGAAGTTAAAGAATGGGCTCAAATCTAACACATGGTCATGCTGCTTTATAATTCTGAACTATAAAATTGTTTAGGATTTTCTACATCATGTTCCAAAACTTTCTTTTTCATGGCAATAGTATTACTTTAGCCACAGAAAAAGCAAGCCCAAAATCAGGCAAAGGATTCAGAATGCTGCTTCAATAACCCCAGACTCCCCTTGTAGGCCACATTATAATCCGATATTTTTATCCTAATTCTATTTGGCTGAAATAGAAGAAGACTACATTTAATGTGGGTACTCAGTGGTCCCTGCTGTCTTCTTTAGACAGAACAAAAATGAGCTCCTTGAGCCAAAAGGCAAAGCCGTGTACCGTGTCTCTCAGTAAGCTGACCTAAATCACCCTAGCATTCCCATTAAACAGATGAAAAGGCCAAGACTATGGCCAGGGCCAGTGAGTTACTTTGCAGCTTCAATTCTGCTTTTCATGAACAGTATTCAACAGTGTTTCTCTATAGCATTGGGGCTTGTCCTGGAACTAGCTCTTGTAGACCAGGCTGGCCTCGAACTCACATAAATAGATCTGCCTCTGCCTCCCAAGTGCTGAGATTAAAGGCGTGCACCACCACCACCTGGCCCTGATTTCTTATGTAAAAAAATTTGTTCTTTCTTGGTTTGCAGTTGAGCCAGATACCACCAGTAATAACCAATACCAGAGTGTCCCAGTGTCTTCCCTGGGTTGTGTTTCCGCTCTGAAGTTTGCAATGCTATCCTTTTCGGTAGTGAATTCCTACCTGAGTTCTAGCCAACAGGAGAAAATGTGTCATTATCTTAGACGTGTTAAATTCATACCATAAGCAGAAGACACTAAAGCACTTGGTTTGGTTTTGCTTTTCCAGACAGGAGCCTGTCCTGGGTAACGCACCGTCTTTGTATACGGTCTTCTACATACTGTTCTGTTTCTCCAGGGTAAGGCTGCAGAATTTATTAACGCTCTGGCGGATGGATTATTACCAATGTGTCTTAACAGCACCAGGAGGAAGCCTTGGGCCAAACTGCTGAAGGGGGTGAAGAAGCGTTCGGAAAAAGTGATGCATGAATTTTTTATTTTATTATTATTCTTTAATTTAGTAGCTTTTTTCAAAAGAAATAAATAAAACATAGTTTAATAGCCTATAAAATATCATAAAGAAAAGCTTTGAAGGCTTTTATTTTGGCGGAATAAAACAACTAATAACAATTATAGAGAAGACTGCTTTCTTTTTCTTTTTTTTTTCTTTTCTTTTTTTTTCACTTGAGACAGGGTTTCTCTGTGTAACAGCCCTGGCTGTCCTGCAACTCTCTTTGTAGACCAGGCTGGCCTCGAACTCACAGAGATCCACCTGTTTCTGCCTCCTGAGTGCTGGGATTAAAGGTGTGTGCCGCCATGTTTGCTTTAGAGAAGACATTTTAAGACACAGAAACAAAAACAATCGCTCAGTCTACAATTTCTTACTTGTTACTCTAAAAGTTGGGTCTATGTCAAATTCCACTAAGTAACCCCAAGCAATTTCCCTGGGATGAACTGTGCTATCAAATCTATAGCTAAGAAAAATGTGAACATCATGCTTTAAAAAAAATCTATAATCTGTTGCTAACATATTCTGGAAAGAGCCAGATGACACTTTTAAAAAAACCTAAAGAACCAAAATTCTAATATTAAAACTCTATAGCCACAGAGCCAAATATAATGAAAAATTAAACTGAACTTAAAGAGTTGCAAGATTTCTGTGAAAATGGGATGTAAAAACGGTTCTACTGCTTTCTTACAAAAACGTTACCAACACAAGCAAGGTTTCTTTCCTTCTGCGCCTATGCTGAGGGTTGACTCTTCTCCGCAGCTGGTCACTGAGTAATAAGCAAACACGACAGGCTCCCAAGACTGACTATCTGTGAAAACACCCACACACGAGATTTTATGCCGAGTCTTTCATTGTTTAGTCCAGCCACAAATGGAGCTCTCTTTTTTGTTGTTCTATGCTATGTGTATATTTCACTGCACGTCTGTCTGTACACCGTGTATGTCCCGTGCCCTTACAGGTCAGAAGCGGGCATGGGATCCCCTAGAACTGGAGTTACAAACAGCTATTAGCCATGAGAGTGCTGGAAATCAAACCCAAGCATTCTGGAAGAGCAGCCAGTATTAAGCGCTAAGCTATCTCTCTGACCTCAGTTGAGCTATCTGCTATCCACGCCTGGAATCTGTGACACAGGCAGCAAACCATGGAAATAATAATTTAACTTGGGGGTGTGGGGGAGGCACAGACTGTATGTGTGTGCGCATGCGTGCGTGCATGTGGGGGGGGTATAGGCCAGAGGTCAATATGAGGTGTCTTCTTCTGTTGCTCCACACTTTATTTAGGGCCAAGGGTCTCTCAATCAGTGATGCTGGAGCTCCCCATTTCAGCTCAGTTAACTGCCCAGCAAGACCCCAGAATCTGCCTGTCTCCTTCCCCCCACACTGGGGCTGCAGGAACACACTATACACCTCTGATTTTGCGCCCCACCTCCCACCCCCGTGAGTCGCTGTAGATCCAAGCTCAGGTCCTTATGTTTGCACAGCAAGCAGGTCACCCACCGAGCCCTCTCCCCAGTCTCAGTCAAGGAACATCTTTTAACTTTTCAGTGTCTTGAGACTTTTTTTTTTTTTAATTATAAAATAACTTTTAAGAACTTCATTGACAGAAGGTTTCTGGCACAGTATTTATGAACACCAATCTGGAATCCCCCGTACAAGACCCTAAGAGAACCGCGAGCGATGGTGCAGAATGCAAAGTGGAATTGCAATACCAGAGGCCCCACATAAAGCAGAAAAGCTGTTATTGCATGAGATTTAAAATCGTGTAAGATTGCTCAAGGCACAGAAATCCAGGGTGGCATGAGGTAACACTGTGGAATGGAGGTGATGAGCTTGTGAAATGAAGACGGTCCAAAAATAGGAACGAGTAGGAGGAGGCTGCTGAAACAGGTAGCAGCCAGCCCTTGCCATGGTAACTATGATCAACAGACGAGCATCCATCACAGCACAAGGCTCAAGAGAGTCCCCATCTGCGCCACGCTCAAATCTCAGTTTCTGGGTCCAGCTACCACCAGTAGACAATAATAAATAACATTTAACTAGACTAAACAACCTGGGAGCAGCAACGCTGACTAGTGGACATATCTGTTAGGAGCTAGATTTCAAAGGGACCTCAGGAAGATCTGCAAATTAAGAGAACAACCGTGTTTTATTTATAGGTTGACGATGGCGCACAACTAACGCTGGAGGAAGCGAGGCCTGGAACGGATTGCACTTATACACTCACATCTCATATTCATTGATGTCCTCGGCCCCAGGAGACATGCTTTGGTGACGATGTAAATATTTGAGTTCCAGAGTTCTTTCCCTTTCGAGCAGTGAGGAGCTATGAGGCAGCGTGGCCACCACAAATCTGCCAGCTCGAAATTCATACTGGAAAGGTTTTGCCAAGTCCGAGGGATTAGCGCGCTGTCAAACACCGCTAGTCAATTTATACGCAAGAATAACAAACGGCACCAACTTGACCTAAAGCAGGAAAAAGTACGGAAGAGACAGGAAGACAGAAGCTCACTCAGACTTGGTTCCTTTGGTCTACAGAACAGTCTCGAAGGGGGACTCTAACTGTCTTCCTTTTCAAGAGAGAAACATGAGGCTTTTGGCAGGTGTTTCAATAGTTCACCTTCTATTATCAGTTCCTATCCATGGGAGGCAGAAGCGAGGTGGGCCAATGGCAGAAGGCTTGGCTGGCGTGCAAAGGCCCTGCTTTCAATCTGCAGTACCTTCCCTAGAAAGCCCGAACAAGAGGCAGAAGACCAGTCTGCCCTAGACACCCAAACAACCCAGTTCCCACATACTGTAGCTCTCCGGCTGTGAGAGAGGCCCAGACTACGCCCATTTCGAGCAGCATATACTTGGAAATCCATTCTACTTTTACAGGATTGTGAAGCAAAGCTATGCACTGATTAAGAAGCAGATCTACTGCTTTTACGGACACACCAGATAGCGAACAGCTAAGATGCAGACAGGAAGCCAGACATGGAAGTGTGCTCCTGAAATCCCAGAAAACAGGGAAGGCCGCTCCAAGTCTGAGGTGAGCCTGAGCCATTCAGGGAGATTTTGTTTCAACAAAATGAAATCAAACAAAGAGTAAAAATGCAAAATGCCCATATGTTTACTTAATCTCCATAATTCTAGCACATGTATAAGATGTAAGTTCAAGATGCTGCGAGATGAGTATATGACTGAGTGGAGGGGTAGAGGCATTAGGGTAGACGGATGTACGGTGACCTCTGGGCATCGCGTGTCCCAGGAACCAAACAGATGTACTGGACCCACCACGGTACAGCAAGGGCAGCTGTTTGGACTTCAATAATATCGGTCATTTCGAGAGATACCTTAAGTGTGGCAGTGATAAATAAAAATTGTGCAAATGTTTCCTTTATTTAACGTAGTCAAAAGAAAAAGATAAAAGCTGGGGGCTGTTCACAACTGAGCTTGCATGATTTCAGACCCGAGGTGAAAAACAGAACCTGGCAGGGGACAAAATGGAAAAATAATCAGGTTTCTTCTGTGTGTCCATGAGTGTGCAGGGGCCCATGTGAACACATGTGCTCAAGACAGAACAAATCCTTAAGCCACCACTTTGTTTTGCCTCTGCGCGGGGAAGGTTTTATTGGAGGAAGACTCTTTTTCCTCTGCCTAAGAATCCCTTGGCTCAAGCCATAACTGTGTTCTATAAGATGGTGGTTATAACCAAAACTCCATCCTTCTGCCCTGGCCTTCATCTTAAGACTTCACAATCTGGCAAATTCAGAAACCATCTAAAGCAAAATTAATAGGAGGTCGCTGCTTACGACAATGGAACACACTTCTGATTCTTTTTGTTTTTCTTTTCTTTTTTGTTTTTGGCTTTTCGAGACAGGGTTTCTCTGTGTGTAGCACTAGCTGTCCTGAAATTCACTCTGTAGACTAGGCTGGCCTCGAACTCACAGAGATTTGCCTGCCTCTGCCTCTGAGTGCTGGGATTAAAGGCCTGTGTGACACCACCGCCCGGCCGCTTATATTTCTTTGTGAAGGCAAGCATTTCCTCTCCCGCTCAGACAATTCAAGTTTGTCTGAGGCTCTGAGATTATTTTGAACGTTGAACTTACTGTGGCGCAGCTTCTGCTTTCTTTCAGCATAAACATAACTGACCAAAAATGACTGTGTTCTCGCCATGCCTACAAATACCTGTGCCATTTAAACACCCAGGACTCTGAGACAGATGCAGTGATTATCCTAACGTTAAAAATGAGTCTTGTGGGCAGGGTCACTTGGAAGACACTTCGACGTAAAAGCAGTCCTCCCTCTCTCAAACAATAAAGCCCACCGCCTAACCCAGCGCACTCCCCTGCCTCAGTCACAGCCTACAGCAGCAGCTCAACATGCCAGCTTAGTAACTGTTCCAATAGAAACTCAACTCCAAAAAACACCTCAGGGCAAAAGTTTTTCTTGCAATGCAGCCATTAAGCAAGTGGAACTCACAGAAGCAAAAACACGGCCTTGATATTTAAAGCCTGTCTTGGGAGTCTACTGTATAAACACAGCAAGCAGTGACACCAGAAGGATCAGGACAGGGAGGAGAGATCAAATGGACTGTCGAAAAGCAAAGGAAGTTGCCCCTTCCTGCCTCTAAGAGTATTTCTGGTCTCAGAGTTGCTCCACTTACATTAAACCAACATCTCAATGAAAAAATGTATTATTGATAGCTAGATCAGTTGTAGCAACAATTAATAATTAAAGCCGATGATTAAGAACTAATGAAAAATGTTGGTGCTAGCACACACGATGATATATGCTTGTCATCTCAAGCCTTTCTGGGCTTTCTGGGCTAACAGCCATTTTTCTACTCTGTGACATAAACAGGTTACGTCAAAGCCAAATGTGTATTTAATGTTGAGGAGAAATGGGCCATCTTAATGAGCAAATCTGTGTTCCATCTTCAAAATTCTTTTTTCAGTATGGAAAATGAGAACATTCAAACATAATGAAGAATAACTAAATTTACTAGACTGCCAAGAAGATTTTTTGATGTGCTATTCTGACTGACAAGTTCTGAAGTAATGGGTTTCAGCACAAATACTTTTGACAACGCTGTCCCTTTCAAGTGGTTTCCTAGACCATTGGCTCCCGGTATTTGCCACTGTTGTGTGCTACAAAGTGGTTGTGTCATTGAAGGAGCAGAAGCTGAGCTAGTGGGGAATCGCTTCTCTCAGAACAGCAAACAGTCCCTGAAAGTGCCTCGCCCCAATCCTTTGCCACCATCTGACACCTTCACACGTGTGTGCTTCTGCTTGAAGATTATTTTGCTTTTTCGAAAGAAAACAATTATATATTTGATTCCTGAGTGTTGAACTCCATGCTGAAAGGGCTGTAACTCAAGCCTGGAAAACAACCTCATCTTCAACACATTTTCTCCATAAGACACCTCAATGGCTTCTTGATTTTAGGAGCACAGGACACCTGTTAGCACTAAACTGGGGGCCATTTGAAACAGCAAGAGCACTACCAAAATGCACTAAGTTGGGAAAAGTGGGATCAAGCCCGTGTGATGACATGAAGGATGCATGTTTACAAATGATGGATGGGAGGGCATGGAACACCCCGTGAGCACCTCACTGAGGAATGTGTACATATAAGGCAACTCAAACTTTCCATCACCTTAAACATGTCCTCAAATGGTCTCCCAACACAACACAAGAGCTGATTTTGTAGTTACAATAGAACTTACTGATAGGGTGGAATGGCAAGTTGGGAAAACAGGAATGAACAATTAACTGCAAAATGTCAAGTACATCCACATGATTCTTAATTATATGAAAAACTCCAGCAAATACTGTGCTGAATTCAGTAACACAGGCAAATTGTACTAAAAGGTACCTGATGGGGCCAAGAAGACAGCTTAGTTGGTAATTAATGTACTTGGCTGTGAAGCATGGGTTCCTGGGGCTTCAGATTCATCTAAAAAGCCAGGCACGGGGGCCGAAGGGATGGCTCAGCAGTTAAGAGTACTGGCTGCTCTTCCAGTGGACTTGGGATTGATTCCCAGCACCCTTACAACTGTCTGTAACTCCAGGGGAATCACATGCCCTCTTCTGGCCTCCACAGGCATTGCATGCACATGGTGCACAGACACACATGTAGGCAAGAGACCCAGGCAAATAAAAAATAATATAACAACAACAAAATCCAGGTGCAGTGGTGCTGGTGCTGGGGTAAGAAGGAAGGTAGTGACACACATGGATCCCTAGAGCTTGTTGGCCAGCCAGCCTAGCCAACGCCTGAGCTCCAGATTCAGCAACAGATCTCAAA
>LOEQ01000475.1:63036-77503 GCA_001685075.1 Bramus lutescens | reverse complement strand
CAGGAGCAGCAGGAGCAGAAGAAGCAGGAGCAGAAGGAGCAGCCTCCTCCACAGCAGCACGGCACTGTAGCCTGCACCTGTAATCCCAGCACTGGGAGGCAGGGACAGAAGACCCCCTAGCACTGGCCAGCTGTCCAGCCTACTCGGCAATCCCCAGGTCCCGGTAAGACTGAGAAAAAACAAGGTGGGTGGCCCCTGAAGAATGACGGCTTAGGCTGACCTCTGGCCTCCAAACACTTGGAACATACTCTTCCTAAACCTTCTGCAATGCCCATATGTGGACACCTATATTTCAAAAAGAAAAGCCTTGGAATGTCTTTTTGCAAAGCTATAAATATTCACTTCTATATCAACATGATATAAATAAGTTTATTAACTCAATAGTCTACTGAACACCTTTAATCTATGAGGCATCTGATTAGATTTTTTTGTAATAAGAATATACATAACTCATCTAACCAATTCTTTAGTATTGGACACTTGTATCATAAACGAAAAATGAAAAACACCTTTTGGGTTAATTGTTGAAAGAGCTGGGAATTTTACTGACCGTGTGATGGATTCAAAATAAATTTTAGTGTCAGGATGTAGCAAGCTTTTGATGTGTTTTCTTTTTTAGTGTTGTTTTTAAACTACCTGCCTGAAGCACGCAGATATTTCTCTTTATAATTAGGCCAGTACTTTAATGACTCCATTCGTTACAAGTCTGATTATTAACCCAACTAAAAACTACACAATGTGACATAGGTTTTACATTTTCAACTAAATGGTGACCCAGTGGCCACTGATTTGAACTTTTACTTAAAATATACATTCTTTTTTTTCAGTTACACTATTTTTCTCATATCCAAGCTAAATTATTTTTTACAATCTATTTTTTGGGGTTGTTTGTTTGTTTGTTTGTTTGTTTGTTTGTTTGTTTGAGACAAGGTCTCACTGTGCAGCCCTGGCTGTCCTGGAAATCACTGTGTAGAGCAGACTTGCCTCAAACTCACCCAGATCCACCTGCTCCTGCCTAGAGTACTGGATAAAGGTCATGCATCTCCACACCAGCCCTGCAATCTTCAGATGCTTTATTATATCTGATCGCTAAGAAACTCTTCATTACTGTACAGTGTGCATCTATATATTATTTATGGCCTTTTAATTCGTTTTAGTATATTAACTAAAAAACTTTTTATAACATTCCTTTGAGAGGGACATTCACATGCCATAGTGGGCACATGGAGGTCATAGGACAATTTGGGGGAGCTGGTTCTCTCCTTACACCATGAAGTGCAAGTGTCTTTACCACAACCACATCATATGACCAGCACAAGCCAGGTAAAATTCTAGTAGATGCAATTGTACAAACCTTACAAGTCAACTAGACAATATGCACAGCATATTCATTCAAATCCACTTTGTAAACTTCTGACTTAATTTCTGTACATTTCTTGGGCTTATTTTCTACTTTTACATCACTATAGAGCATATAGTTCCTATACTTACATTTTATAATTTATAAAGATACATTTTTAATTATGGGAAAATACACATAACAAAATTTAACATCTTAACCATCAGTAACTATGCAGTTCAGGGGCATTAAGTATGTTGCTGGGCTGCTATCATGGCCATCCATCACAGAACTCTTGAATCATGCATGTGAAACCCATTGAACAATTACCCAGTACCAAGCTCTCCCCAAGCCCAAAAGCCACCATTCTTTTTGTGTCTATGATTTTGACCTCACTTGCTCTTCCTTCCCAATCAGGTTATCTCACTCAGTCTAACGTCCTCAGAGTTCATCCACAATGTAGCATAAACCAAAATTTCCTTTCTGTATGAGTCTGAGTGATATCCTACTGGATGTATTACCTACCACGTATTATCTATTCAATATCCATCAATATATGCTTGAGTTATTCCTTTTGGGATGGAGGGTGGGAATACCGGGTAAATTTATGTTAACTTGACACAAGCAAGAGTCACCTAAGAGGGAACCTCAACTGAGAACATGTCTCCAGAAGATCAGGCTGTAGGCAAGCTTGTAGGCCATTTTCCTAGTTAATGATTGATGGAAGATGCCTGATGTGGGATTCCCCTCTATATGCTGTGATTACCATTAATGAATAAAGAAAACTGGTTTGGTCTGATAGGGTAGAACAGAGCTAGGCAGGGACAACTAAACTGAATGCTGGGAGGAAGAAGGCGGAGTCAGGGAGAAGCCATGTAGCCCCGCCAAAGATAGACGCCCGGAACTTTTCCGGGTAAGCCACACCATCATGGCGATATACAGATTAATAGAAATGGGTTAAATTAAGATGCAAGAGTTAGCCAGAAATATGCTTAAGCTATTGGCCAAACAGTATTGCAAATAATATAGTTTCTGTGTGATTATTTTGGGGCTGAGCAGCCGAAAACCAACAAGCTGTCCTATTACAACAGAAGTCCAGTACTTTGTGCGTGGGTACACTCCTGGGCTGGTGGTCTTGGATGCTATCAGAAAGCAAGCTGAGAAAGTCATGGGAAACAAGCCAGTAAGCAGCCCTCATCCATGGCCTCTGTATTAGTTCCTGCCCTATTTGGGTCTCTGGGCTGGTTTCCCTCCGTGATGGAGTGTGTTGTAGAAGCACAAACTTAAGCCCTTTCCTTCCCAAGTTGCTTTCGGCTAAGGTGTTTCATCACACCAAGAGTAACCCTAACTAAGACAGGGGGTCTTATAATTAATGCTTCTGTTCTGTATGCATGGAGTTTTAGTGCTTAGCATGCCACATGTTTACACTGTACTAAGTTACTCTGGCTTCACCAGCCTATAAGTAATCACAACGAAGAACAGAATCCATTAGCTTTCACTCTGATTCACAGGGGACCCCAGGCTTTTTCTCTCGCCCAAGCATCTTCCAGGAAACATCTCCTTCAGAGGCTTCCCAGATCCACCATCTCCTTACCCTCCTGCTGTTCAAGGAAGCCAAGCGCCTGTGTGGCCCTACTTGGTCCAGCCCCTGGATTACTTCACACAAAGAGTCTTAGAGACTAATGCTACCTAGTGATCCCCCTGCATTTATCTAGTCCCCTCCCCACTCCACAGAAGGGATGAGCAGAGGCAACAAGCAAGAGTGACTTATGCTTTACGAGAAGGTTACGACTGAGGACCTTAGGACTGCTGTGACAGAATGGATGGGAAGGTGACAGTGTTTGTTACTACAGACAGGTTTGATCGCCTTCAACATTCTTCTCTTCTTACTGTGGAATATTAATATTAATATTAACTACATCTGTAAAAAAATCTCTGTCTACTCTTCAGATGAGACCCAATCTACAAAACAGGTTTACAACCAAAACTCCCGGCTTTCTGGCTTCTCAGAGACAGAACAAGAATTCTTTCCCCCCCCTTGACTGTGAGATTTCATTATAGCCCAGTCTGCTGTGTCCTTAAGATAGGGGCACCTTCCTGGGAAAAGTGCCATTCACTTCAAGATTCCTGAACCTGATACTGCATCTACTGTGTGCTAGGCACAAGCAGAGGGTTTTATCTCATTCCCCACAACAGCCTACTAGGGCTTCCTGTGGGGAGACTGGGCCTTTCAGATGCTATGCAGTTTGCCCAATAAGAATTGGAAGCAGAGCTGAGTGTGATGATGCATGCCTATAATCTTCTTGGGAGACAAGAAGAAATGAGTCTGAGACCATCATGGGCTCAATAGTGAGTTCAGGTGTGCGCACAAATGCCATCAGAACCAGAACCCAGTTAGCCTCACTTCAGGGTTTTTATGCATTTTTTGAATTACAAACTAGATTTGTTTTGCAGAAACTTTCTTTTTCATTCTAAGTAAACCATTCTTCGGATTTTTCCAAAAGGAGGTATACCAAACTTCACATACATAACCTGGGGATTTCTCCCAGCCAAACCTATATTAATTCATCTCCAAGCCATATGTAAAATAATTGAAGCTGTACGGTTTCTTTTAACAGTCTTTCATCTTCTTTCTGTTTTAATTTGTGTAACTGATGTTTAATTCTTGTGCCTCACTCCACGTGTAACCCTTCTCTCCCACTGCTTCTCCATCCCACAGTCTCTCAGGTCCAGCATGACTTCCAAAGCTTACTCTTGGGACCTCCCACTTGCAGGACGCCCCCTCTAGTCTCCCTGTCACCTCTCACCTGGCCATGCCTAGACAAGCCACATGCAACAGCTCCCCACTCACTCTGTGCCCGCAGCCGATTAGGGTCCCATGCCAGGCTGACAGTGCCTACCTGACAGTCCTGGGCACTGGCCTCAGTCTGGTATTCACAGTGCCTCCACCAGCCCCTTGACTTCCACTCTTCAGGCCAGGGATTTTCCCCTGGATCAACTATCTCCTAGCCTTCCCCACTTTCCAGATCCCCACCCTCGTCTTGTCCACCTTGATTGTCAATTGCTAACTTAGCTTCCTATTTTGCTGAGAAAATCAAAACCATCAGAGGACTTCTGGGAGTATTCCCTTCCCCAATCTGCCTCATGCTGAGACTCAGCTGACGGCTCCTAGGCAGGACTACCTCGACCTGTTTGCAAGACTCCCTGTCTTCTCTCTGTTGCAGCTCCTCCTCCCTTTCAACTGGATGGTCCTCTGGTTCATGTAGCTTCACTTCTTTTAAAAAAAAATGGCAAGGCGGTTGTGGTGCACGCCTTTAATCTTAGCACTCAGGAGGCAGAGGCAGGCGGATCTCTGTGAGTCCGAAGTCAGCCTGGTCTACACTGCAAGTTCCAGGGCAGTCAAGGCTACACAGAGAAATTTTGTCTCGAAAAACAACAACAGAAAAATCCTGTTTTCAGATTGAAGAGGTGGCTCAGTAGTCTGGGCACTACTGCTCTTGCAGAGAAACCAAATTCAGGTCACAGCACTCAAGTCAGGTGGCCCACAACCACCTGTAACTCTGGTTCCAGGGGATATGATACCTCCACAAGCACAAGCACGCATGCGCGCGTGCACACAAACACACACACGTGCACACAAACACACACACACACACAAAATAAAATTTAAAAGAAATCTTTCTTTTAAAAGACTGGTTTCACTTGACCTCCAAATCCCTCTCCAACTATTGCTTCGTGTCTCTACTGTGTTCTAGAGTTTAAATACCGACTTTATTCTCAAGATCAAACTTGCTAGCTTAGAACATCAACTGGACTCCTTCTACAGAAAGGTAACAACTTGCATCTAAGGCCTAATTATCTGCTCTCAGGTGCTAAGCTGTCAAGGACAGTGTTGCAGAAGCCTGTGCTCAGCCCCACCCACTGACCTCCAACTTTTTCCCTGTTACTCAGCAACCCTCCCACACCCAATGTTCCAGGAACCCCAGCCATACAGCCTGCTGGGTAGTGCCACAGTGCCAGTTATGACCTCAAAGATTTTCTTTGCATCCTCTGTTCTTTCTGCTTGCTCTCTAAGTTCATAGAACTAAAAAAAAAATAAAAAAGGAAGGAAGGAGGGANAAAGAAAAGAGAAAAGTTCACACACATTATAGTAACACAAAAATGATTCAGGGGCTCATGGGATCAATACTATTCTTACAATAATGCCAAAATGTATTCACTGTAAAACTGTATAAACATGCTTCCAAACACTGCTGTAGAAGGGCCTCATCATTTTCCTTTTAATGAAAGCCACCAAGAACTGTCAGATTTTCCTCTGCATACTAACATACCATCCTGCCCATACCATTTCGACTGCATAGGAGTAAGTGGATAAACACGAGAGATAGCCTGAGTTCTGTATCAGAACTCAGTTTAAAGAAAGAACTATTCAAAATTCCTGATACTTACTCAAACTTCAGAAATAATTTGGAAGGTGGATGTGCACACCTGTAATCCTAGTACTCATGAGCTGGAGGCAGAAAGGACCAGGACTTCCAGGCCTTTGCGACCTTATCTCAAAAAAGCCAAAGGAATAAGAACTACTGAGACCTTTGTGCATGAAGTTACCCAAGACCAAAAATGTTTCACATAGATCCTCATGACGGATCTTCCAGGGGAGGATGGTACCAGCAGTTCTTCTGCATTTGTTAGGATACAGGTAATGAGAATACCTACTTCATCCCTCACCAGTGGTACGGGAATGCCCGTGAGAACACATGGCTTGTCCTGTCCCCATCCCCAAAAGACATCTTCTGGAAGGCTTTTTTTCCACTAAACTTTCTTGATAGCAAATTTATGATTCTCTTTAACTGAGCGCTCAGCCTGCTCCACACATTCTCTCTCTCCTACCCTGCCTCCTGGTCTCTCAGTCATCCAGCCGTATTTTACAGAGTATAGAATTAAGAAATATAAAAGTACACAGAAATAAATCAGTGAGAGAAACAGAGAACGCGGGCCATCTCAAGTGAGCAGAATGACACAGCCACACGTTGAGGAAACCCCTGACTTGCTCTGACATGACTGGCCCCGAGGGTGACTGGGACGAAACCCCTCAGGGAAGGCCTCTGCCACCCGGGTACCTATACAGCACTCATCGCTTCACTGAGCTCTATAGCTCTATGGCGATGTATTTCTCATCCATCTTTTCTTTTCTGCCCTAGAATTTTCTCTTACAGCTCAATGTTTCCGCCTCTCTATGAGCGCACACACAGACATAAAATTTAAAAGGCCATCCAATGGTCGAACA
Organism: Bramus lutescens; assembly: GCA_001685075.1. Taxonomy (NCBI): domain Eukaryota; kingdom Metazoa; phylum Chordata; class Mammalia; order Rodentia; family Cricetidae; genus Bramus; species Bramus lutescens. Next base: position 70,877 of record LOEQ01000475.1, on the reverse strand, counting down.
CAGGGATGCGTAGCGCCCATCTAAGACCTCCTGCGGGTATCTTACTGTTGCTCTGTTCGCTCCCTTCTGACTTTCTGTGTGCTTCCCTAGCGTCCTTCAGCCCCACTGACCTCGACACCCACACAGCCGCTGCTCCTCTGGTGTCAAGGCTCTTCTGAAGGATCACACACAGCACTAACATCACCTCCCTGGAGACACCTCCTCCTTCCTCCTTCAGCTCTTCCCACTACAGCCCATGAGCACTGCTTCAATTCCTGTAGTGCTTCTCATCTTCACACGACATGCACGGAACAGGTTTATAAGATCATAAATTCTCCCTGCACAGATAGTGTCTATCTGGCTTCCGGGTCTATCCCTGGCACTGACCTCGGTACTGAACTGCTAGATTTTTAGAGTTCAGTGACAAAAGATTAAAAACGGAAGGCACACACAGGTGATGCACGGCACAGAAAATGTTCTCAAATCAATGCGGTGGCTCGTGCCTGTAATCCTGGAACCCTAGAAGCAGAGGTAAAATAGTCACCATTCCAAGCCACCCTGGGTTAGCACACACGCGCGCACACACAGACACACACATTACACAGCCTGCATGTTTGAATTTTTGTTATTGTTGTTTTAGAGATGGAGGGGTATCGTTTGGGCTATTTTGTTATTTTTATGAGGAGATGGGTCTTGTTATGTTCTTCATACTGACCTAAAACCCCTGGCCTCAAGCCATCCATCCTCCTGCCTCACTTTTCTGAGTAGCTGAAAACACACGTAGAAAGATAAAAGTACCTTTCTACCTAGTATTTTGTCTTCAAAGGAGGTGACCTTTTTGTTTTATTTTGCTTTTTGAGATAGGGTCTCACTGTGTGGCCCTGATTGTAAACCAGGCTGACCTTGAACTCACAGAGATCCACCTGCATGCTGGGCTAAAAAGGCCTGCGCCACCACAACCAGTCAAATGGCCTTATTTTAACAGTTGGGTAAAATTACTAAATTTTCAAATGAACAAATCTGAGTCTGATACTAAAATTAAACTGCTGGATTAATGGAAGAGCAAGACCTCAAAGTAGGGTCTTCAGCCTTCTGTTCCTTACCCTTGAGCTCTGACGACCGTGGTGCAGGGAGCTCCTGCGGCTGGCGCTCTAGCTCCAGAACTCCTGGCTAGGCAGCATTAAGAGACAGCAAGCAGGCATGAGGGCCTGTAGTAAGCCCCTGGCTTCCCCCACCTCTCTTCTTTTCTCCTCCCTCCTTTCTTTCTCTTTCATCCCACCCCTGCCATTATTAATATGTTAAATCTGTGATCCTATCTTTCACCACGGTTTAGCGTTTATAATACCTTTTTACAAACGAATCCTGATTTTTATTGATAACCATGAGTAAACATCTAAAATGTAATTTCAGATTTAAATAGTTTAACTGAAATGCCCATGAATTCGAATTAAAATTAATAAAAAAAAATCACTGAATCATTTTGGCTTTTTTTTTTAAACCCTCAGATGTATTAATTTAGAGGAAAATGTTTCTAGGAACCTAACTTTTTACACAGGTTTTCAAAGAAAGCTCAGTTTCACTCCTGTAAGGTAGGACGGTATTTTTAAAAGGTCACAGTACAGCTTAAAAGAATCATATGAAGTAATTTTCCACTTGGCCTATTAAGATATATTTTTGGAAAAATATGAACAAAATTTATTTTTAACTAGGTAAGGAATGAAAAATGACAGGTTTTGGAGACCAGTTTTTACCACCTGATGATTTTATCTAGAAAAGAAAATGTACAGGAGTCTGTTCCTGAGCAGGCACACCATTTTGACTTGGATCAGTAGCACGAACTCCCATGCCACTTAAAACTGAAATATTCTAATATCGATACGCATGTAAGAATAAGCCACATATCCACCACACATGACACACAGCAGCAAAACAGGCACCCACGAGACCAATTCTAGAATGAGAATATTTTCTGTTCTTTCTCAAAAGACAAGATATCATTCTGTAACCCAAGCTAGTCGGGAACTCATAACAATTCTCCGGTCTCTGCCTACCAAGTGCTGGAATTACAGTCATGAGCCACAATGCTCATTTTTAAACAATCAGTGATACCAAATTCAATGGTGGTGGTCTGGGAGTCCATGAGGTTAGATATTCCACCTCCACACAGGATAAAGGTAATCAGGTTTTCTTGATACAAAATAAGAGCTACAGTCTTCCAAACATCAACATAATAACCAAAGGCGGGAAAGGGATTGCTACTGCTTATGTTCATTGAAAGGAAGGAAGGAAGGAAGGAAGGANNAAGGAAGGAAGGAAGGAAGGAGGGAGGGAGGGAGGGAGGGAGGGAGGGAAGGAGAGAGAGAGAAGCAAATAAATAAATACAGACTGGAGAGACGCTCCGCAGTTAAGAGGGCACAGTGCCCTGGCAGAGGCACTGAGTTCAGCTCCTATTGCCAACATTAGGTGGCTCACAGCTGCCTGGAACTTCAACTCCACGGGATCTGATGCCGTCTTCTGGCCTCCTTGGGCATCTGTACTCAAGTGCATGTATCCAAACACAGACACATACTTACAGACATAATTAAAAATAAAAATACTTTTTAAGGAATCAACAGCTGGGGAAGGCCACTCGCTCCTGTAATCTAAGTTCCCAGAAGGTGAGGTAGGAGGGTTGCTGAAAGTTAGAGCTTCATGTTGCCTGGGCTACAGAGTGAGACTCTATCTTAAAAAGAAAAAGAAAACCAAAAACAAACAAAAAATCTGTGAAAAACAGCATAAAAAAAGAGTACATTTAATTTTAAATTAAAGCTGCAACCAATATTAATCACTGGCCATCTTAAGTCACATGACTGAACATAAATATGTCTCAAATGGCTAAAGAGTCAGAGGAAAATCACATTTGTCAAGGGCAACTGTAATGTACTAACATGTTACGGTCTTTTTCAAAGTCTATTCTGAGATGTAAAACACACTCTCTTTAGTTAAAACCTTCCCTTGTGAACACAGTTCCTAAGTCCCACAAATACAATGTCAGAGCTATAGCAATGGGAGCCCAGCGCTTTCCCAGACCTCTCTCCCACCCACCCTTAGAGCAAACACAAAACCTTCAACTAAGCAAAAGACTTCTAAATTTAGAAACATTGAAGCAACACATCTTAAACTATATGAAAGGTTCAGTAAATTATTTATGTCTTTTATCTTTAATAACGGGCTATCATGTTCGACTTGTAATCAAAATGGAAAGAATGCTGTTATACTATATATTACTGTACCAGGAGTCAGAGTTTCCAGACTAAATTTAGTTCACATTAAAATGGAAGCAAAGACGCAAACCAAGCTAAAAATAAAATGTTCTACAAAGATGAGATTTTTTTTCAAATGGATTGAAATTTAGCTTTATTTGGTGCGTTAGATGTTGATGTTTAGCAATGCTTTAATTTTGATTTGCTCTGGAGGCCAGACAACATCATCTCAATCTTCTCTGGCAAAGGCCAGCCTCAGACGACAACAGCCACAGACCATCCTGTCAGCCACATCCTGCTAAGCACTTGATTTTTATACAGCCAACAAGTGAGAGGGTTTTACATACTGAAACAGGTTGGGTTTCCTTAAAGGACTATTTTTAAATCCAAAAATGTTAAATTTTCAAATTCCAGATCCTTAAATGAAGTTTTATTGGAGCACAGACTCCCTCACTCGAGTATCCTCAACACCGATTCATGCTTCAGTGGCAGAGTCCACTACTGGGTGCGGTGGACAGGCTGGTTGTTTCTGTTGTCCTTTTTCTTTATTAAGGTATTGTTGACAACAATTATAAACTGATACTGACAATGGAAAGTCAGTTTAAGGGTGCGGCCCCTGGTAGGCCCGCTTACTCCTATGGAAGGCCCATCATATTTGAGTAAATGGTCAGCACAAACAAGACATGGTAGATCACGGAGAAGGAGGAGCCATGGATCTGGCAAGGAATATGGGGAAGACGAGGTAAATATGATGAAAATGCCCTGTATGAAATTCTCAAAGAATTAATACAATAGTACGCTAAAAATTATAAGATGACCATGGTGACTCATGACTCTAATCCCAGCTACTCTGGAGGCTGAGACCAGAGGCCTACAAGAGGAAGATCAGCCTGGGCAATTTAGGGAAACCCCATCTCCAACAAAACTTGAAAAAAGGCAAGGACAGGTAGCTATGAGCCCACCTCAGTGAGCAATTGCTTACCTAGTGTGCTTGTAAATTTTATGTCAACCTGACACACGCTAGAGTCATCTGAGAGGAGGGAACCCCAAATGAGAAAATGCCTCCGTAAGACTGGGTCACAGGCAAGCCAATAGAGCATTTTCTTAATTAGTGATTGGATGTGGAAGGGCCCAGCCCATTGCAGGTGAAGTCATTCCTGGGCTGCTGGTCCTGGGTTCTATGGAAAAGCAGACTGAGCAAGCCATGAGGAGCGAGCCAGTGGGCAGCACCCCCCTCCATGGCTTCTGCATCAGCTCCTGCCTCCAGGTTCATGCCTTGTTGGAGTTCCTGTCCTGACTTCTTTCAGTGATGGACTATGGATGTAGAAACATAAGACAGATAAACCTTTCCTCCCCAACTCGCTTTAATCACCGCGTTCCACCACAGCAATAGTAACACTAAGTAGGACAGCTAGCATGCTCTAGGCCCTGGGTTCAATCACAACACCACGAAAAATAGCATAAATAGCATATATTTATGTTAAGTGATGTGATGTTTCATATGCACAACAGTATGCAATGACTGAATTAGGCTTCTTAGCATAAACTCTGCCTTTTTGTAGTGAAAAAATTTAAACTTTCTCTAACTTAACAGTAAATTTCAATTTATAACTGTTATTAACTATAATTACCATGAGAGTTACAATAGAACTTACTCTATAATCCAGACTTTACCCAATCATCAGTCTGACTGAAATTTTGTACCCTCTGAACAATATCAGTCCAGCCCTCCCCCATCTCCCTCCCTGGTCCATCACTCTCAGAGCTGAATAATTCTGAGGGAGTTCTAATATCCCAAAACTTAAAATATTTTGTGCTTAGATCTTTAGAAAAGTAGGCAGAGTTCTACTCCAGAGGAACAAAACGCAGATGTTCCTCTTTGCCTCCACCCAACCTGTCTGTGGACTTTTTTTTTCAAGACAAGGTTTCTCTGTGTATCTCTGGCTGTCCTGGAGCTCACTCTGTAGACCAGGCTGACCTCAAATTTACAGAGATCCACCTGCCTCTGCCTTCTGAGTGCTGAGATTAAAGACATCCATCACATCAGACAATAATGTTTTAATCGCAGAAACCATATCTCATAAAGCAAAGAAAAACAAAAATCCAAACTGCCTCATCATAAAGCTACAGAGTTTTTGTGATGAGTTTTCCTGATAAATTAAAACCATGATACACATCAGCTGACTATATTCTGTGTTTAGGTACAGTTTTGCCAAATTTACAGACTAACATACAGGAATTAATATATGAATAAACATAAATACCAAACAAAATGAGAACCCAATTACCTAACCAGGAGATATTTTTGACAAAGCTTTCTGACCTTGGCTGTGATAATTCAACAGCTATAACTCACTGAGACACTTCTCATGTGTTTACACCACTGTAGGACAACCTCCAGCCATTGATATAAAAGCAAAGATTACTGCACTCGAACACCAACAAAAGGCACACACAGTCTTCTTCCTGTTCAAAACCTAATTGTTCGCGAGTTCATGCATGTCATTTCAGACCGCCTCATTGTCGGCACCTGTGAAACGCGCTACGGCACCACATCTCAATGACTCCAGCTCACAGGAACACTATGGAAGGGGAAAGAGGCAGCAGAAGAAACCAGAGAAGAAAGCAACCTTACTGCTCCCATTTGGCTTTTTTTCATCAGTTTCACTGCTGTGGATCCTTTTGCCCTTGGGAAATTAAGTTGGATACAAAATTATCCGCTTAGCACATGGGAACCTAGATATAACTGTCTGAAGTTCTACTCAGCTGCCCAGGAGAAAAGATGCAAGGAAAACAGTAGCGATGATAGGAGATGTACTAAGAAACCATGGAGGAAAATGGAAGACAAAAAGAGAACAAAAACCATCTATACAACAGGGGGAGGTGAGGAGGGTACAGAGACAGAGGAGACCACTGTTGAGCCTTCTCCCCTTTAAAGCTCATTCTTCCTCTTGGGCTGGGGCAGGGCAAACGTGTGAGACTCAGGGTTCCATCTTCAACACCTCTCTCTCTCTCTCTCTCTCTCTCTCTCTCTCTCTCTCTGACATACACGCACGCGCGCGCATACACACACACCGTCCTAGTCTTTATTTAAAATGTCAGCATGGCCACTACAAAAACAAAAACGCTGAGAATAGCATGCTGTCCTAAAACTACCCATTTTCTTCCACAAAAACTAATTACATGATCACATACCACGTTAAGTCAACCAAATGAAACTCGCTACACTTTGCCAATTTTGAACTGCTGAGAGCAATTTGTGCAGCTCAACTGAAGGACCTATCGTCACTAAAAAGAATGAAGTAAATAGACAGAAGACCATTATAGAATAGTCCCATTCAAAGTTTTTAGAAACTATTTATATGTGCAGTATATATACACCTATATACAATATACTTATATATATGAATACCTACGAATATTAAAAAATAGTGATATTTTCCATGTATTTACTCTTTGAGAGAGGGTCTCACTATGCCATCCAAGCCTTGATCTTGAGTCACTCGTCATGCCTCAGTTTCCCCAGTACTGGGGTGAGAGGTGCATGCCATGACATTTAAAGAAATGTATAAATGCATTACTATATTTGTCTATATGATATACATCTATATGTTCTTACATGTATGTTGTACATATAGAAAACACAACTCTTCCAGAAACTTTCTGGATGCACCCCGAGAAAATGCCTCTGAGAGGGAAATGAGAGGCCAATGACCAGATGGGCTGATTTTCATGGCAATGATCCCATCACTGCTGCATAGTTTCCCACCGCTGTAGAGTCTCTTGTGCCAGTTAGGGTGTCTGACTAGATGCACGGTATGTTGTTGTTTTGAGACAGGGTCTTATAGTGTAGGCCAAGTTATCATCAAATTTACCATCCTCCTGCCTCAGCCTCCTAAGTACTATAATTAGCATATCCATTGTCAGTCTGTATGGCTTTTTGAATTAAGAAAATTGTCTAAATAACTTTTCAAATGTCTCAAGTAACTTAACGTCCATTTTAACAAGCAAATCATTTAAAATGTTAAAAAGTATTTAGAACAAGGACGCTTCAAATAAGGTTACTTACTTAAACTTCAGCCTTTTTTGTTTGTTAGATTTTGAGACAGGGTCTCAGGTAGCCCAGGTCGGCCTGGAACTCCCTACATAAATGAAGACAACCTTGAATTCCTGTTCTCCCTGCCTCCATCTCCTGAGTGCTAGAATTACAGATGTATGCCAACACACCTTGTTTCTATGCAGTGTTGGGAATCAAACCCAGGGCTTTATGCATGCTAGTAGCACTCTACCAATGAGCGACTTCCCCAGCCCAAGTGCTCTTCTTCACTCTAACCTGCCTGTCAAACAGTTTCATGGTCCTGAGGATCCCAGTGAGAACAGAAGTTACTGTGTGCTGTGTTTCAATGGTAATATTCATATTACATGTACTCGATAACTATGCAGTCATACATGGAATGGTATCTGTATGGATGTGTACATATGTGAGGAGGTCAAGGTCAGATGTCTTCTTTAATCACTTTGCTCTCTAAATTTTGAGACAAGGTTGCTCGCTGAACCTTGAATTTGATTGGCCTTGACTGGCAGACAGGGTTGCTCACTGAACCTCAAACTTGATTGGCC
>LOEQ01000475.1:1205-14871 GCA_001685075.1 Bramus lutescens | reverse complement strand
AGAGAAGTCGACCAATGGAATCGAATAGAAGACCCGGATATTAACCCACAAACTTACTTAAGTAAATTTAACCAGCATTAAATTGAAAATATTCAGAACGAAAATACAACTGTAATAAACATGTGTACTGCTTTCAATTCTTGTTATTGCTCCATACATAAACACAGTGCAGTAGCATTTATCCTGTATTTGGTATGATAAGTAAAAATTTATTCAAATTATATAGGAAGATGTGTAGAGGTTGACTACAAACACTGTGCTATTTAATATAAGGGAATTGATCATCTACAGATTTTAGTTTCCACAGGATCCTGAGGGACAATTGTATATGTAACAATATACATATGAAATTGTAATACACCTGCTGCAAATATTTAGCACAGCATATACTAAAAATAGTGCCAATTGGATTGATTTTGCATAAGTTGCTTATGTGAACTTTTTTTGTTTTTGAGACATGTTGCCCAGCCTGACCTCTAACTCATTACATAGCCAAAGCTGCCCTTGAATTCCTGATCCTCTTGCCTCTTCCTCCCAGGGGCTGGGGCTACAGGTATGCACCAACACACCTAGGTTTGGCTAGGTCTTTTTCTTTTCTTTTCTTTTCTTTTCTTTCCTTTTTTCTTTTCTTCTCTCCTTTTCTTTCTCTTTCTCTCTTCTTTCTTTCTCTCTCTCTCTCTCTTTCTCTCTTTCTTTCTTTCTTTCTTAGATGTTTTAAGACAGGGTTTCACTATATAGCACTGGTTGTCCTGTCCTACTTGCTCTGTAGACCAGGCTAGCCTCGACCTAAGAGACCTACCTCCCTCTACCTCCAGTGCTGGGATTAAAGGCTCGCACCACCACCTGACATTTTCCTTAAGACAGGCTCTTGCCCTGCAGCCTAAGCTGGCCTCAACCTAGCTCTTTTCTACTTCAGCTTCCTGTTGTCATTACAGGCGTGTGACACGGGACCACTCATGTCAGTGCTCTCTGGGTTGTTACTAATATTTAGTCATTTGGACTGCGAATCAAAAGTAAATAAAAAAGAGGTGAGATGGTGCCACAATTTGAAAGCAGGCCTTTGAGGTCTTGGCCAATCAGTTTCCAGTCCATTCCTTGCCTTTTTGTCTGGTCTTTTCTCCTCCGTGAACATCCCCCTCCATGGGTTCTTGTGTGTGCGCTCACTTGTATGTGCATGCACAGACACACACACACACAGACACACACACACACGGAGACACGCACACAGATGTCCAGGCTGCTGTCCGCTTAGCTGTACTCACATGTGCCAGGCACATGCCCTTTAGACCTTCATGGGGTGATTCCTTTGCCTGGAATGTTTTTCACAGAAAACCTCCTGACTCATGTTCTCCCCATTGCCAAATCTTTGCTCAAAGGTCACCTCCTGGCGGAGGCCACCTCGGACTGCCTGACTGGGAGATGCATCATACCCTCTCAGGCGCACCAGCTCCGCTTTACTTTCTCCGTATTAATTCTCGCCTTCATGTATTCAGGTAGTGTTTCAAATGGCTTATTTTGTGTTTGTATGTGTTCATGTGTGTGCATGTGTAAGCATGTGCCACCACATACATGCATGTGAAGGTCAATTCCTGTTGTCAGGCCCTCAGCAAGTCTCTTTACAATGATGAGCCATCTTGCAGGCCCCTCATATAGCGTTTGTTAGATTTCTGGTAACTTCGTGGGCTTGGATGTTTTTGTCAAAGGACTTTAGGTTAGCGTTGGGGTTTACTGCTCATTTTGAGGACTATGTTGAGCCCAACCTCCTGGGGAGAAAGCATCCTGTCATTCCTAGGAACTCCCATCCTTTGAGAGGAAAGAAGGGCAGCTGTTATATCTGCTCCTCCTCCTTCCACGACACCCACTTAAAGGCCAGCACACACTAGGCTGCTTCATAGAAGGAAAGATAATAAGGGTAAAAGAAAAGAAAATGAAGCCTCTGGGTAAGCTTCAAATCAATAATGCTAGGCCCTGTGGTGAAATGTATTATTATTACCTGAAACATACAGCAGAGAAAACGCAGTATTCAATAATTGGCACTGAAAAATATAGAAAAGATATCTCAGCCTCATACCTGAACCAATTCTAGAAATTAAAATAGAAAATAGAAAACCCCAAATGTGCCTGGTGTGGTAGTTCGTGCCTTTAATACCAGCACTTGGGTGGCTGAGGCAGGCGGCTCTCTGTGAGTTTAAGGCCATTCAGGGCTACACAGTGAAACCCTGTCTCCAAAAAATCAGCCAACCACAATAACCAACAGAAACTAAATGTTTACAATAAGACACAAATAGTGGCCTAAGATTAAAATGGAGTAGCTCTCCATTGTATAACACAAAAGGCTGAAAGAAACATATTTCATACACTTATCCCACATAATATTTATGCCTGTATATAAAAAGGGCAAAATTTAGTATATGGCAAATTAGGGAAAAATAATGAAAGATCTGTTTTCCTTCTCATATAAAGATCCTTTATAAATCAAGTAGTGAAAATGTTTAATAGAAAAATATTCTGAGGAAACAAATAAGCAATCCATACAGGAAGAGAAGTCCTTCTCCATACAGGAAGAGAAGTCCTTCCCAGCACAGGGGCACACACTTTTAATTTTAGCACTAGGGAGGCAGAAGTAGGCACAGCACAGGAGTATGAGTCCAGGTCTACACAGCAGGTCCCAGGCCAGCCACAGCTACACAGTGAGATCCTGTCTCAAACAAAACAACTCCCAAAGAAACAAGAATATCTCTACTTTGATAAATGCCCATGTTGGTGGAAACTGGTGGACACTGCTGTCTTTATCACTTTCTGGCTGAGGTAGAATTTGATGCATATTTGTAGGGATCATGTGTAGGCAGACTCTTCCATCTAGGCCTCTCATCAGCTCTGTCCTGCCAGCCACTCCCCAAATAACCACACAGAGACTTATTCTTTATTATAAATGATAGCTTAGGCTTATTTTTAACTAGCTCTTATAACTTACATTAACCCATTTCTATTACTCTATGTGCTGTCCCGAAACTTGTTTACCTCATCGATGAATGTCCCGTGTTGCTTCTGCTGCGTCTGGCTGGTAACTTCTCCTGACTCCCTGACTGCACCCTTCCCCTTCCCAGCATTCTCTCATCCCCCAAATTCCTGCCTAGCTATTGGCCAGTCAGCTTTTTAAGTAACAATGAGAGCAACACATTCTCACAGTGTATAGAAGGATTATTCCACAGCAATTGTGTGACCAGAAGAACCAAAACGTAAAACTGATGCATCCCATGACACAGCAGGGCTGTTTCTAGCAAAGCATGTGTGGATAATCTCCTCAATCAAGAAATGTGTGTTTAGGGGAATGTTCCCTGTGGCTACTGCTTCAAAAGCAGAAACTTGACCCTTCCTTAAGGCCCATCAAGGTGAATGAATGAACACTAGATCTGGAGACAATGGCCTCAATGCAATGGTGGACATGAGGAGACAGGGATACTGATTTGAAAAGACAACCACAATGTTTCTTTGAGCAGCAGAAACAGAAGGATTACACTTGGGAAGAAAGGGGGGGGTGCTGGGAAGATGGCTCAGCGCTTGAGATCACTGGCTGCAGCGCACAACCACCTGTAACTACAGTACCAAGGGATCCAATGTGCTCTTCTACCTTCCAAGGACCCCAGGCACACAAATGGTATACACACATACAGGCAGGCAAAACATAAAATAAGAGTTAAAGTTTTTAAAGTTCAAAAAAGAGAAAGGGTAGGTCTTTCAACACAGTAATACAAGACGCGGTAAAAACAGGTTTTGTTGTTTCGTTTCTTTCTGAGACTGTCTCTAGTCCAGGTTGGCCTTGACCTCATATGCAGCTGAGGGTTTACTTGAGCTTCAGATCGTCCTGCACCCATGCGCCACCATGCTCAGTTTAATCTGGTGCTTCATGAATACGAAGCAAGCATTCTACCACTTAGCTTCATTTCTAGCCCTTCTTTTTAATTTCAAAGCTGCTCCATTACATGGGAAAACTCTTCTTCGGAGTGTTTACTACGAAGTCTCCCCCTCTATGGTCTTCCCTGCTGGGGAAGGCACTCTTCTTTCAAAGGCCCTTCCTCCAAGGGTGGGCCTAACCAGGGCATGCAGGCCTCAGAGGAATGAACCAGAATGGAACAGAACACAAAAGAAAGAATTCTCAACCTTTTAGTTTCAAAACAGACTTTTGCAACTTCTGGCAGAGACAATACCTTCAACAATAGCTTTAAAAGGAATGACTGCTGACCAGAGAGCACGTTTTTCTATGGGGGGGGGCGCAAGAGAAAAGTTTTTGAGGGGAAAGAAAGGTAAAGAGAGGGGAGCTGGTGGGTGCAACATGGCGTCCCCTTTAGCCCGAGTCCCTGAACAATGCGTAGGGCTTTGAGAGACCACAGAACAGTGCCAAGTTTCCTATGTGAGGCCTCTCCACAAAGCTCCTTTCGCTATCACACACTGGTGTAGAAGGACAAAGGGAACTGGACAGGCAGATGAGCTTTGCTGGCAGGAGCCCAGGGCACAACCTCCATTCTCAAGTAAAAACCAGCAACTAGTTGGAGCCCCTGGGCCAGGCAAGGCAACATCTCCGTTAGCAGTTACAATTACAAAGCGAGCCACGTGGTATGTGTTAATTGTGTTTCTTACTGCTGTGATAGAAGCAATTTATGGAAGGACGGGTTCATTTTTGCTCACAGTTTGAGGATATAGTCCATCACCATGGAGACATGAGTAAAGGGGCCTTGAGGCAGCTGCTGGTCCCAGAAGCCATTGGGAAGCAGAGAGAGATGAAAGCTGGTCTTTGGCTCTTCCTTCCTTCCTTCCTTCCTTCCTTCCTTCCTTCCTTCCTTCCTTCCNCTTTCTTTCTTTCTTTCTTTCTTTCTTTCTTTCTTTCTTTCTTTCTTTCATTCAGTCTTGGACCCAAGCTCAACAATGCCACCCACAGCCAAGCTAGACCATCCCACCTCAGCTAACACAAACTATCAGCGATGTCACAAACATGACCCAAAGCTTGTCTCCTACCAGATTCTCATCACCAGGTCTGTGGGAGATGACAGTGTGGAGGTCAGTGAGAAGCAGCAGCTGCTCAGGGCTAGATGTGGCTCCACTGCTGGTGCCAGTGTGTGCAGATCTCCATCATGCCTCAAGGCCAGCCTCCCTGAGTCTATGACAATTGTAATAGCAACAACCATTCAAGTCTGAACAGAGGAGACAGAGTTCCCAGCTGCCTGAGAGCTCTGAAATGCCTCTTTTGCAATGACGCTTAAAATAGAGATTAAGATTAAGGTTCTATTTGAAACTAGAAGGATGGCTCTGACCTCCATGCACAGGTACATACCCGTGCAGAGACACATAATTACAAAACAAAATAAAATGAATCCTTATCATGTTATATTTTTGCGATCCTAAATACGTGTCTTAAAAAATCACCATGCCTAATGGATAGAACTAGAAAAAAATCATCCTGACTGAGGTAACACAGACCCAGAAAGCTAAATATGGTATGTGCTCACTTATATATGGATATTAGCTGCTAAGTAAATGATAACCAAGTTACATTATATAGCTCCAGAGAGGTTAGAGAAAGAAGATGGGTCTGGGGGGAGGGTACATGGATCTCCCTGGGAGAAGGAAATAAATTGGATTTTATGGGAAGACTGGGGGAAGTGGGGATGGAAGTAAGAGATCAGGTGTGTGGGGGGGAAGAGTCTGGAGAGAGAACTGGGGTGGTGTGGAAACTCAGTAGAGTGGAAACTTCTTGGAGTCCATGAAGGTGACCCTAATGAAGATTCCTAGGAATTGAGGATACCAAGTCTCAACTGTCTGTCTCTTGTAGCCAGGCAAGGTTTCCAGGGGTGGGACTCGGTTGCATTCAATTGAGTTGTTAGCCAAGAGATTTCATGGAAATCCCCAAACAACTCAGTCTGTTGCTAAGACAAAAGGTTGCTTTCCACAAATTGACACCAAGTCCTCCATTGCTGAAGACAACAGTCACATAACTCATTGAACATAGAGAAGTTGAGCTGCTGCCTACATGGATCATTCTAGTGTCATTCATGTGGGAAGGTACTCTACAGGCTACTAAAAGAGAAACATGGACACCAAGCCAGCCACAATACCTTTGACATATAATCTGTCCTGCCTGCATAATGTTCTAGGGCAATGATGGCACAGAACTTGTGGAGGTAGCCAACTAAGGTCTGATTTGACCTAAGGCCCGCTCTACAAGATGGAACCCATACCCTACACTGCTTGGGTAACCAAGAACCAGAGACTAGATAGCCCAGATACCTAGGGTAGAACCAAATACCACTGATTTAAAAATCAATAAAATTATTTCTAATGATATTCTGCTGTTCTTATGAATAGGTGTCTTATCTGGTCATCTTCATAGAGGCTTCCTCTGACAGCAGATGGGAACAGATGCAGAGACCCACAACCAGACATTAGGCAGAGAGAGTCTAAATTGGAGATCTTCATCATTTCCCTCCTCTCAGAGCTCAGTGAATCCTGTGAAAGAAAATGCAGATAGATAGTAAGAGTCAGAGGCTGTGGAAGACATCAGGAGAACAAGGCCCTCTGAATTAACTAAGCAAGGCTCATAAGAGCTCACATAAATTGAAGCAGCATGCACAGAGCCTACATGGGTCTATACCATATCTTCTGTGTATATATTACAGTTAGTAGCTTAGTATTTTTGTGGGACTCCTGACTGTGAGAATGAGTAGGTCTCTGACTCTTGTGCCTGCTCTTGGAACCCTTCTCCTCTTGTTGTTTTGACATGTCCAATTTTGATATGATAGTTTTTGCTTCAATTTATTTTGTCATGTTTAGTTGTTATCTCTTAGAAACCTGTTCATTTCTAATGAAAGACAGAAAGGGAGTGGACCTGGAGGGGAAGGGAGATGGGGGGGACTGAGAGAAGTAGTGGGAGGGGAAACTATAATCAGGATATATTATGTGAGAAAAGAATGTATTTTCAAAAAAGAGAAAATGTTAAAAAAAATTAGTCATGCTTTACTATATAAAGTTATGTACTTTATGCCAAGCAGTGATGGCGCACACCTTTAACCCCAGCACTTAAGAGGCAGAGGCATGTGAATCTCTGTGAGTTCAAGGCTATCCTAGTCTACAGCGTGAGTTCCAGGACAGTTAGGACTCTTACATAGAGAAACCCTGTCTAAAAACAAAAACAAAAACTCAAAACAACAACAACAAAAACAAAAAAAGATAAGTACTTCTTCATAAATAATAGAGAAATTCAGAAATTTGAAAGAAGACATCTCTGGGAGTAGAAGAGAAAAAGGGATATGGGTGTAGTGGTATATTATTTTGATAAATAAATCTTGCCTGAAGACCAGAGCCAAAGCTAAAGCCACCAGAGGTCAGGCAATGATGACATGCACCTTTAATCCCAGGATTTGGGAGACAGAGTCAGGTGGATCTCTGTGAAGTCAAGGCCACCCTAAACTACACAAGATCAATGCAGAAACAGATCCAAGTGGTGGTGGCACACACCTTTAATCCCAGTCCTAAGGTGCTATTGGACAATGGTTTGTACCCTGTCAATTGTATTTTAATAAAACACTGATTGGCTAGTAGCCAGGCAGGAAGTAGAGGCTGAACAACAGGCAGGAAGTAGAGGTAGGGCGATGAGAACAGGAGAATTCTGGGAAGAGGAGTCTGCAGTTATGACCCAGCCACAGAAGAAGCAAGATGTAACTGCCTCGCTGAATAAGGTACCAAGCCATATGGTTAACGTAGACAAGAATAATGGGCTAATATAAGTTATAAGAGTTATTAAGAAGTCTGTGCTACTAGGCCAATCAGTTTATAACTAATGTAGACCTCTGTGTGATTTCTTTGGGGCTAAATGTCTGTGGGACCGGGTGGGACAGAAAACCTCTGTCAACACTAGGGAGTCACACCTTTACTCCCAGCACTAGAAGGAATATAAAATGGAAGAGAGAGAGGCTTAGCTGCTTAGTTTATGCTCGCTCAGCCTTGATAGAGGTAAGACTTCTCTAGTGTTTCGGCTGCTTTGCTTTTCTGGCTTTTGGGTTAAGCTCCAATTTCTGTCTCTGTTTTTATTAACTGTGCTACAGGTGGGGGGAGGTAAAGAAACTTTTCAGTCAAGCAATTTGCCTTTTTCATCAGGATTAGGTGTTGTGAAATATTTAACTAGGTGAAGATGTGTTACATTTGTTTATGCTACGGAATATTATTTTAACTAGGTAAAGGTATGTTGCGTTTTTTATGCTGCATTTGTTTAACTAGGTAAAGATGTGTTGCTGTTTCACTTTGCCTGCCTAAGGCACCTGATTGGTCTAATAAAAAACCTGAACAGTCAATAGCTAGGCAGAGAAGGGATAGGTGGGCTGGTGGGAAGAGG
This sequence comes from Bramus lutescens, assembly GCA_001685075.1. Lineage (NCBI taxonomy): Eukaryota > Metazoa > Chordata > Mammalia > Rodentia > Cricetidae > Bramus > Bramus lutescens. The sequence goes on along the minus strand of LOEQ01000475.1, from coordinate 6,488 downwards.
GAATAAGTAGGAGGAAGAATCTAGGTTTAAAAGGGAGAGAATGAGGGAGAAAGAAAGGGAGATACCTGGGGCACATCAATCAGGAAGCAGACAGACAGATGCAGAAGCAGAAAAAGTAGGACATACAGAATGAAAAAAAAAGGTAAAAATCCCTGAGGCAAAACGTAGATGAAGAGAAACAGATTAAACTAAGTTATAAGAGCTAGTGGAACAAGCATAAGACCAAACATTCATAATTAATAATAAGTCTCTGTGTCTTGATTTGGGAGCAGTCTGAGAAAGCCTGCAATAATTAAGTTTATAATAACTATGAATGATCTTGTCTTTAAAGAGCTCGGAGGACATGAAGTCAGGCCCGTAGGACTTACAATACAATCTTAGGCAATGGCTCCATCAGTATAGCAGGTGCCTTACAAGTGTGAGGTCTCAGATTTGATAACCAGAACACATGATAATGCCTGCATGGTGGTACTTGCTTGTAATTCCAGCACTGGGGAAGCAGACAGGTGAATCCTTTGACTTCATAGTCTGCCCTAGCTAATGAGTTCTAGGCCAAGGAGAGATTGCCTCAAAGAATGTAGGTGTTGTTGTTGAGGGTGACACCTGAGGTTGTCCTCTGACCTCTCTGAAAGCCTGTTCACACACGTACTCACACTTATGCATACATACACACACACACACATGCACACGTTTTAAGATAAACAACTTGAAGTATAATGACCCATGCCTCAACTGAAACAGAACATGTGTCCCTTAGAGGCAAGCACATGAAGTTCCAGTGGAGCCTTGGACAATCCATGACAGGAAGAAACCAGAAAACTAAGAATTCCATTTTTAATCTAAATCCAGGAAAAGAAAGAATCCCTGGCAATTCATTTGTCTAATTCACTTCCTCCTTTATGCTAATCCATGAAAATAAAAAAGCATTTAAGTAAAACTTTCCCAAAATCTGGTTGGAAGTTGCTTTGAAAAGGAGCAACCAAAAGAAATGATTAATGTTCTTTGAATATTTTTCGGCATTCCCGCTCTCCATGGCAGAACATGCAGAGTGGAGGGGGTGACTGTCAACTACTGTACTTATGATGTGATTTCTCCCTCTTTCCAGCACTGAGCAGAGATACCTTGATTTAAAAAAAAAAAAAGACAACGTTTTTGTTCCGGGTCCTGTTGTTAATATTTTTATCGCCATTTTTTTAATAATATTATTATTGGTAGGCCTGAAAGAGGTTTGGGACGGCTGTTCTTGGTTGTCAAGTTGTCGACATCTGGAATCAACTAAAACCCAAGCAGCTAGGTACACCTGTGAGGGATTTTTTTCTCAATTAAATTATCTAAAGTGGGAAGATTTACCTTCAATATGGATCTTTGGAGGTGGGAAAACCCACCTCTAATCTGGGCTACGCCTTCTGAAGGCGGCCTATATAATGGACATGGAGGAAGGAAACTTTTGCTCTTTGCCTGCTTACTCTGTGTTTTCTGGTGAGCTCATCGCTTCACTGGCGTTGTAGCCTACCTCGCTGGGATTCTGGCATCTACTGAAGACCAGCAGAGACATCTAACCTCATGGACTGCACAACTACTGGATTCTTGAACTTTCCATTGACACACAGTCATTGAATATATATAATATATATATAGTTATTCTACCAGTTCTGTTCCTGTAGAGACTGCTGCCTAATATAAGGATGAAAAGAGATAAAAACAACATTTGAGCAAGGTTCGGACAGCTAACTGGGGGAAATGAATTCCAAAACGAGGGACTAACAGGTACACAAAGCACAGGGTGAGGCTAGAGGACCAGACAACAGCTGGAAGTTGCTGAGGCAGGAGCTGGGGGAACTTCCTGGGCTTAGGGTTACAAACCTGCCTACCAAGAGGACTCAGATTCTACCTGTGTCAGATGGAAGGCTGGGAAGGGGGAGGGACTATGCAAATAGCTCATTTAAATCGACACCATGCAGCTATGACTAAGTGTGGAATCTTGCTAGGAAGAAGAACACAAAAGATTGCGTTCTCTATGTGGGACTTCTAAACTGCCCTGGGTGTCTTGTTCCCTCTCTTGAAAGGCAGACCAATGGTTAAGTATAATTTAATCTCATTAAATAAAAATGTCAGGTTGGTGACAGGTGGGTGATTAGCCCATAGTATATTTTACCCCTCCAGTGTTCTTGAAATGACTGCTTTCTGCTGGTAATTAGCAAGTATAGGCAGGAAACCGGCAAGGTGGCAGGTAAGGCCACATGGATTAGGAGGACAAAGGTTACAGCTGGGTGATGGCTGAGCTTATGGGGACCTGGGGTTAGCGATGAAGGAGGTGTGGGTGCTGCTGCCTGAACAGAGATTCCTTAGGTCCATTCTTAACTCACGATAGCTTTATTCTGCAAGCAGTGGCCTTCTGTGCGGTTCCTTTGCATCAGGACGTTGTTGCAGGTATCAGGGTGGAATCCTAGCACACAGTGACACTGGAGGTATGCAAAAGATGAGGGAGCTGGAGTGGGATGAGGAACCCAAGGCTGGAACAACCTTTGAAAGGGATAGGACAGAAAGAGACTTCTGCATTAGCCTCTCAAAATATTATAGGTGGGCGTCTTTACTGACTGGCAACCTTCTGTGTCCCCACATGACCGCTTCTTTGTGAGTCTAAATCTCTTCTTGTTGGGCGAGCCAATGTGTTGAATTAGGACTCACATTCATACCCCATTCTGGCACACTCTCCTCTTTAAAGGCCCAGGCTCCAAATCCGGTCATGTTCTAAAATACTAGAGGCTCGGTCCTCAACACACGAATTTTGGGGTATGTAACTCAGCCCAGAGCACGATAATTCCATGGGTTTTTAATATCTACAAACACACGCAGGTGAAAATCAGTTAGTATTTCAGGGGACAAGTGCAGAGAAGGTGATAGAAAATGAAATTGCAGTGTACAAAATACCCTGGAAAGGAGGGGAACCGCTTAGCTAGCAGGCTGAAGAAAAGCATTTTCCCAAAAGAGTTAAATGGTTGTCAAATCATTTCAAGCCACTGGTAAGCTGGATTAATTGTCAAATACTTCAGCAAGACTAGTGGGGGAGTTAACTGCAGTTATTATCTTAAAAAGAACACATTTCTTTGAAATGCCATTATGTTTCAGAAGTGCGGAGAAGGTTTCCTGGGAGAGACCCTTTTGTGTGGCAATGCAAATTGAGCTGAGAGTGGTATGTGTCACTTCTGGGTGACATCTGCGGGTGAAGTAGAAAAAAAAAAAGCCACAGGCTACCTGCGGTGGAGGGAAAGGTTCTGCAACCGGAGGAATTGGGGCAGCTTCTAAAGATGGAACCCATGCAGCTCAGTAAAACAGAGGTAATGAGAGAGTCGCAGGGTTTAGAGTCTTATAGGTTCCCTGCTGTTCACAGCTCATAGATCCAAATATAGCTGGGTCTGAAGTTTTTAAAACATTCAATTTGTGTGAAAATCCTTCTCTAGAGATAGCCGGCACCTTAGGAAATGGAATGGGAACGGTGCATCAGTCCCTACCCAGATCTCTTTCAAAGGGAGCCCTTTGCTGCTAGGATCGCTGGCTGGCTGGATTTCCTGAACGTAAACAAAAGGCCTTCTGCGGAAAGAATAGTCATAATGAAAATACCAAAACTAAAGCGGGAGAGAAAAAGGAAGAAAAGGAAATGTAATAGTCTGCTCTAATTTTTACTTCTCCGAAATTGCTGTTTATTTCCCAGCACTAATTCCCGTCGGAGACCGAGCTTCCACCCACTTATTCACGCTCTGTTAAAGTAATTTCTCCAGAGACTGGCATTCAGGGAGCCTGAATCAAACACGTGCGAATGTCTCGGCGGTGCCTGCCTTTTGGTTTTTCATCTCTGCGCCTCCATTAGGCATCTGTCTGTGTTGCATTTACGATTGCACCCCGGGTTTAATAAAGCCTTGGGTGCATCTAGGCCATGCAGCAACCATCTCTGAACTACTTAGGTGTCCCTGTGACAAAACTTCGTAATAATTATGCAACAGGGTGTCATGTTATTCACCAGGGAAGCGTGTTCATGTTTGAGGTAGGTTTCAAAGAAATTGCTTGGGGGAAATTCTAGTAAAGATTCAAAAGTCCTCTCAGGGCCTAGTCAACCTCAGAACCTCCATCTTGCTTCCAATTTTCTTGAGGAAGCTGAAGAAAGCTCAGTGACCGCGACTCTGCTAATGCTGTTGTTATCAATGTCGCCACTTCAGGTGCTTTGTTTTAACCGTGTCCTCTGAAGGACCACTGCTCGGTTGGCATGGTAGCCATTTGTCCGGTCTGAACGTGAGGCGTGCACCCCAGTGGTGATGGTCAGTCCTGAAACAGTACACGGGCAGTGTTAGTCAACCGGACGGAATCCAGAGTTACCTGGGAGATGAGCATCCGGGCATGCATATGGAGAGTATCTTCAATATGTTAATTAATGTAGGGAGCCCCATCTTCACTGTCACCAAGGCTGGCTAGAATCGGGACTGTAATGGAGAAAGGGACTCTGCAGTAATACATGTTAATCTCTCTTTACGTCTTCATTGTGGCTGCAGTGTGACTTCAAGCTCCAGGCTCCCGCTGCTTCGATGTCCCTCTCATGATGGACTGGATCTTGAACTGTAAGCCAAAACAGGCCCTTTCTCCTTTAAATTGCTTTGGACAGAGTATTTTGTCACAGCAGCAAGAAAAAAACTTCACACCACAGTTAACAAGGTGATGTAATTTACAAAGCAATGGAACAGAGCCTGGAGAGATGGCTCAGAGGCTAAGAGTACCCGGCTGCTCTTCCAGAGGATTAGGATTCTAGTCCTAGCACCCACAGGGCAGTTCACAGCCATCTGTGACTCTAACATTAGTGGAGCCCAGGCCATCTTCCGGTCTTAGAGGGCAACAAGTACACAGATACATGGGTTGGTAAAAACACCCGTACACGTAAAATAAAATACAAAACTGTAACACGGTGTAGCTTAGCCTCACAACTCACATTCACCTTGAGATGAACCCACAAGCAAAACTTCACTCCATGTCTTACTTTGCATATCATTTTCTAATGAGATTGTGCATTTGTATGACACTGTGCAAATGCTTTAACTCCTAGAGCGAACGGCCCAGCTGTGGGAATAGACTGCAGTAAGAAAAGTGATGTTGGCCAAGGGCCTCTCCTCTCCTCTCCCCTCCCCTCCCCTCCCCCTATCCTTTCCTCTCCCCCTTCCCTTCCCCTCCCCTTCCTTCTCTTCTCTCTTCTCTTCTCTCCCCTCCTTCTCCTCCTCCCCTCCCTTCCCCTCCCCTCCT
>LOEQ01000474.1:531855-555308 GCA_001685075.1 Bramus lutescens | reverse complement strand
TTATTTATTTATTTATTTATTTATTTATTTATTTATTTATTTATTTATTGTACTCTTCATTCTTAAAAGTGAGTCTCAGTGCTAAGGCCGTGCTGTGGCTTGGCCTCACATGGTTCCTCACTGTTGCTTCCTGCTCCAGACTCTGGAACGTCCCTACCAAGCCCTTGAGACATGTCACCCACTGTGGAAACCTGTTTGGCTCTCTGACCTCTTGTTTCCCAGAGGTGATGATTCCCTAACATTACCCTTCTGATAAGATCCTTAAAAGTTGGTTCAGTTTGGTTTGAGTTTTGTTTGTATGGTTTTTGCTTTGGTTTCTTTCGGGGGTTGTTTTGAAAGACAAAGTCTCTTGATGCAGTCCTGACACTCATAGAGCCTTGAACTCATGGAGATCCTCCTGCCTCTGCATCTCAGTGCTGGAATTAAAGGTGTGTGCTACCACACCCAGCAAAAGGATGTTTTGTACATCATGGAATTGCTCCAAAGGTCGTACTGTCCAAATAAAATCTCAGGAAAAACAGATAGCCTTTCCTACAGAATTCTTAGACTGAAGAAGGAACATAAAGGCCTAAGAAATGCTTCAGTCTGTTCAGTCAAGATAAAGAAATTATTTGGAAATGTTAAATATTCTACCTGTGAAAAACACTAAAAATTAGTTTAATTTTCATAATTTGCATGGTTCCGATATTCCACGTGTGGATGCATTTAGAGTCCTTACAAGAAGCCTAGATCCAGAGCACTGCGGATAATCTAAAAGTGCAGGAAGGGTAATATCGAAACCAGTCACAAACTCAGTAAGTGGAACTACGCATGGAAGTGTAACCATCTGGGGGAACCATATCAGGCGGCTGTGCAGCCTGCTTTCCCTCCCTTCTCTGCTCGTTGCTGTAATTTTCCTGGGGGACAACCTCACCCCGTGCTAGATAGATGCAGACATTAACTAGAAGTTCTGAAGTGTGTAAATAAGACTTTGATTTTTGGGCTTCATAGCCTCTGCTCCCTCTCTCTCTCAGCCAAGCAAAGACGGTGCATTTGCTTCACATTAACCAGTAAGTGGCATAGCTGTCACTGGGTGCTCCCGTGTAATAACCCCAGGAGGAGAGAACGGGTGTGGATTTGTGCAAGGGACTTTGTTGTGTGGCAGTTATGACTACTTTGTTGTGTAACAGTTGTGATTACTTTGTTGTGTGGCAGTTGTGATTACTGCAGTAGCCTATGACACACACGTCCTTCCTTTCCACAGACGAAGTTGCTCTGCCAAGGTTTCACAAATCATTTAGTGTTGAATTTAAGATTAGACCCAGGTAGACTTCACAATTATGATACTGTAGCCACAGCATATTAAAAGAAATTATAGCCGATGCATAAATTATTATGATTTCAGATGAAAGCTGTGAAGTCAACAGAACTAATATATTATGACATGTCTTTACATTTTTTAAACTTACGTTTTCAATTTTTAATGAAGTTCATTTATTGTTTTTCAAAACTAAAAAAATCTTACAGAGATATCTACAAATAAAAGTGATTTTTCAAACTTAGTTTTAAGACTAAGTACAGTTTTTGAATGCCCATACTCTCTCACTATTTAAAAAAAATCAAATACTTAATGTTGAATGCCTCAGAAAGTTCTGAGTTAGAGGGAAGAAACTGAGACAATAAATTCATTATCATCTACTGGTACTTAATCACTGTGGCATTTTTATTGATTTAAATTATGTTAAATCCACTCAGTTCAAGGGAGTGAAGAATGACTTTCCTGGAATCCTCCTACCTCTTTTTTCTTTACTCTCTCGGTGTCTTAAATAGACCTGGAGACATCTTTGCAGATTTCCAGGCAGTGCTGTGCAGCTCAGGTCACCATTACAACCCAGAAATACGGACTGCAGCTTGCCTAGGAAGGGAGGAAGGAGCCAGGAAAGGAGCCTGTGCTTGTGTAAGACTTGATATGATGTAATTCCCTCACACTTCCAGTGAAGGGTTTGAAATGAAGCAGCAGGTTAGCTCTTGCATTTTGATAAAAACCTGTTGCCCTCCCTATTTCTGTGGGCATAAACAAAATATACATTGTAGTTATATTAGACCATTTGTGACTGTTAAGAAATACCTGGGGTAGGATGCTTTAAAAAGAAATCAAAGGGCTTTTATAAGTCCTGCCAGCCATATTAGCATGGCGTGTGGTGGGGGCCTACTGAATAACATCATGGCAGACTTAGAGGTGAGAGTAGCTAATCACATAGCTAGACAGGACACCCAAAGACAGTACTTGTGCCAGGCTGGCTCACTGTCTCTATCTGTCTTTCTGTCTTAGTTTTTCCCAATTATTATGGCATTTGCACTCACAGTTCAAGGGTGTGGTTCATCAGAAGCTGAAAGCTGCAGGGGCTTGAAGCGTCTGGTCACATCACATCCACAGCCAGGAAAAGAGAGCAATGAGTGTAGGCTGACACTCCGCTCCCTCTCCATTGCTGCAGATCAGGATCCCAGGCAGAGAATGGTGCTGCCCACAGTAAGCAAGTCTTCCTTTCAGTGTAACCAAGGTAACCCTCTGCAGACATGCCCAGAGGCCATCACCCATTGTCACCATCTGTTGTAACTTTACTGCATTGCTGTGGAGCAAACCCAGAGCTTCATATATGCATATGAATATACATATATACATATTAGACAAACACTCTACCATTGAGCCACTTCCCTCCCTAACCCATAATACTCAACTCACTCTTGTGAGAATTCTCTCATAACTAGCATCCCTTCTGAGTTTGACAGTTGCAATGACTTAGAGACCTGACCTCCCACGAGACTCCACTTTGTCAAGATCCCATCCCCTGCCGTGTCACCTTAATGGCTCCAAAGCTTTCACTATATCAACCATGGGAAAAATACACACCCAAACCATAGCATGTGTAGCTGGAGTCCATAACCTTCATTTCCCAAACCAGTGGGCTTTTCTTTCTGCTATGTAGACCAATTTTGGGCAATTTGCCTCTCTAGTCTTTAGAATTATTTCATAATTACCTCAATTACAGTTTGTGGTAATATACCTTACAATGTCCTATATTTTATATACAATAAAACAGTTTATACCTTTGAAATACCCTTCATACCCAAGCCTGCTTGGGAACCAGAAGGCTGGAGAAGATCTGTCTTACCAAGTGAGTGGAGACAGGTTCAGAACCATCTTCTCTAAGTCCTTGCAGGCTCTATGGAGAAATTATTACACACCGCATAGCAGTAGGTTCATCACTCTCCAGGGTCAGGAGTCCTCGTATCCATGTCTTCTCAGACATGTCTTCCTTCAGACAAGCCCACAGTGTAAGGTGGCATGTTCTTCCTACCCCTCACCACACACCAAATCTTTCTACAGACGAGTTCTTCAGTGTGCCAATGAAGGGTCAGGAAGTGGCTCTCTGGTAGAATACTTGCCTTGCATGTATGAAGCCTAAGGTTTCTCCCCTAGCACTTCACAAAAAGAAGTATAAGCAAGTAGTTGGGTAGGAAGTTTGGTAGTGGGTGCTAATTGCCAACATTATGCAATCTAGAATCATCCAGGAGAAGGCCCCTGGGCACACCTGTGTGGCTGACCTTGACCCAGATCCCAAGTCTTTCTCAGAAGGGTTTGTTGAGAAAGAGAATGAAAATAGAACATGAAAGCATTTTGTAAGCTATAGCTGACCATTAAAATGTAAGTCATAGTAAACAATATTTTTTAATATTAATCAATCATCCCAACCTATCTTAATTTACTTGATTCTGACATCTCATTTATTTCCTATTCCTGCCCAGTATAGGGCAATTTTCATATAATTAGAAGTTCCACTTACCTTACAGTTAGGAAACAAGTGTGTACTGAGGCTCCAGTATATGAGGATTCGGGGCACTGGACTGTGGCCTTCTGCTTCTATCCAGGTGTCCCAGTGCCCCAAGCTAGGGACTCCTCTTGTGCCTTTGCTCGAATCAGGTCATCTTTATCTGCTCATTGACAGATCAATAGTTTTTACTACACAATAGCCATGTTGTTCTTTCATTAGATCTAGCCATGCATTTAAACCTCTATATTTGTCCAACATTTGCTTGTTTGATTTTATGTTTCCCTCTTAAACATACACAAAGATGTGATTTTCTTTAAAGTAAATAAGTTGTAAATATTTTAAAGTGTATTTTGGAGGGTTGGAGCAGAGCTCAGTCAGCAACATTTGCCAGGCAAACGTCAGGACACGAGATAAAGGCCCAAAGCTCACACCCGATTGTGCACATGCTTTTAATTCACATCTGAAGGAACATAGACCAGTCGATCCCTTGAGTTCACTGGCAAGCTAGTCTAGCTTAATTATCCCTGAGTCCCAGTGAGAGACCCTATCTTACAAGATAAAGTGGAGCCAGTAACTGGCTCAGCAGATAAAAGCTGAAGAACCCAATTCAATCACTGGAACCCTCATGATAGAAGGAAAGAACCAACTCCCTTAAGTTGTCCTCTGACATGTATAATATGATATCAAACACACACAGGCAAATCAAATATATTTTTAAAAAGGACAAAGTGGGCAGTACCCCAAAACACAAGACCTGAGGCCGAGATCTGTGATGTGCATATTCATGCATGCCATCTGCATGTACGTCTATGGGTGCACACACATACACACACATACACACACACACAAGTAAATATGTTTTTTTAAAACAAAGTGGACAGTGCACTAAAAAAAAGACCTAAGGTTGACCTCTATGACATGTATACAAGACATCTGCATGTACACACACACACACACACACACACATACACACACACACACACGACAGTTCTCAAGGAAACTCTCTTTGGGGATAGTTAAGTGGTTGCTCCCCATTTGTCTTATTTCAAATCTGACTCTCAGAACTGCCACATGCTCATTTCTGACCATAAACATACAGCCAAGTGTGGCTTAGAATGACAGAGAGTGTTCCCCACATGCCACTGAGCCATGAACTCTTCCTGAACTTCCTTCGCAGGAAAGGGGTTGAGCTTCCTAGGAAGTGAGAACTGTTCCTAGGCCAGCAGACACTTCCTCTTCCATAAGCGGCATCTCTGCATCTGCAGAGCCTGGTGGAGACTGATGGGTTTTCTGTATGGATCACTTCCCCAACGCTGGAAACCCGGGCAGTGCCTGGTTAAGCCTGAGAAATAACCAGACTTTCTAGAGAATGGTGATAGAATGTGATGATTGGCCGTAGCTATGAGTAATGTGCCAGATCTTTTTAGCAGTTCAGGCAAGTATTTCTCACCGTGGAGGTAAATATTTCTGTTTTCCCAATACTTGCCCCTTTAAATAGCAGTTTGGCTGTTCACAGGCACTGTAACAAGTGAAGGCATGCCCTTGACTTCTCTGGAAAGTTTCTCCTGGAGTCCTGACACTAGCAATGATGATGGAAATGAACCTTCTAGAACTCCTGCAAGAGGAGCACAGTGAGACCTAAGAGTGGGGCAAGGCCTGAACTCAGAGGTCTCTTTAGAAAATGTTGTGGGCTGCTTTTTCTTATCTTTCCTTTTAAAGCTAAAATTGTCCTCATCATCTAGCTGTATGGATGCCCTCCAAGCTTATGTTAGGAGCCCCACTGTTGCTTTCCCAAAAGGCATGTGTAAATGTCTATAAAAACCATGTCAGCCTGTCAAATTAATTCTGAAACCTGCTATAGAAGCCCCAATATAGTTATTTCCTGTGTCCTATTCCTTGGCAGGGGCTTCAGCTCCCTCTCTGTTTCTGAGCTCTAATTTCCCCTGAACTAAAATAAAGCATGAGTCTACAGAAGGTCAAGAGAAGTGGGAGTCTTCGCCATATTTGGGATGGAATGAAGACATGGCGGACACACAGACACAAAGAAGTGGGATCCAGTGGTCTGGGCTCAGATAGAGAAGCCACAGCACCCAGGAAGCTCAGCATCCTCTTCACATACAGTTTAGCAGGGAAGTGGAGTTATTCAACCAAGCAAACAAGGAGGTTGATATTATGGTGTACAGGTGGTGTAGATCATCAGATCATCATCTTAGGAATGTCTGTAGGGGCACAGTCTTCAGACCATTACACGTGGAGGGTGGGCAGAACGCTTTGGTGGACGGTTTAGGAACATATTGACAACATCCACACTTGGTTCAGAAAGGGGCTTCACCATCTCTCTGAGACAAAAGCTTTGCCATCCCCATGGGTGTGAGGCATTTGACACCCTTAATATGGTAGCATTCATGTCAAATAATACACATCCACTTAAGACTTTACTCAGTCCCAACAGTGTTGACCTGACATGATAAAGGATCAGTAAATAGAGGAACTGGTATCCAGCATCACTAATACGCAAATCCCCATGTGTGTCATTAGTTATCAGACATGGAACTTGGGTGGTATTAAAATGCAACAAGAGAAAAAATACCTTTTTATTAAATTGAAATATGGAATAAACTCCATATGGGTTATCTAAACATGAAATTAAATCAAAGACTGCAGGAAAAATATGGGAGAATATCATCATGATGTTATAGAAACAAAGACCTCTTGTTTTTAAGTTGCATAACTCCAGGCGGTGATGGTGCGTGCCTTTAATCACAGCACTCGGGAGGCAGAGGCAGGTGGATCTCTGTGAGTTCAAGACCAGCCTGGTATACAGAGTGAGTTCCAGGATAGGCTTCAAAGCTACACAAAGAAACCCTGTCTCAAAAAAAAGTCATATAGCATAAAAATTAAAAATTGAGTAATTGCAAACTCCTAAGCCCATACTTGGAATTTAGAACACCAGCATTTAACATTTAGGAGGTGGGGAAGGTAGATGAGAGTCCTCAGTAACGTGCATTCAAAGCCAGCTTGCGCTTTATGAGAACCTGGAACTGGAGATAAAGATGGTTTAAAGCTACCATATGTGTACTGGGGAGTGAACTCAGGTCCCCTGGAAAGGATTAAGTGCTCATAACATCTGAGCCAACACTCTCGTCCTGTGATAGGTGTTTTATAAGACTTCCGCACCAGTGAGTCAGGTATCATAAGAGGAAATCAAAAGGCAGCAGAGAGCACTTGAGCAATTGACAAGTCAAATGGCCAACAAGTATATGGAAAGTTAGTCAATGACTTTAGTCATCAAAGAAATGCAAATTGGTACAATAATATAATAACATCACATACTAACCGAATTGCTTTTGTGTTGGCGTTAAGGCTCCAAATCCAAGTCCTCAGGCTTGCATGGAGAACATTTTAGTCTCTGGGCCACCTTCCCCCCAAGCTCCCATTTTTAGGGCTTTTTAATTGTTAATTTTTTATGCTTGTCTATTAGAAATAGAGCACTTGAAAACTAGATCAGAGTGTACTTTCCATGTTCAAATAAACATCTTAAATTCTATTTTTTCTGGAAAGTTAAACCATACAATCACAACATTTCTTGTTCTGGAAGAAGAATCCAAATACAGTAAAATTCACAACCTGCCTAAGGCTAACTTGAGTTTGGATAAAACATTCTTGGTGACTGACCTTAGCCCCTGTGACAGGTTTGTCATGATAGTTTCATTGACTGTGCCATAACTGTACTTCCTATTTTAATATGGCAGAATTTTTAATATCCTGCTTATGGTATTTTTTAACCTTTTAACTGAAGCCAGCAACATAGAGAATGTACAAACCCTGGGTTTTCACTTGATAAACTCATAAAATGAACACATTGAGGTAATCACACCCAGATTTGGAACTTTATCAGCATCAAAAAAATGCACTAGTATACACCCTCCCGTCGCAAGAGTAGCCATCAGTCTGCCTTCTAACAGAATAGGCTAACTTGCTTCGTTTTGCACTTCAAAATAAACCTAAGGTTAGCTTCTTATGCTCTATATTAAGTATGTGAGATTCCTATGGCTGTGGTTCGGTTTGATAATTTATTCTCTTTGTTATGTAGTGTTTCACAAGGCAAATATGCACGCAATTTGTTTATTTTACCGCTTAGGTATTTCTTGCTTGTATGTAAGTTTCTATGGGAACCATAAATGGGGTTGCCATAGGGTAGGCCTGTGCTTACCTTTCACAGATAATGTCAAAGGGCACCTGTGATGATTTAAGAGAGAATGACCCCTCCTTAGGCTCATGTATTTAAATGCTTGGTCCCCAGTAGGTGAAAATGTTTGGAGAGAATTAGGAAGTGTGTCCTTGTTGGAGGAGGGTTGTTACTGGGGGTAGGCTTTGAGATTTGAGAAGACATGGCCATTCTGCCTCTTCTTTCCTCTCCTCTCCCCTACCCTCTCTCTCTCCGCCTCCTACCTATGGTGCAAAGTGTGAGTTTGCAGCTGTTCCTGCTGCCATGCCTTTGCTCTGTCATCATGAGCCCTAACTCTCTGAAACCGTACACCTAAATTAAATACTCTTTTGTATGTATCTTGGCCATGGTGTCTTATTGCTGCAATAGAAAAGTAATTAAGACAGCCTTCAAAGAGAGCTGTATGAATTCTCTTTCCACACAGGCAAGGAGAATGCTTCACACGGTTGTTGTGGTCAGTCTTTCACGGAAGCCAGTCGGTTCAGTGTGTGGCAATAACACAAATCTGTAACCTGGACACAGGGCTAGAGAGGAGGGACAAATGAGTAGGGAAGATCCTGGAGGTTTGCTGGATGGCCAGTGTAGTCTAATCAGCAAGCTCCAGGGTCAATAAGAGTCACTCTCCAAAAATATGGTGGAGAACAATGAAGGACATCTGACCCTGACCACCACACCACAGCAGCTGTCACACCAGCAAGACACATGAGCAAGCACACACTCAACTTTACATGCACACAGACTAAAAGATTAAGAATATTTCATTAGAGTTCCACCATGCTGAAAACAGTTGGAATTATTAGAGGTATTACTTTCACAACATAGCATCAACCAAAAAATACTTTTAACCAATAAGTAAACTGAAGGCATTTCTACCTGGAAGCTAGCTTGGCATGCACAGACATTCTGCTCTGCTTGGGAGGTTGTAATCAGGACTTGCACTCATTGAAATGCAGGACTAGGAAGCGGGAAAACTGACTAACAAAGTACAGACAAACCCAGAGTGTCTCCCCTATGAACAGCCCTCAGTGCAGCATGTAATTATGCAGCCAATAAATCAACACCGCACCAAAGGCTTCAATCCTGATGCAGACATCTTACTGAGATGCCTTTAACCATGAATAATCTATGTTCACACGATCCATTTTTCTCCCAACTGTGCTTCACTACAATAGGATAAACTCATCATTTGTCTATGCCTGGGTTCTTGATTTTTTCTTCCTGAGTTTCCCTCTGTTTCTTTTCCTCCTGTTACACACTCATTTCTCCTCTTGTACTTTCTTGCACAGTATGATCTCCTCTTCCACCCTGGTCACTTGTTCCTGCTTCTCTCGTGCATCTTGTTAGATATCTTGGCATGCAGCCAGTACTCTGGACCCCTACTTTTCAGAAGGGCCTGTGGGAATGGAATTGGGTGGCACAGAGGGAAATAGGTTACTGCCACAGAGTAGTATGACCATCTTGATGATATGGTGGGAAAATGTTTACTGTGGAAAGTGATTGCAATGATTGATCAAAACATTAATACTTCTAGGTCTCCTTCTATAATGTAGAAAACAACTTCCACTTGTGTGGTTCTGGGCAGGGGTACTTGCCAAAATAGTTCCCTTTTTTTTCTATTGCTTGTTCCAAGAAAATTGTCTGGGAAACAGTGAGATTGGATTCGAGTTCATTCGTTTGGCTCAACCTGTTCTTGTTCAGGTGTCTGCCATTCCCTTGACACAATAGTTAATTGGTTTAAGAAGTAGTTGGAGCTGGTCTGGTTTGGGTAATTCCATAAGGTTCAATGCCCTTCTCACAGTGCATTCGTATCTCTTCACTCTCTTATGGACCTCTATGTGAATCTTTGTGTGATGCTAGTATCTGTTATGAGTTCATGGTCCTGCAGGTGGCGTGTTTATGGAACTTTTTCCACGTGTTTACAAATACATTCAAGTTCCATCTAGAAGAAAACAAAACTGCCTTTCCTCCAAGGTATAATACATTAATTCTTCAGCTATTTGGATAAATTTAAGTATTTCACAGTTTTATATTGAGGTGTTGCTTGTAACTTTCTTTCAGTTTTTCAAGACAGGGTTTCTCTGTATAACAGCCCTAGCTGTCCCTAGCTGTCCCTAGCTGTCCTGGAACTAGCTCTTGTAGACAAGGCTGGCCTCGAACTCACAGAGATCTGCCTACCCCGACTCCCAAGTGCTGGGATTAAAGGCATGTACTGCCACCACCCGGCCACAGTTTTATATTATGAGGTGTTGCTTGTAATTTTTTGTGCAAGCTTTGAAGTTAAATTGAAAAAAAAAAACCTCCTTATCATTACTGTCATCCATGAATGGGTACTCATTCTGGTAAAAGAACAGCCATCATGACCTCAAAATACAACTTCTGTATAATTAGGATCATTGGCCTCCTGCCTAGAAATAGTCATTCTTTAGCTCATTTCATTGATAAATCACTGGACACATATCATATATGAGCTTGCTTTGTAGGCACTGGCTAATCACTATCAAGAACTCCCAGATGCATAGACATTATGGAGTGATTAATTAGCAGATACCTGCAGAACAATTGTTGAATACCATATATTAAAAACAATGCCAAAGAAAAACATATGGCTCTGTTTAAGTGTGTAGCAGGCAGATTGGAATGGTTTGTAGATTCAGGCAGGAATCCCCGTAGATGTGACATTGGAGCAGAGCAAGGGAAAGATGGACCAGGTGAGAGTGGGAATATCCTAGGTACAGAGAAGAATGTATATGGCAGATTACAAAGCAGAAGGTACATAATATTTTTGAAGAACTGAAAGAGCAGACAGGACCTGGGGAAATAAAGATTGGTGGAAATAAAGCTGAGACAACAAACAGCATCCAGATCACACAGGTCCTCCTGAGCATTAAGATCTTTTCCATCCAGATCACACAGGTCCTCCTGAGCATTAAGATCTTTTCCATCCAGATCACACAGGTCCTCCTGAGCATTAAGATCTTTTCCATGTGGTAAGGTTTTAACCACTGGCACTAAAATAAGAGTTCATCTTTGAAAGATCACTTTGAATTGGGAAGGTATAACACATGCAAGGATCCTGGAATATAAGACGAGTTGGGACATGTGTCTGGCCTGCTTAGGGCATGGGGAAGAACCACTCTACATGGAAGGAGAGCTTGCCGGAAAATATATGTTGGAAAATTCAATTTAGTAGTGACGGCAGCACGTGAAAGTGTAGGGTACCATGGAGAGCGGGAGAATGAACTCTGACCCAGCTTGCTGTCATCACTAATTCCCAGCAATCTTCATGTGAGATCTCTAGCCCCTTTTCCTTGCAGTTCTTTGTCTACATGGGTAAAAGTTTCATCCTGATATGATCTCTTAGAAAGTTACAGTTCTGACCTGAAAACTGCTTAATGTGAAAATGCTGTGTTCTGGTGTGTATGTCTGAAGACTGGACGCCATCCCTCCAACTAGCGGTTCATGTTTCTAAGTCCATAAGAGAACTTTAATCCTGAGCTATTTTTTTCATCTTCAGAATCATCGGTTGTCTAGAATCTCACTTACAGTCTGCAGTTCACTCTTCTCCTCAGTAGAAGCTGAAGAGTTTTATTCCAGCTATTATGTGTTTTATGAAATTAGTTCCCAGCCTTCCTTGATTTCTTTCTCTCTGGATGACCAGTGGTCTCTGACATATGTGGCGTCACTGCTGCTCTGTAAACTGGTTGCTTTTATAGATAGCTCCTAAAGTTAGGAATAAAGAACATGGGGTCTTCTGCAGTCAATGGCCACAGCCACATGATCAGTTCAGCATGGACCACTCTCTTGGCCACTAGCCCTGAACTACAATACCTCTTCCCTCTGCAATAACTTTCCTTTCCTTGGCTCAGGATTTGGAAGCATTCTACTTTAAGAGAGACCCATTACTTCTACATTTATGTCCCTCAAGTGCAAATACTGTGTATGCGCTTCTCCTAAATCCTCCACAACAATACTCCTTGAAGGGAGACCTTTATTCCTGATTCCAATCACCTAGGTATAGCTATAAACCTATATATAGTGGGAATAGCTCTGATGTGGTTTGTTTTGCCTTTAAATTCAGGTTGGCAAAGGATCTGGTATCTTCTGCCTCAATCATGTGTGGTACCATGTTCCTATTGTTTCTTTCTATGAGAAAGAATTAATATTTAGTCTTTATTATAATTAAAACATTATAAGCATTCATATATCAAGGATATGAATGATAATATTTTGACACAACTGTAGTCTAGGAAAAATATTAACTAAAGTGATCATAAAGAACCTTTTATTTATTGATAGGCTCTTTTAAATCTGATTCTTAATCTTGATAGAGGCTGTGAGTGTCTGTTACCCAAAATGGTTGGAGTAAGATGAAGAAGGTGTTCAGTCTGAATATTTTTCTGATTTTTAAAGCATTTGTATATATGTTGTAAAGTTGATGAGAGATCAGACCCAAGAGTAAGCATAAAACTCGTTTATGATTCATCTATATGTTATGCACACAGTTTAAAGTAAGTTTCTGCAATATTTTAAATAAACTTGTTCATAAAACATTTCATGTTGTGAAATATTCCACTATAGTAACAAGTAGGAAAATTAATATATTAAGTAATAAATAGCATGAAAGCCTCATTGCCTTCATTTTTAAAGGAAACTAAATTCATAATCAGGCCCAGCAGGGCTGTGAAGAAGAGTAAGAGTGACCACTGTCCCACAGACCCATTTCTTTCAAATCCACTCAGAGTTTAAGGAAGTGGTTTGATAAATAATAATTGATGACTCAAAAATTCTACAAAGATAATGATTTAAAAAAAAAAACTAGCTCACCCAACATGATGTCAGGAGACCAGGAAAATTAGCCCGAGGAAGCAGTCACCACAGAGCAATAGGCTCTAGGTAGTCATTCTGCCTCAGGACCACAAAGCTACTTTGGTAGAGTAAGGCCACTGGCTCTTTCCAGCTGGTATTAATGAGAAAGAATTCGGAAATGGAAGGAATAGAAACAGACCCTAAAGAAGAGAAATCTTTGCTGAGTTCTTTTCAATATTGCTAGTTTTCAGTACTGAGTTGTTTCAACATTGCTAGGCATTTAGGAAAGTACTACATACAAGAATCCTTATGCATTATTCAGGGTTCTCTAAAGGAATGGAGCCAATAGCGTGGATATATATTTAAGAGGAATTTATTAGATTCGCTCACATGATACTGTCAGGGTAGTCCAACCGTGACTGTTCCCACACTGGAGAGGCTGAGAACCCAATAGCTACTCAGTTCACAAGGGTGGATACTTCAGCAGTCCCAGGAAGGTACTGTAAGAATTCCTGGAGGTTTTCCTTTAGTCCATCTTGAAAGTTTGACAAAGATGGATTCTGATAACAGTGGAAAAAATGTAAGACAGTGGCAACATCCATAGGGTAGGTGAACTCAAAAATAGGATAGATGAAGTCACCATGAGATGTGAAGCAATGGAGCAGAAAGCACAGCTTTCCCTTGGAATTCTTTCATCTGGGCTACTCCCCATCCCCACTCTTGGGAAGCACAGGCAGGGTAATGTCTGTGAGTTCCAGGCCAGTTCTGGTCTACAGAACAGGTTCCAGGACAGCCACAGAAACACTGTCTTAAAAAACAAAAAACCACACACACACACACACACACACACACACACACACACACAGTAGAAAGTACAGTTCACATTTAGCACGGGCTTCCAAGTTTCAAAAAATTTAATCAAGAAACTCTCTCAACTAAGGACCAGCAGTTTGGTCCTTGGTTTAGTTGATTTCAGATCAGTCACGTTGACAAGGAAGATTAACAATATGAACCCACACCTTATCAACTTGCTGCTCATACTTCCTATGTCTGCTTCATTTTCAAACGAAAGGAATAACAACTTAACTTTAAATAACACAATACTTAACTTCACTTTATGTTGCTGTGATAAAAACACTGTGACCCAAAGCAGCTTGGGCGGGGAAAGGGCTTATTTCAGCTTAGAGTCCATAATGAAGGGAAATCAGGACAGGAGCTCCAAACTGCCACCTGGAGCAGGAACTAAAGCAGAGGCCTTTGACGGATACTGTTTGCTGGTTTGCTCCCCATGGCTGGCTCAGCCTGCTTTCTTATGCCACCTAGGACTTGCTGCCTATGAGTAGCAATGCCACCAGTGAGCTAGACCCTCACACACCAGCCATCAATCAAGAAAATGCTCTGTCGAGCTTCCTACATGCAATCTGATTGAGGCATCCTCTTTCCAGATAGTACTTAGCTGAAAAAAAATACCCAGGACATATGGTATAACTAGTGATGTATAAACATAAACACACTACTTTCCACCCCAGAATAGATGGTACAAACCCCTGAGGAATGCTTCTTCTTTCAGTGTCCCATAACTTACATATGATAATATGGATTCGCAACAGCTGGCCCCTGATATTGTCTCAATAAATGTTACATTAAACAGTAGAAAAATGTGGGGGAACCAAATAATATTCTTAAACATGTGTATCTATGCACAAACATACTCTGAACAAACAAGACAGAAATTCTTGTGGTAGGTTGCAATCTTCATTTCTGTAACTTGCCATGCATCCTTAGATAATATTTGTAACAACGTTCCTCTACGACCTCTTCTGTGTTTCCTCCACCTTTGGCAAGCACCTCAGCCACCTAGAGGGGTTCTCATTTTCTCATTTGGAGAAATCTATCCACATACTTCTTTCTCATCCATTTCCCAATCATTTTCCTTTCCGGCCAAACCATCCTGCCAAACCATTGGTCAGTATATAATCACATATCTGACCATTTCTCCTTCCAAGCACAATGTGCAACCATGTGTGCTACATGAAGTCCTGCCTACTGTGAAGCTTTCCATTCACTCCTGTCCTTCAGGGGAACCCACCAAAGGGGGCTGTATGTTCCAGCTGTGTATGTCTGGGTGCGCTGTGCGACAATGCTCTTGCACACTGTAAAGATTTGTCACTCATATTGATTTTAATAAAATACTGATTGACAAGTAACCAGTCAGTAAGCAGGGCAACCAGACTAAGAGAATTCTGGGAAGAGGAAAGGCAGATATATAGTCCCAAGCCAGCACAGTGGAAACAAAAATGTCTTACTGAAAAAAGGTATTGACCCACATGGCTAGCCATAGATAAGAATTATGGGTTAATTGAAGTTGTAAGAGCTAGTTAATAATAAGCCTGATCTAATATGCCAAACAGTTTATAAATAATATAAGCTTCTATGTGTTTATTTGGGACTGAACAGCTGCAGGACCGGGAAGGACAGAAACTTATGTCTAGATGGTGATTCTTGCATAGAGTGCAGAGCCATCCATAAACTAGGCCATAGTCTTCTCTTCTTCAATCCACCAATTATAGGCTGTAGATGCATACTTGGGGACAGAAGGCATTTGGGCAACTTCTTCATGTAACTTGTTTGTTCCTTCAAGACATGCTTTGACCATATTATATATACATCATCAAATCATTCTATTCAGTGATAGGTTGCTGTTACATACACTAAACTTCATGGCTTGGTGACTCAGCAAAACCTAGCTCAAGATAGGAGGAGCTCAGAGCTCGTGACGTAGTAGCTAATTGTCAAATGTTCAGTTCCATTAATCACCAATAGCAGGCCTGAAGATGTCTCTCAAAGAGAGACCAATGATCTGTCTGCCTGTGACATCCAGGCCTTGAAATCCCAGTGGCCTCTGCTGTGGCTCACATATTGATACTGTGAGAAGCATCCATTTGGCTGGATCTTATGGCCTAAGTAGCAAAGCAGCCTGCACAGCAGCCAGGACCTGTTGAAGATCTTTTCCCTGTTCTAGGTCCCACTCAGAATTAGCAGCTTTTCAAATCACTTGGAATGTGGGTCAAAGTAATCCCCCCAAGTGAAGAATGTGCTATATCCAAAACTCAAATGGCCCCAATAAATGTTGTGCTTCTTTCTATAGTAAGGCTGAGAATAGGGAGAGATTGCTGGAATAAACCTGATCATGTGGTTCTTAGGTGTTTGTAACAGGTTTTCAGAAAGAATGTGAAAGAGTTTGGAACATAGGGTTAGAAATTCCTTGAGTGCTACAAGCAGAGCTTAGTTGAACACTCTCCTGGGAGTTCAGAAGGCAAGAATGCTGAGCAACATGCATACTATAGAGGACTTGGTCTGATATTTTGGCCACAAATCTGGCCTCGTTTTACCTATGCATTAAGAACCTGAGTCGGGTTACATTTAAAGATAAGGGACTAATTTGTTAGATGGGGGAAGTTTCATGCCAGAAAAATCATTCAGGTTGTTGTTGAGAAGCAGCCATAACTGTTGAAAGTGTTCAGTGCCACTGAAGGCCACCCTCCTGTGCTCTCCTGTGATGATATGAATGTTGATCCTGAAGGAAAATCCCCACCCATTGATATCTCCATCATGTGAGAAATCCAAATTCATTTCAAAGAAGAAAGCCTAAGCTAAAGGGGCTCCTACCTCTACAAAATTAGCTCCTAAAGAACACTTTCCTCCATGTCATCATGCAGAAGCAAATCCAGCTGTGGTCCCATAGGACTGAGCTACATGCTGAGCTGGAAGCACAACTTGCCAGGGTTGTCCCTGTGGCACTGGTTTTGCAGGTAGGGAAGACGCCAGATTGAGTGGGTTGAGGAGTATGGCTCCATGGTTTAAGAGAATAACCAAGGCCATACTGTGCGTAGCAGTGTTTGTGTATGGAGTCTCTGAAAGGCCATTGTGTGAAGCTGCGAAGGTTAAGTCAACGCTGTATGAAAGAAAACTAAAACACCAAAGACTCTGATGCTCTTTAAAGCAAAGGAGAGACAGGTGTTATATTGGAAAGAGCCTGGAAATAGAATTTAAAATGTTTGCATTTAACCGTAATTTTTATAATATTTGAATCAAGTCTGCATGTCATCGGCATGCATGTTTTCGTCATTTAAGAGAGACCTCATTTATCTCACACTGGAGACAGCTGTCACATGCCAACTTTCCAGCTTCATGAATCAGTGCCTTGTACGCATGTGCCTCCACCACTGAAACACAGACTTCCCAGTTCACAGTCGCCGAATTGTGCCCTGGTGATAAAGACCACAGCAGCAACCTGATGAAATCTCAAACACTGGAGCAACAGGAACACAGACAAAACCATTTACCAGCACACAATCCTGCAAATATGATGAGATGCTCTTGAATGTTTGAGGTCATAAAATATCAGCAGTAATAATATTCTATATGTACTGATTTGATTTTAATAAACACTGTAGTCTAGTTCCAATTTATAGGAAAGCTGTCAGACTTAGGAAGTTTTAGTAACTTCTGTAAGGCACCATGATTCAAACATTATAAAAATTATGGTTAAGTGCAAACCTTTTAAATTCTATTTCCAGGCTCTTTCCAATATAACACCTGTCTCTCCTTTGCTTTAAAGAGCATCAAAGACTTTGGGGGGAAAGGGGATTCACTATTTATCCCTGACTGTTCAACTATGTAGAACAGGTTGTCCTTGAACTCAAAGATTCACCTTCCTAGTACTCCTCTGGAGTACTAGAATTAAATGATGATATCAAATACATTTTACTTGCTCATTAATGTAACGGCTTCTAACCACATACATCCTGGTCCAAATCACTATGCTGGGCACTGAGATGATGGGGATTGACAAGACAGTGTCTGCCTTCAGAGTAAGCCTACCATCAGGCACTGAACAAAGGCATGTAATCACATGTAGACATGCATATAGACAGGGAGGTGTGTGCTACAACAGCAGGAATAATGCTGATTGTCAGAACACATGTGAAAAGTACCATACCAGGCCATGAATGGGAAAGAGACACCCATTAGATATTCATACCAATTTTCAAAGGATGGGTAGGAGTTGAAGTAGTGCTTGAAGCCCAAAATAAAAAAAATGCAAAGTCACTCCTGAGAAGGAGACAACCCTAACTCAGGTCCTATGTGTTTATAAATTATACCTCGTTTGCCTGCTATTTGACAATTTAGAGATATCACCTATCTACTCTCTCTCTCTCTCTTGTTCTCCTGTCTTTCTCTCTCTCATTCTTTCCTTCTTTACCCTTTCCCAAACATTCTTTTCTATCTACCCCTTCTTTCTATCTTTTCATCCATTCACCCGTCTACCCTCCATGAATCAATACACATAAATGTGTGCATACATAGTAAGCTCTGGTTATGTATTGAACTAATTTATTTTAAATAAAATCTAGGGTGTTCCAGGCTCTGTTCCAAGCAGTGTAGAGAGCAAACTGATCCATGAGATGTTATCCTAGCTGTCATAAAGACTGAAATCTAGTTCCAGGGACTGGCGTGTACACACATATTGACAGCTGTATGGAGAAGGTGCCCTCAAGCTGTGTGGATATAATAGAAAAATACCTAAATTTAGTGATTAAAAATATCAAACCAACATCAGATTAAACATTCTTTATCTTTTTGTTTGTTTACTTGTTTTATCTTGTTTTGTTTCCTGAAATGTATTCTTTGACAGATTCTGTGGCAACAGCATCCGGGCCACTACTAGTTGAAGTTGCCAAAACTCCTGGTGCCAGCCTTGGGGTTGCCCTAACTACCTCAGTGTGCTGTAACAAACAGGTCATCGTCATAGACAAAATCAAATCTGCAAGTATTGCAGACAGGTGAGTGTTGCAGCAAATGTCTGCTGATAAACACTGTGTATGTACTTAAAAATTTCATGCACACTCATATAATATGCACATGTACATACTTTTACACAGAGAGAGAAAAAAGAGTCCTGTTGCCAATTTCTACAAATTTCACATAAGAAAACACTCTGTTGTGAACCTTAAAATAATAACTACCTGATCAGCCACTTCGTCACGAGATGTCACTTCATGCAGACTTCCGGAGTGCTCTTTATCAATAGAATAAAAAAATTTATTTATTTACCATGTCCCTCTGAAAAATAAGTTCTGGTTTTGATACATGGTAAAAGCACTGATCTTTATTTGGTCCCGTTCAGAGAGGTCATGGGTTTTTCTGCATCATTAACAATTAAATCCTGAGGTCAGAAGATATGAGTCCTTTTCAGAAAAGTGGGTAATACAATATTCTTAAATTTATGTGCTTTTTAAAGACAAGCTTGATACTGTCATAGTTTGTTAATCTTCATGGCTTCACAACCTCCAGTCAAGGGTCCCTTAGACAACGTTACAGTGTTATGATAAAAATGAAATTCACTTTCGTGATTCACATTTTATGTTTTAAGATAAAAATAGAAGAGGCAAAAAAGGACTGCCTTTTCACATAATAAAATTATTTTACCTCCAGGTAAGAAAACCCCACTTCCTATGCTCGAGCACCCGAAGTGAGTCACCATAGACCACTCTTTCCAAATGGAAGGTTGGTCTAGAAATGTTCTTGCTCTGATCAGTAGTCACCATAGAAACCCTTGGCTGGACCTCAGCTGTCAACCTTCTCCCTTGGCCCTGTGGTTGTACAGCAACCCAAGGAGTGGGTGCTCTACAGTGCCACTGTTGCCTACTCTTTGCAGTTAGTCACAGTGGTGGCCACTGATGCAGGGACCTTCTCCAGGTCGCTAGTACAGGGTGCTTTAGCTGCCTGCCTCTGTTTTGTTTTGGTTTCGTTCCACAATGGGTAACCAGTGTAGGGAGCTGTCCGCTTGACTGGGTGCTGACTGCTGTGTCTACCGTTTTCAGTTCATCCAGTAGCCAACTGGTGTCTTCTTCAGCAAGCAGCTAGACCCCTCCCCCTAGCTTTCCCCCAATTCCCCGTGTAAAGTCTGGTTTCCTTGCTCTTAAGTCCTGCATAATTTCTATTTTGTGCCAATGAATATTCGACTCCAGATTTAAAAAAAAAAAACAGAGGACCATAATAAAGAACTAGTACATTGGAAGCCTCTTAAAAGATTTGAAGGAAGCATGTAGTAACTGAACCTCTTCTTCATCATCTTACGTGAGACCCTAGGCCAATTCATTGCACCACATCTTAAGATGCTAAGTGAGTGACTACTTGTAACTGTAAGTAGAAGTGCCTCCGAGAAAAAAAGAGAACAAACTCAAAAGAAAAAAAATTCTCTTCTCCTTGCCCCTCTTGCTCTCTTCCCCATCCCCACCCCAAAGTGTTTAAGGACAAAATATTTTTAAAGGCAAGAGAATAAGAAAAATCACTGCTTCAGATTTTTCTGCATTTTCCACAAGATTTTTCCACTCCGATTCAGACCATACACGCCTAAAATATAACAGGTAATATTTTCCACTAACATTCAATTTTTGAAAGTAACGATAATTGCTTAAGGCGCTAACTCTGGAGAACATGAAAGTCCCATTCTGAAGAAAAAAATTTTTCATGCTGTCGTGTCTCCGTGTCTCCTCTCCACAGATGTGGGGCGCTGCATGTAGGAGACCACATCCTCTCCATTGATAGCACCAGCATGGAGTACTGTACGCTCGCCGAAGCCACCCAGTTCCTGGCCAACACCACTGACCAGGTGAAGCTGGAGATTCTCCCACACCATCAGACCCGCCTGGCCCTGAAGGGACCTGACCATGGTGAGACAAGCTTCTGCGTCCTTCTCTTTCTCGCTCTTGCAGCTTTCTTCTTACAGAGTCGGGAAGACACGTGCTCCTCCCTTTAGCACACCACCAGGTTAGCTTCGTTCACCTGCTGTATCTGCAGGGTCCCCTTTACAAGCATTTATAGTCAGTGGAAAGCCTGAAACAGAAAGAAACACTGAGATTGAAATCTGAGGCTCGAACTATTTGACTTTTCTGTGTTTGCTCAAACTTTGATGCAAACTGAGTATTAGGAGAAGGAAAATGATTTGACTTCTTGGTGGTCACAGGGAATTTTGACTGTCTGTAAAGGACAATGAAAGCAAGCATTAAAACTCACAAAACAAACAAACAAAAATGTAAAACCAAAAGCATACTTTGCAGCCAGGAGGCCAGGAAGAGCTGCCTCGCCATGGACTTCAGATAATATTGGCCTTTATAACCCTTTCCCAGCATCATTAAGTCTCTGAATGAAATGTTTATACTATCCTAAAATAAAATGAAAGAAATTCATATTAATAGCCAATATATTAAATATTCATCAGAATAAGACAGTTGCATGCAGGGTTGATTTCTGTTTTTTTGTTTATTTGCTGGAATATTTATGCCCCAGGATAAAGAACACGTTCGCCAAACTTCATGCCAGGAGAATGAGAATGGTAGGCCCCTTGCAGTAAATAGAGTCAGCTGAGGGAATCTACATCCTCAGTGTCTGGCCTTAGGGTCCAGATAAGCTTTCTCAATGCATAAAACCATCCACTCGGGCATCTTAAACAAATACAAGACTTGTAGTCACGAATCCAGGAAGTCAGTGTGTCTTCCAACTCCCATTCCCACTTATTTACTAAAGCACAGGCCATTGCCCCCTTTTCAGTCCTGGAAACAGGAAGGCTTCCACACTTTGGGCCGTTATAGTTGAAAGAGGAGTACGCACTTATCTACAGTTAGCAACAGCTGAGTTTTCTAACATTGGAATGTTGCTTGTGGGAAGGTCATTTGCATTGTGTTTCTCACCTTCTAAAAGGCGCTGCACTTCTCTACAGGGGGATTTTTAAAAAAGAGGATGAAATAATTTTCCTACTGCATGAGTCAGCTGGATGCAACCTTTTTTAATTAGATGGAGCTTAGACAGCCCTGGAGCTAATGATAATCTCTAGTACAGCACGCTGCCCTTATCAGATTTTAATTTGACACATTGGAGTGGAGAAATGATGCAACATATGCAGGTTAGGATTGGAAATCAGCAGAGTCGAATGGAGGCTCCAAGGAGCCATAGGATGCTGAGGCTAGGGATATGGGAATGCACTCAGGTCTCACCCCAAACCCTCAAGGCAGGGATGTCTCAAACTATGTAAGTGTCTTCTTGGTGTATATGAAGTCACCACTGGATTTGGGGCACAGAGAGCTTAAGATTGCATGCTGTGCTTTTGTGGGAAGATGTACCTCATGTAATCAGTAAATCAGAAATGTGAACAAACCCTTTCAAAACTTTATTGTTTTTTATTTTTTAGCAACCTCATTATTTTATTTTTTCTACCCTGATACCAAACCCTAAATAGTTCAAATAGTTTCCAACTCAAGAAATATTAAATATTTTTACCTCCTAAAATAATTTAAAAAGATGAAGAATTTATATACTAAACTGTATGGAGCAAGAACACATTGTTTTTCTTTTCCTGGAAGTGCTGACGTCATTTATATTTGTACTATAGGAGGCTAACAGTCTGGAGCTGACTGTCTACCTTATTTAGCTTATGAGTGTGTCCCCTAAGCTGCATGTTAAAAGCAGACACTAAAAGAAATAAATAGTGGCACTTAGACATAATTATATCTTAGTCCTGAGGGGAAATGATTGAGAGAATTGGGATTGCTTTGTAATTCTCAAGCTTCTATTTTTGTATTAGTTCGGTCTGACATATTTTCATCATTCTTCCAAAAATTTAAGTTCTGATTGCTTTTTCCAGTCTGTGATGCCTGGCTCTGTGTCGCTCATCTCATGAAAATATGAAGATCCAACATTTTCCGAATTCGGTTAGCAAGAAAGCATTCATCACAGTAATTCCAGAGCAGTGTGGGAGAGGACGAGCCCATTTGGGATAAGAGATCCACTATCCCCTGAACACTGGTAGGCAGCAGTGTTCAGAACACTGGCAATGCTGGCCTTTTCGGAGAAGGCTGTGCAGCTCGGAGGAACATGGTTGCCTAACATGTGCATGGCCTTGAGTTACATCCCCAACATACAATAAAAAGGAAAAATAATAGTTTTCGTTGAGGTTCGAATTTTTCCCGCTGCAGGTCTTGAGGAGACATAAACCTGACTGAAGGAAAGGGGGCTGTAGGGAAGCAAGTGTGGCCAGGGTCACTAGGCTTAATTTGTTTAAAGCAGAATATTCCATTCTGTGATCTCCGGGGAGAACCACCAGACTAACTGTGACCCATTCTCTCAGACATCCTGGCATGGCTAGAGAACATAATTAGGAAAGCAAAAGAGAGGGCCCTCTATGGTGTATGCATCTGAAACTATACCAGCCCTGGATGTCGTATGCATCTGAGACTATAGCAGCCTTGTATGGTGTATGTATCTCAGACTATAGCAACCCTTATGGCGTATGCATCTGAGACTATAGCAGCCTTGTATGGTGTATGCATCTGAGACTATAGCAGCCCTTATGGCTTATGCATCTGAGACTATAGCAGCCCTTATGATGTATGCATCTGAGACTATAGCAGCTCTGTATGGCATATGCATCTGAGACTATAGCAGCCCTGTATAGCGTATGCATCTGAGACTATAGCAGCTCTGTATGGCGTATGCATCTGAAACTATAGCAGCCCTGGATGTCGTATGCATCTGAGACTATAGCA
>LOEQ01000474.1:488168-515574 GCA_001685075.1 Bramus lutescens | reverse complement strand
TAGATAGATAGATAGATAGATAGATAGATAGATAGATAGATAGACTGACTTAATCTAAGTTCTACATACAACAAAGAACATGGAGTATTATTTTTTCTATCTCCCTTCCTTCACCATTAACTCTCTCTTATATCACAACTTCCCAGAAAATTCTTAGAAACACTGAAACCCTAAGCTGAGGGCATGTCTTAGTCTCAGAGGAGGAGTCTAGTGAAATATGGGTCTCAGAGATTTCTAGACAGTAGCTAACAGATTTGAGAATTCGGTGCAAGTTACCATCTAAAATGTCTACTGGGAAGGTAGCTCAGTGGTACAAAGCTTGCCTAGCATGAACTATGGCCCTGGGTTTGATACCCAGCACCACTGAAGAAGGACAAAAGGAAGAAAGGGAGAGAAAGGGAGGGATGGAGGGAGAGAGGGAAGGGAAGATTGATTGTCTTCACACAGCAAAATATGGGCCCTACATATCCAGTGACTTTTACCAAACGGTAAAGGCGTACTTTAGACACAAGGATCATATGCCAACAAATATTTGTCATGGGCCAGCGATTCTCCTGCACAATGTATATGTAACAGCAGTAGGAAAGTAAAAGGTCCCCATCATCATATAACTTTTAAAAGAAATGGAAATTTAATTTTAAAAGCTGTCAGTGTGAAGTTTTAAGTATAAGTTCTCTGAGAAAAGTAAGGCAAAGCTGTGAATCATAGAAGGACTGGAGGGAACTGTTTTGTGGGTACATCTCTCAGGAAGTGACGTTCAAGTTGGGAATCATAGAAGGGCTGGCGGGAACTGTTTTGTGGGTACATCTCTCAGGAAGTGACATTCAAGCTGAGATGAATGGGGGGGCAGGCAGAAGGCAGTCAAGGGCCTGGGAGAATGGCCTTCTCAGCAAAGGGAGGAGTGAGCTTGAAGAACCTGAGCCAGAGGAAGAAACCTTGCCTTGCAGACAGTTGCCGGAGGACATAGGGAGGGGAAAAGACCAAGGATGGAGTTTGGGTTTAGAGAAGGTCTTGGAGATATCAGAGTCCAGCAGATATGCAGTATCCTGGTAGAGAATTTCAGTTGTACTGAAGCAAGGGAGCATTTTGGCAGGAGAAGGAAATAATCTTGTTTGGGAAAAAAATAATAATGTTTGAGAAGCTTTCTGAAATGCACAGGACAGAGAAAAAAACAATTGGAGATGAAGGCAACCGGAGAGATGGGGAATGACAATGGCGTTCTGCAGATGGTGGCACAGTGACATTCAAAACGTGACCGTGCTTTTGTCATGTAGTGACTCCTGAAGGATGAGGATGAATAATGGGAGACCAGGAAAGATGATTAGGAGAGTACAGGGTCATCTGGGAACAGTAGTATGAGTTCTGTTTTAGATGGCGGTGACGTGTCCACTGATGGCATCACAGGGTAAATACAAGTCTACTTGTTTCTTCAACTGGAAGACAACCACTGAACACAGTTACTGAACCAGATGCTGCTATGCTCATATTATTGGAAGAGAAAATAGGAAGGGCCCATGTATTTCCTGGAGGAGCTCACAGCCAATAAGAGAAGAGAAAGAGCGGCTAGAAGAGGAAAGACTTGCAGGACTGCAGAAGTTCCTGGGGAGATGTTGACAGTGACTCTTGGAGCCCAGGATTGGGGAGGGTATCTGAGTATAGAGCAAGACCAAGGAATGGCCAGTGTGTTGATGATTGCTAAAGTCACTGAGATAAAGAGTGACCCCGAGGGGGAGAACAGGCACAAGGAAAGCACTTTGGAAGTGGGAGGGGCATAAGCACTGCCTAGGAAATCCTGAGACTAAAAGTGGATTGATGCCAATAAAGGGAATGAAGAAAGTTCAGGGCCAGAGAATTGGCTCAGCAGGCAAAGGCCCTTGCCTCTGCCAGCCTGATGAGCTTAGTTCAATCTCCAAGACCCACACAATGAAATGCACCACCTATAAATCGCCTTCTGCTCTACACACACGCACACACACACATGCACACACATATACATGCACAATTATGCACACATACATGCACACATAAGCAAAATGCACACACACAAAATATATATACACACATACATACACATATGTGTATATACACATACACACATACATGCATACATACACACTTATACACTCATAAGCATTACACACACTAAATAAATTCAGCAACAGAAATAGACCCAAGAAGGTGTTAT
This sequence comes from Bramus lutescens, assembly GCA_001685075.1. NCBI lineage: Eukaryota > Metazoa > Chordata > Mammalia > Rodentia > Cricetidae > Bramus > Bramus lutescens. The sequence continues at coordinate 513,389 of LOEQ01000474.1, read as the reverse complement.
TAAGGAAGACAGTGTCAAGACGAGTCTATTAAAGATGCTGCAGGAAATTTAAGTCATCTAGCAGGACGTGTTTTTGAGCTTGGTAACTGGGTGGGGTGAGCTCTGCTGGGGACACTTCAGGATCTTAGGAACCAAAGTCCAGGTCTCTGTGAGAAAACAGTGTAAGAAGGGAGAAGGGTGCGTGCTCACTGTCTGCTCAGGCTGTGGGTTTGGAGGAATCTGACAGGAAACACCCCATGCATATATAGATGGAGCAGGAAACTGCTATTAGGCTCCTCACCCAGCCCAGACTTCTGCTGCATTTAGTTAGGTAAATATTGCTCTGCCTTTTACTGAACCGTATGCTCTATTCAGTAGTTCCCTCACAGGGTTCTCTAACTTAGAGCATTGTGGAAAGGTCAGATTTAGCTCTAGATAGACAATGGGAAGCTAGGTGGAGGAGATTCACAGTTCAGATGGAATGTTACTTTTGCCTTGTTGGTACTGGAGAGATTTATGCAGGTTGAGGCTTGAAAAGTAGGAGAGAAAGAAATATGAGCCTTCAGATCAGGTCCTGGAAGAAAGAAGAGGGGAAGTATCCAGAATATTCTGGACAACCTGTCTGGAGCAGAAGGTTAAAGGTCTCTCTCCCTGTGAAGCTGGCTGATAGGATGTGAGAACAGGAACTCATGCTTAGCTGGGCTCAAGCAGTTCATAGAAGAGCTGCTGGCAAACGTGGAAGAGTTGATAGCTTAGGGCTCTGAAAAGAACAAAGATGGTTTAGAACGACCTGTGGGAAAATTAGTAAAACCCAGCCTGAAGCACGGAGCAGAATTCCCAAGGTCAACAGAGTCAACTAGCAGTCTGCAGTGTCTATATCTGTAGCACTCAACCCTCATGGAAAAGTAGAGTTCTATTGTTCTTTGGTTGGCTGATTGGTGGGTTTTGATTGTTTGCTTTTTAAAGATTTTTTATTTTATTACTTTGTGTGTATGAGTGTTTTGGCTGCATATATGTATCACATGTGTGCCTGGTGCCTGAGGAGATGGTAAGCCTCCATACGGACTCTAGGAATCGAACCTGGGTCCTTTGCAAGAATAACAAGTGTTCTCACCATTGAGCCAACTCTCTAGCCCTGGATGTGTTCGTTTTGTGGAATCTCAACTACTGAAGAATAAGAACAGAGAAATAGATCATCATATTGAACAAGGGTTTGAAACTTCCAGAGAAAGCTCAGCAGAAGGGCTTCGGTCCAGGAGGTCAGGTTGTTGCTAGGAGATGAGATGAGCTGTGGTGATCACACATCATGATAGTCCATGATGTCAGAGTGCCTGCTTTCTGGCCTGTTACATAGCCAAGCACTGTGTGTCTTTAATCATTTAATCAATGACTGCACTGGCAGAGGCTACTATTGTTATGTCAATAGAAAATTGAGGCACAGAGTTAGTGCTGAGGATGGCATGTTAACACCAGCAGTCTGATTCTCTTAACTACGGCAGCCTGTGTTCACAAACTGGGAACCAGTACAGTACAGCCAGATGAAATGGGAGGAAGGGGACTTAAAAGAAGTAGGAGTCTTGACGAAGAAAAGTGGGTAGAGTCCGAAGAAGCACAGATGAGAAGTGGCAGCGAGGAGTCTGACACCAAGTCCAAGTGATATGCTGATTTAGGCTGTCAGAGATGGGCAAACAAAACTCCAGATGATGAAGTTGCTGAAGTCATCGGAATAGGGGACAAATTCAGATGGAGAGATATGGGAGTTGGGAAAGTGTACCGAAACTCACCACCTCCTCAATGAAGGCTTTTAGGATGGGAGTGCTGTGGAGCCCTGAATGCCAATCACGATCTCACAGCCCATCTTTACAGCAGCTGTCCCTGCTGCCTTGACATGCCCAATTTTTGGTTTTGTTTTGCTTAATTTACATAGGCCTTTGCTCATAAAAGCCTTCACTCTCCTCATGCCTGCATTTATGGTTCTCCCTAGTTCAGAATTCTGGTGTTCTATTGTATTCTTGCTTGTTTATTCTCTCTTCTCTAGTAGAAAAATCTATGACATCAGGGATTTTGTGGTTTTAGTTTGCAAATCCACTTCTAGTACCCAAATGGTGCTTAGAATATAGACAGGCGGCCTCAGTCAGTCCACAGTGAATGAGGGAAGGAAGGAATTAATGAAACATATTTGGTTCCATGAGGAGACTTTGGTTATGAACTTCTGTTTGTGTCAGAACTGGGTTTAAATCTGCTTTCTCTGGGGCTCCTAGTCTCTTGGGACTGCTTTCTTCTCCAATCTGCCTTTTTCTTGTAATACGATGGCCCATTTTTTTTTCTGAAGTGGGTGCTTTCTAATTCCTGTGATCCAGGAGGACTTGGATAGAAAGACCTTGTAAGAATCAGTCAAGTGGCAGAGAGGTTTGGTTATCAAACAAGAAAGTCATTCAGTGGTCCTAGAGTATACTTAAAAACTGTTACAGAAAATTAGTGTTAAAAGGATTGTTGCAATTCTATACCTTTGCTTTATGCATGAAGAGGGAAATTGGGGTTCTGGTGGGGAAACTCTAGGTCTTATAGAGAATGGCTGACACTAAATCTATTGACTTGCAGCCCATTCTCCCTCTATTGCTTTACTACCCTTTTGATAAAAAAAATGCTAAATAAAATTATTACAGGAGATATCAGAGATTCACTACTGTAAATCATTAGAATAGGCTTCTCAAACCTGGAATTTGGGGAGAAGACTATAATGACCACCACATGGTGTTGGCAGCAACTGTATGCTACAGTACTTCGGGAGTGCAATTTGGCCACCTTTGTAAAGATTATCACAGTATCTAAGTATTTTCTTGTGTTATAAATGCATTTATTTTGTATATCCTAGGATTTTGTTTGGTGTCTCATGCATCCTTAATGTGCCTACATATATATTTTTAATATTTGTTGATTTAATACTTTAATAACTTTAAGCTCCTGAAAAATAAGAACTGTATCTATTAAGTCTACTTTATTCAGTACCCAGCTTGTTTAATAAAGGTCATGAAATAGATATTTCAGGTCATCTACAATAGGCCGGGGTGGGGAATGTGTTCCCATCTGTTATCCCCCTGCCGTTGCTCATGGTGGATATCACTAATTGATAACACTAATTCTCCTGATGGATGCAGATGCAACCTTAAAACCCTCAGGAAGACACGCCAGGTAATCGTTCCTTGTCTACTGGAATCATCACTAGAAACTTTTAGAAACAAGCAAATCCTTTTCAGTCATTTCAGAATGTGGGACCTGAATGGGAATATGTGGATGCAGGCTCTGTCAAGTCTGGCCTCTCCTTCTGGATTCATGCCTAATTGCCTGGATGTAAGCCATAAAGTTCCAGAGTTATGCCTCAGGATATTTTACACATCAAGATGAATGTTCCAGCCCTTGATTTTCAGTGCTCAGCGATCTCTATTTAATAAATATTTTAAATGCCATAGGGGTGGTTAAAAGCGAACACACTCTTGCATGTGTCTGTCTCTTTAAACCAACAATGCAATGTTATGCAAGCACCTTAGATAGTTTAATAGGGAGAGGCATTCAAAGTTGAAGACACTCAACACCATCATTATTTGAGTTCTTTTACTGGAATCCTTTACCTAGGTAGGATTTTATGAAGTTAGAACCTCATCTTCTTCCATTTTACCCATTCAATTCTTTTAAATGATAATCTGTATTGTGAAGACCACAAGATCTCCAAGTTCCCACTTCCACTCTGAAGGCATCTGTTGTGAGAAGTCTCAGCACAAATATATGAAGGGCTGCTGGCCATCGACCAGAGCCCTGGTGCTTTCATCTGAGTGGGGAGAGTCAAACATTTACACTCCTCACGAGGTACCTCGGCTGATAAATGATGCTGTAGCAGTTATCTTACTGTGCGGGCAATGAGTGCTGCAGGCAGGAAATCAGACCAATGGGAAAGGAGGAAACCTTTTTACCCAAATGTGTTTTTAATTATAGTTTTAACAAAGATGAAGCAAAGCCAGGGAAGTGCAAAATAATCACAGGGGTCTTAGAAAGTAAACACCATTTGTTTTCAGAATTACATCCACTGATGCTAAACCTGTTGTTTGTCCAAATAATGGAGCCTTCTCCTCATTAACCGTATTTGTTTATGAACCCCAAATTAAATATTCCTTTGCTTTAGCAACCAAATAATTATATAGGGAAAATGCCAACTATAAAGTAAATCACACTGGCATATAAAGATTAGAATGAAGCCACAGCTTGATCAAAGAGATTCATTAGTTGAATTTTTCAAATTACACACAGTCAACAGTGATCCATTACTCTGTTCCAGGAAGTCATAATATGTCCTCTGTTGTCATTAATGGTGTTAGTCATTGTCAGATTTCCCTACATTAAAATTGTACAAAGGCAAGGAGGCCAGTTGGTTCAGTGGATGGAGGCGCTTGCTACCAATCTTGAGTTCAGTTTCTAGAGCCTACAAGGTAGAAGGAGAGAACCAACTCCCAAAAGTTGTCCTCTGACTTCCACATGTGTACCATGTCCCTCCACCAACATACACAGTGTGTGTGTGTGTGTGTGTGTGTGTGTGTGTGTGTGTGTANGAGGGAGGGAGGGAGGGAGAAGAGAGGAACACCACACAAAGAAATAAATGTAAAATGTTAAGAATGTTATGAAAGCAACAGTTGCAGTACCAAGTATTCTCAGTCACTATTTCCTGGGCTCTGTGACTCTAAGTCCCAATTTGTGGGAGTTATATTCATCCACAGAGGCAGAAATATAAATATGCATTATGCTCCTCTTCATTTTCTGAGAACTTTTTTAATAGAGAAATTAAAATAACCTAATAAATATGAGATGGGTACTAAATAATGGAGCTCCATGCACTTTTATTTTTTATTGGTATTGCTGGATCCTGAGGTAGGGTGATTCCCAATTTTCTGAGAAACCGCAATACTGATTTCCAAAGTGGTCATACAAGTTTGCATTCCCACCAGCAATGGATGAGTGTTCCCCTTACTCCACATCCTCTCCAGCATAAGCTATCATTGGTGCTTTTGATCTTAGCTATTCTGACTGGTGTACGATAGTATCTCAGAGTTGTTTCAATTTGCATTTCCCTGATGGCTAAGGATGTTAAACATTTCCTTAAGTGTCTTTTGGCCATTTGAGATTCTTCTGCTGAGAATTCTATGTTTAGTTCTGTATCCCATTTTTAATTGGGTTATTTAGAATTTTAATCTCTAATTTCTTGAGTTCTTTATCTATTTTGAAGATCAGACCTCTGTCTGTTGTGGGGTTAGTTAAGATCTTTTCCCATGCAGTAGGCTGCCTTTTTGTCTTATTGACCATGCCCTTTGCTTTGCAGAAGCTTCTCAGTATCATGAGTTCCCATTTATTTATTGTTGCTCTTAGTGTCTGTGCTACTAGGGTTATACGTAGAAATTGGTCTCCTGTGCCCATGCATTAAAGACTATTTCCCACTTTCCCTTCTATCAGGTTCAGGGTGGTCAGATTTATATTAAGGTCTTTAATCCATTTGGACTTGAGTTTTGTGCATGGAGACAGATATGGATCTATTTTCATTTTTTCTATATGTTGTCATCCAGTTATGCCAGTACCATTTGTTGAAGATACATTCCTTTTTCCATTGTATAAGTTTAGCTTATTTGTCAAAAATTAGGTGTTCATGGGTGTGTGGATTAATATCCTGGTCACTATGTTGATCTTACCTATCCAAGAGCATGGGAGATATCTCCATTTTCTGGTCTCTTCAATTTTTTTTCTCCAAAGACTTAAAGTTCTTGCCAAATAGGTCTTTCACTTCTTAGGTTAGTGTTACCCCAAGATATTTTATATTATTTGTGGCTATTGTGAAAGGTGGTTTATCTGATTTCCCCCTCAGCTTCTTTATCATTTGTGTATAAGAGGGATACTGATTTTTTTGAGTTGATCTTGTATCTTGCCACATCACTGAAGGTATTTATCAGCTGTAGGAGTTTTCTGGTAGAGTTTTTGGGGTCACTTATATATACTATCACATCATCATGATCAAGTTGGCTGCATCCCAGAGATGCAAGACTGGTTCAACATACGAAAATCTATCAATGTAAACCATCATATAAACAAGCTTTTTCAGTGAGGTAGTCACATCTTGCTTGTTCTGTGTCTGGGTCACTCCATGCACTCTTAAGGACTTCTGACCAGGCCAGCTTTATCTAATCAATTAGATGGAGAATGCTGGCTGTGCCTGTGAGCAGTTGGGTGGCAGATTTCTGTGTGCTCCCATCCCATCGTCTCTATTGCATCAGTGTGTGTTTGCATTTTTTAGTTGTTGCGTCAGAAATGCATTCCAGCTGATTTAGGCAGAAAGGGGGCGTCTGGAAGTATGAGCTTTCGCAGTCCTGAGGGACTCCAATTAGATGTGCCTAACGTTGGCACTCTCCAAGATCCTGTTTGTACCTTGTGCACACGTGTTTATTTCTTGCTTCTTTCTACAGACCAGCTTTCGGTGCAAGTGAGCAAAATGCAGATCCTTCAAAACCCAGCCCTCACAGTTTCCTTGTTACCTCCAAGGTCTTAAATCCTCTCTTAGGGAAGGAAAGGAGGTCTCTTCTGTTTGTAGAATGTTAAACAATCAAGACTTAGGAAAGGAATAGAGGGAAGGCAGGGAAAGAAGAAATATTTGGAAAATAGTTACAATGTGCATAGACATGTGATATCAGAAAGTAAAATATCATAATTATCAGTTATTTCATTTCTATTTCTTCCCCAGTGCATCAAAATTAGTTTGTCTTTTTGAAGTTCATTGCTTGACTGAATAATTTTGTCTGCCTCTAGTCATCTTCACGGTGCTGTCTAGGAGAGCAGCAATGGTTCATATTCTTGAGTGATTAAAGGATACAAAGATAGGAAAGAAATGTTGCCAGAAATCTCAGGGAGTCTTGTGAGAGTTAGCTTTTGATCCTGGGAAATTAAGGGTCCTTTCTTAGTGTTCATAATCTCATTAATGAAAAACAATGGGATAAAATAGAAAGTGGATGCAGTTTTTCTAGAGTTTAAAATAAAAACTCCAGAGCAAGCAAACTTTAGATCTTGCAGCTCCTATAATGGAAGGAGGGAGAAGTTAAGTTGACATGGATATTAGCTGTTTGGTGGCGGCTGGTCCCACGGTAAGAGAGACTTTTAGAAGAGAGGCGAGGAGGCCTGAGCATTAGAGAGTTTTAAGGCAAACTTAGGCTCTGGCTCACATCTAAGAAAAAAAAAAGAGAAGAGAAAAAAAGCAATTGTCAGGTCTTTCTGTTAACACAGAAATACAGGCAGACCCATCTGAACTCCAGGACAGCTCACAAAGACTGCAATAGGGGGCAGGAATTCTGGGTAGGGATAGTACATTGTCTTTATAAGTGAGCTCACCTTCCTAGGGGTGGCCCCCTATCCAGGCCCTTGACCTTTCAACCTGCCAGACTGAAATTACTCATAAGGAGAGGGGTCCAAGACTTGTCTCTACCTAGAGGCAGATTCCATGCTTACTATATCGTTAGGAAATGGGAAACATGCAAATTCTTAATGGATAAATAAGTAAATATGCAGGTTCACTTCCTGGAAAATCAGAATGTTTGTTGAGAATAGAAGGCAAAGATATTGAGTCAGTCTTTGACACCGGACTGGTCCCTGGAAGATTTTAGAAGCCTGAGAGGAACTATGAACACCGGCAGATTTGCTCATCCCTCTGAAGGAAGAGCAGAGTGGAGGGAAGATGCTGTAGCCTGAACCGGATGGGTAGTTTGGGGTCTTTGTCACAGGTGACTCTCTAGCATCCTGGAGGGGCTGAGGGAAATCAAATTTTTATTATGTTCTCTCCTTTAACACTCTGTGGTGAACCTTCTAAATTGGAAGATCAGATTCTGGGCTTGTAAAAAGTTTACTGCTTAAACTTCTCAAGGGAAAGGACAAAAGGCCAAGAGCAATGTAAGACAGAATGAGAAAAGGACTCTTTCTCCATGAGTCCAGTCCTAACTTTTGCCTAGGCTGTGCAAAATGTGTTACATGTGCAATGGACATGTGTTCAATAGTTCTAGCTGCATCCCAGCCTTTGTAGTTGGATCTTTGTCTATTGGGGATTAGCAAGGCTTTAGTGGGGGTGATGAGCCAGTAAGAGCAGGCTAGTTTAGTCATCCCATGATCCTCCTCTTCTGCTGTTTCCTTTGCTATCGGTACTGCTACAAGGGTCTTGGATGAAGGGTGCTTGCCTAGGGTATCACTGAATTTATTCTGTGGGATTCCGCAAAGAAGACCTATTCAGACAGGAGAGTGGAATGACAGTTGGAGAGGGAGCTACTGACCGAGTGCCAGCAGAGGTCTGAGGTGGGGATTAGAAAGTTACAGCTTCCTGAGAGTAAAGTCGGAAAGATGCCGAGGGTCTTGGGAATAAACGTGCTGCTGCAGATGTGAGGCGAGATGCCTACATCCGAGTCACCAGGGACTTAAAGTAGAGATGCCGATGAGCTCAGAAAGTAACCGGTACAGATCCCAGGTAGAGCACCGATGACTCAAACACTGATCTACCCAAGTCCAAGTTGGAAAACTAACGAACTTATTGGGCGACCTGCAGGAGTAGAGGTGAGTGGTGACTTATCGGAGCATGGAGAGCTCTGAAACAGCTAATCACTGAAGAAGCCTGCCCCAGCGTGATCACAGCTCATGAAAGCAGTAACATTGGACCTCACTGTACAACAGTCACAGAGCTCAATGGATCTGATCCGTCCCCTCTCTCCCCAGAAGTTCTTAATGTTTTTATAGCTTTAGTAGTCAAGCGACCTGGATCATCTTATAAGTTTCAGGGACTTCTTGAGGTTTGTGAGGTGTTTACCTCTGAATCTCAAGGAGCCTACCTGTTGTAATGGAATGTTTCATGTTAGAACTTCCCTAGTCTTAATGAACAACTTTTCAGGATGGAAATGTTTTAATTCAGAAGACTATTCCTGCCCAATATCCAGTGTCCTGTGAGATCTATAAATGCTCTCTTCTGTTTTGAAATTACAGAGTCTGTCATCCCAAGTAGTGGAACATTTCATGTAAAACTGCCTAAGAAGCACAGCGTGGAACTGGGAATAACCATCAGCTGTAAGTAGAATGGGCCTTTCTTAAAATACTATATAATTAAAGACTCTATATAAATCTGTTGCCAAGGGGTTTGCCAGTGCAGCGTTTTCTTCCCCCATTTCAGTGGCAGCATATGGCACTTTGGAGCCAGCTGCACGGCCAGCACCTGATAGCCTTGGGAGGGAGATGAGCAGCGTCACATTCCCTCTGCTCTTTCAGTCTTTCTCTATAAGATGGACATAAAGGCTCGGAAGAGAGCTCACTTGGTGAAGTGCTTGCCCTGGCAGAAAATCTGCAATAGCCCAAGCATCCGTGTAAAAGGCTGGACACAGCAGCACACACCTGCAGTCCCAGTACTGGAAAGCAGCAGATGGCGGGCTCGCTTAGACCTTCTAGCCAGAAAGTCTCACCAGTCTGTGAGCTCCAGCTTCAGTGAGAGATCCTGTCTCAAAAAAATAAAGCAGAAAGTGACTGAGGAGAACCTTAGATGCCAACCTCTGGCTTTCACATGCGTGTGTACAAGCTTGCACAAACATGCACACACACTCAGATAAAAGAAAACAGAATATAAATGGAAGCAAGATTTCCATGAAGTATGAGGCTAAGTCTTTTAAGACAACAGCTATGTACTTTGTATGCTGTCCAGCAAGTCGTAGTACTCAATATTTCTCACATGCCAATACACAACTAGATGATTAAATAACTGGATGAGCAGAAATACACAAATAGGTTCTCTAAGTTTTTATGACCTGTGCTTTTCTCTAATTCAATGAATTCAAGAAAGAATGATATAACTTAAAATATGCTTTTATAGATTCTCAAGGCTTTCTATGAGTATACTATGTATCTGTAATTTACAAGACTCAATCAATGTCTTTTAGCAAATTCCTGAATTACTCATGGAACCTGGTCTGAATAACCAAACCAAAATGAAAAGTAATATATAAATATATGAATGACCTTAATTCTCTTCCTCCCTAGGGATCTAGTTTTATAACTGCTTTGATAAATCAACTTTGAAAATTCCAGCCCCAGTGAACCTCTGTATCCTATCTATAGAACAGGACAGAAATCGAGAGTGTTCTCTACTCCTAATATCTGCAAACTGAGTTTATCAATAAATGCCCCCAAGCAAATAAAACATGTGGTCAGTGCATAAGGACCAATGAGACACAGAGGCAAGGACTCTGACCACAAGGTTGTCCCTTCAAGAAACAATGATGCGAAAACATAAAAATGCTTCAACACATACTGGGCAGAGTTTATGGCAGTGGTTATGGCAAAAGTAAATAAAAAGCGTCCTCAATTGGGTGGTATGAAATAGAGCTGTCCAATTCTACTTTAATGATATAAATTTAACACTAGAACTGCACTTTTATTTCTAATGGTAAACCACACACACTTGCCACTAAAACCAGTACTACTGCGTGGCACAGCCTCTGCAAGAATAAGGTGCCAGCTGTCTGACACTGTCCACCCGAGAGGGGAGTCAACGGCAAGTGAAGTGACACTCAGAGCACTAAGACACCACCCTGCACACAGATGTATACATATATTTATATGGATTTGTGTATGTAGTTTACATACATGTTCACATGCATTTAATAGTGCATCCTTTTCCAGAGAGTGGCACTTCGGCCTTTCGGTCCTTGCTCTTGATTGTTTTCCATATCTTTAATCCATGCCATAGTCTGCTCAGCACTTTGTATTCACCATCTTACTCAAAGGCTTCTTTCCTGTAGGGCGCAGTGCTTAGTAAAACATTGCTGATACAGACGTCTTATCCATGCATGCAACAGATACAAGCATTGAATGAACACCTGTGTGTGCAGGGAACTGAGAGAGGCCTTTGGGAGCTTCCTCTCTCACTGCAATGCACACAACTCCTGGATGGCCTTTTTATTTTTGTTTTGCAGTACCTTATGTTTCTACAACTTGTCAATCACAAGTATTTTCCAGGAAGAAACGCAAGCAGTATAGTGATGACTACTTGTGTAAATGCAGTCGGAGCTATGAAGAGCTGACGTGTGTTTCTGTGTGTGTGTGTGTGTGTGTGTGCATGTATGTGCATGTGTGTGTGAATGAGAGAGAGAGAGAGAGAGAGAGAGAGATGGAGAGACTTGTGCATCCCTTCTCCATCTGGAACAATGCAACACTCAAAGCTTCATGACCCCTTCAAGACTATCAGAAATATCAGCTACTTACATCACATTCATAACAGCAGCAAAGTTAGTTATAAAATATCAACAAAAATAATTTTGTGGTTGGGGTCACTACAGCATGAAGTATTAAAGGATCACAGCTTTGGGAAGGTTGAGAACCACTGCTCTGTGGTGAGAGGCACACATCCCCTCGTGTGTCCAGCTACACTGCAGACCTCACTGAGAGAAAAATGACATCCTCTGAATTTGGATGTAGTGAACAGTTTTAGCCCAGTTTTCTTAGGCTCTTGATGAGACATTCATGGTATTTTAGAACAAGGCATTGCATTCATTGATGCTGCAGTAATATGGAATGATTTATTAGGGGAGGTGAAGTGGGATAAACGAATAGATAGGACTGTGTTTTAAAACATAGCCACACCTTAGTGCCCTCTTATCATAATCATGGCTCCTACCTTCCAACAAATCCACCCGCCTGTCAACTCAGAGAACTTTGGTTGTCTCTGTCCTGTGTCCCTTGTCACTAGAGCCTTTTTGACATTGGCATTTCCTTTTGAGCTTTTGCAGCTGGGATTTGTCCTGACAATAGACCCGGCACTGTGACAATAGACACGGCACTGTGCGACTGTGTGAGTTTTCCCTTTTAGTCCTCACGCCAGCCCTGGGATGGCCACATTCTATAGAGAGGAATGGTACAGCTCAGCTGTATAATTGCCCAAAGTCAATAAAAGGCAAAGCAAGAACCACAGCATATTCTTTCAGCCTGCGTGTTGGCTTGCCTGTGCCCATGCCGTTCAGCCCTGTCATCATCTGATTGATGAACTTTCCAGAGCCTAGATCAGAAAAGGAAAAGGTGGCATCCTATGCATATAGTTAATTTCTTGGCCTTCTTTCTGACATGTGACTAGATACTCTGCTGAAACAAAGGCTTAGTTTGCTTTTCTTTATAAAAATCACAAAGCAGGCTGTATGACAGGAACTACAAATTTTCATCTTTTCTGTAAAAATAAATTTCTCCCAGTGAGGGTGATCAATGATGGTAACTTCTAAAATTAAATGATGGTGGATGAGCACATGCTATCTTGGCATGAGAAGCATGTGAGGTTTTTCAATGGCAAAATCCTATATGAAGATCAAGAAAATGAAAACAGATGACAGCAGCAGACTCTGACAGGGAACTTCAGTGCATTTTATATTCCCCAGAAGCCCAGGAATTGGTGGCCCCAGAACTTGGGATATATAAGAATAATGGTATAGCTCAGATAGTAGGAGCAGTTGAAAGCTAAGAATCACTACATTAGTCCCTGGGATAGCTCCTCCCACTCAGTGTAACCAAGTGTCTGTCCCTGGGATAGCTCCTCCCACTTAATGTTGCCTAGTGTCTGTCCCTGGGATAGCTCCTCCCACTCAATGTAACCTAGTGTCTGTCCCTGGGTTAGCTCCTCCCACTCACTGTAACCAAGTGTCTGTCCCTGGGTTAGCTCCTCCCACTCACTATAACCAAGTGTCTGTCCCTGGGTTAGCTCCTCCCACTCACTGTAACCAAGTGTCTGTCCCTGGGATAGCTCCTCCCACTCAGTGTAACCACCAAGTGTATCTCCCAGAAATACTCAGAAGCTTTGGGATTTATATATTTAAAAGCATGAACTAGAGAACTCCCTAGAATGCAACTAAATTCTACAGAAGAGGAAAGAAACAGGATTCTGTATGACTTGTTTCTGAACACTGATAACACGGTCATGCTAAAATGAGTAGCAAATCCTGATTATGCCAAGATTATTTGTAATATGCCGTGTTGAAAGAACGCAGAGGCAAGAAAGACACATGAATGTGGTGATGATCTAGGAAGGAAGGGAACAAACCCGTATGGTTCATAATACAGAGAATGACTAAGACTGAAAAACAAAATAGTGACATTGTATGTTATTTCACAAGTGGAATCAACCAAAGAAGTTGAAAGTGTGTGTTCCTCAACCTAATGTGGAGATATGTCCCCAAATGAAGCAATTGTAAACTATTACATCCAACATAGCAATACAGTACACCATAGTATGGGTTGTTTATCTGTGAACTGGTGGGCTATGGGAAGCAATGGTTTGCTGCCCTTGAACAGCATCGCAGAGACTGTTATGCCACATGGTGCTGGTGCCAGCAAATCCAAGTGCGGAAGCTACTGAAAGAAATTGCTCTCACCCTAGCAGATCTCAAAACCATAAATGGATCAACATCTGGAGAAGCAGGAAGTTGAAGACTTGCTTGTGCACAATCTCCAACTAAATTATATGGAGCTGGATTTTTTAACACAAACATTTGGAGCTGTCAGGATGGCTCAGTTGATTAATGCTTCAATAATTCAATTAATTCCAAGCATGAGGACCCGAGTTTCATACTCAGAATCTGTGTAGAAACCGTAGGTGTGCTAACATTGCACTTATAATCCCAGCCTGGAGAGACAGAGACAGGGAGATCCCTGGGGTTTGCTGGCTAGGCAGCCCGTGTTAATTGCTTAGCACCATATCAGAACGAAAGCGTGTCTCAAAGTAGGTGCATGGTGTGACTGAGGGTGACACCTGAATTTGTTATCTTTCACATAGACACAAGCACATACAAGTACACACACACACACACACACACCCTGAAAACTATATATATATATAGCATTATAATATTTTTGAGGTTCAAGAATATGCAACTATAGGCAACATGAAGAAGACCAACCTTGTACTGCTACATAAATAGATGGCTGTGATGAGTCCTGAGCAATCATCTAGATGACTCATGTGTCACTGCTCGGGTACATTAACAGTGACGTTAGAGACACAGTGGCATTTGAGTCCAAATTATTCCATTAAATGTAAGTTGGAAAAGACTCTAGTAAGTCTCCCCTGCATCGTGTAGCACACAATTTCACAGCACTGGTCTCTGGTGCTCTTCTCAGTTCTGCTCATCTGGCCAAGTGCATTGAGTTTTCAAGGAATTGCTGTTGTTTGTCTTTGGCTTTCACGCCATATTCTTTGCTTGTTCTTCCTTTGTAAGTCAGTCTTAATAGCCCATTCATTGTAGACCACCACCTCCACCCATCACTGGTTTGGCTACTCCAGTAAAAGTGATATAGGGAAACATTATTTTATTTTATAATAAATATAAATGCTTATGTTTATATATAATAAATAAGATAATAATATGAAAATTATTTCAGAATAGAGAAAATTTTTTTATTTCTCATGACCTTATAATAGCTAACAAGCCCTGCCTCTCTTTTTTAAACTGATTTTAAACCAATTTCTCTGAGATTCCATAGCCAGAGCCCAGTGCAGAGATGCCTAGCTCATAGTTGGTGTTTTGGAAATATGTGCTGCGGAAGTGCCTGGTTCTATGGAAATTTCCAATCAAATGCAAAGCATTAAGTGACTATGATACATTTCTTGAAGGATCACAAGTCTGAGCAAGATCAGATGGATAAAGACTAGAGGATCTATTTCTATACTGGAGTAGAGAAATGAGTCCAATGTGGCTGGAGAGCAATAACAACAAACACTTAATGCAGACAGAGCAGCCTTGTGTGCAGTGCTCTAATCACTCTGCCTTTGAGGACTCATAATCCTCTCAGCAGAAACTCTCAGGTAAAGATTGTGAATATCCATCATATCCTGCACCTGAGTCATCTAAAGACTTTGTCCTCAAGCAGTCAACCTAGAAGTACCAGAGCTATGACTTCAGCCCCAACATTATGACTATCAAGAGACATTTCTCAGTCCCTACACTACATTGTCCTACTGGCTTTCTATTACCAAAGCTACACATCTATGTAAATCTACTAACATTTAGTAATAGTGACCTTCTTGGCAGGTTTAGGGCATTATGAACCTAGCAACATAGGCTTGGCTTGCTATTTTCTAGGCAGAGAAGAACTGAGCGTTGTGGTAGGGTGGTATCAACAACTACTCATGGCTCGAGGATTCACCACCACATCTGTGTGCCTGGAAGTGACAGAGAGACATATAGGTCTGTACACGCTTCTCTGTTCAATAAACTTCACCACCAAGAACTTTTGAGTTTCATTTGTGGGTGTAGTTAAAGGAGAAAGGGGAAGGTAGAGAGGAGGATAGCCACCCTATGCATGTAGATGTGTAGATCATTTCTAGAAAAAAATTTATGTAGCATTGCCCCCTACATCATACCATTTTGCCGTCTTGCAAAGAAAGGTGAGTTTGATGTATCTTCTTGTTTTTACAATTGCTGATTTTCCTTTTCAGTGAAATGTGGGCCTTTTTAATTCAAAGGAAACTCTTGCATGTTATCTCATTGTTACTATAGGTTGGCAAGATACTACACAAATTCATTGGCAGATACTAAAAGAATAATCATAATGCTTACACGTAATAAAAGTTTTGTGTGTGTGTGTGTGCGCATGCATGTGTGCATGCATGCCCAATGCCAAGAACTATTTCTATTTTAGAATATGAGTAAAATTGGTAGATATTTGTGTCTGCGGGTAAGTCATATCCAATCACTGAGTGAAGGTTTAAATAATTGGTTAATTATAGTGAATATTTTCTGCACACTTTGCTAGCAGCTAAGGTTAGCGATTAAGTGAAATCTCATTATCATTTACTCAGGACTAATTGCAATAGTGGATAAGGTATTGGGGTGTTGGTTTTCCTTTAAATATGATGTTGAGTTGTTAAACCATCTGTTCTTATGCATAAACATTTTTCTGGGATTCAGGTGGGATTATGGGATATGATATGGTTCTCTGATTATTATGGGTTGATCAGCCTGTTTATAATAAAATCTTACTTCAGGGGCCTCTTAATGTTCTCTAAAAGGAAATCGTCACAGGATTCGGGTTGGCAAAGCGTCTTCTCTCAGAGGCCACTTGTTTTTTCACAAGTGTTGATATCCTAAATGAAACTTAAACTTTACACACAAAGATGGTTTCTTTGAGCTTCTCTGGGGTATAATGCATATTCAAAGTTGATTCCAAGGAAGTTTCTTTCCAAATGGTTTATTTTTTATTCTTATCAAATGGAAGTCCTACCTCCCAAAAGATTAAAGGTTCCAAATATTTGACCACTCTGATTGATAATAATTTTATGTGTGGTTTAATAAGGTCTATACTATATGCTTATAATATATACACATCTATGTATTTAGTTAAGTAATAAAATATTTACTATCATAACAAAATAAACAGTCACATCCCATAACACTGTAGAGTTTTCTAGGTAAGAATTTGTGGGCAGAGCATAAGGATTTGTATAGTCCACCCCCAAAAGATTTCCAACTAGACAACATGAATAACAAAACAATTATTACTGCCTTATATCCCTCCCAGGGCACTTGAGGAATGTGGTGAGTGCCCACCAACAAAGTGGTGCCTCTTTGCTAGAGAGGCACGGAGGAAAGGGTAGGAGACAGGCTCACACCCAGTATCACCAAAGTGATTGATTTCATTATTCTCCTGTTGAGGAGCCAACCTTTCAGGTCACTGCCCTAAGCCTGATGATCAGCTCTTCACCTGCTTTTTCCCATTGCAAATGTAAATAACAGTCTTGCTTTCCAGCATTCAAATACTTTTATGCGAATGTGTTTTTTGATTTAGTTATGCATATTTTCTAATCATCTGTTAGTTGCCTTTGATTTACATATAAACTCTCTCTGGTATGGAAAGTGACTACCAGTCAGGAGGGAACGTACAGTCTTGCATGAGTCCTGGATATAACGATGTTTTGTCTTGCTCTGTCCTCATTATTACAGCACCATCCAGTAGAAAACCTGGGGACCCTCTTGTCATTTCAGATATCAAGAAAGGCAGCGTGGCACACAGGTAAGGATGTGCCTTTTCTCATTTACCTGTTTCCTCTTGCCC
This sequence comes from Bramus lutescens, assembly GCA_001685075.1. Lineage (NCBI taxonomy): Eukaryota > Metazoa > Chordata > Mammalia > Rodentia > Cricetidae > Bramus > Bramus lutescens. The sequence continues at coordinate 496,274 of LOEQ01000474.1, read as the reverse complement.
CAGTGTATTTCCATACTCCAGAGTGGAAAGTGATCTTTATGGTCTTTTATGGGGTCAACATGAGCATTTCTTTATGCTCATCTTCCATCTTTCATTTTCTAGTTATTTCTGTTCTGAGAAGTACCTCACCTAGACTAATAGCTTATGCGACAGCTGTGTTAGGTACTATTGTGGCCCCTTTGAACAAGTAAGACTTTTGAACCCCCATTAATATTTATGTTTCTGTTCTAATTCTCTTTCTGTTAATGTCATTAAAAAAATCTGACCAAAAGCAATGCAGGAGAGAAGGAACTTGATTGGCTTATAGTTCCAGATCATAGTCCCTTATGGACAGACATCAGGGCAGAGTCTCAAGTAGGAACATGAAAGTGAACCTGCTAGCTGACATGCATCATTCCTTCTGACCGGAGAACTCACAGTCAAGGAGGTCACTGGCGAGGAGTGCTGCTTGCTGGCTCACTCATGGGCTCATGAATAGCTAGGTTTTTTTTTCATTCAGTCTAAAACCACCTGCCTAGGGAATGGAGTTACTTATAGTGGGCTGGACCCCCCCCAACCACTGAAAAATCAATAGAATCCATCACAGATATATCCACAGGCCAAAGTGATCTGGACAGTCTCTTGACTATCACATCTTTCTTAAATGACTCTAGGCTGCATCAAGTTGGCAGCTAAAGCTAAATTAGAACTGTCTCCTCCCTGGTCTCTGTACATCTAAATAAGATTGTCTTATACTTTCTATTACACAGATAAAAGTACATTTTATGTAATAGAGCATGCCAACATAATATTAACTTTCCTCTTATTGTTTTTTTAAATGAAGACTTTAAAAACTCAGCCTGTCATTAGAAATTGTGTCATTAAAGAAATAGTAACCACAAAAAAGTGTGGAGGACATAGTAAGAGTTCATAGTAAGATATATAGTGCAGGCACAGCTGTGTTGAAAAGTAAATTATTAATACCATGTATCAAACCAGAACAAAAAATGTTTCTTTTGTAACAAGTGGAAAATGGGCAGGGAATCCAGAGCTGGGAAACCATCACACATACTTACCATTCCTGTTTCCTATCCATAAGAGGGAAGGGATTGGAGGTTGATGAGATAGCCTGTGTATCAATCATAGATGACCCAGCAGAAGAAAAGAGAGGATAAATATTGGGAAATAATTATCTCTAGGTTGGGAGAATCACAATGATATGTGGGGTCTCTTTACTTAGTACCCCCTAAGGAGCTCTAGACTTCCTGGGTTAAGTTGAAGAAAGCATAAGGAAAATGTTTGGACATTATGCAGTGTGACATCGTAGCCCCCATCCAAAACAAGACTGGGAAGAAATGGAAGCTTGTCAATATGGTACAGTTTACAAACAGTTGAAACCGTTGACTGTGAAGGCCACTAGAACACTGCTTTGTGCTCAGCGCTTCTTGAAATGGCCCACGTGAGTATTCATCATAACTCATGCAGTGCTGTGCACTCATCAACAGAACCGGAACTCTCGAACTCGGGGATAAATTGCTCGCAATAGATAACATCCGGCTGGACAACTGTTCCATGGAGGACGCAGTCCAGATCCTCCAGCAGTGTGAAGATCTGGTGAAGCTCAAAATCCGCAAAGATGAAGATAACTCAGGTATTGACAGCATCCTTACTTAAGATTGACTTTTCTAACTGCCCATCTGTCAAAAAGATAATAAATCTGGATGTTTTCCATGTAGCAGCTGGCTAGTGACATGATAGCAGTATTTTATTGGTTTTTAGAATCTGAGTTTTACATTGAGTGTTGAGTGAAATTTGATGATGCTTTCAATTTTTATAACTAAGATATTTTTATAAAATTATAATTATAAGAAGATAATTTTAAGTATGAAGACTAAATTACCATCAAACTACTCTAAGCTAATGGAACTGGTCATTCCCGAGAGTTTGTTGATATTTGTAACATATAACCATGACGAATGCTGCATTTTTAACTTTATAAATGTTTAGTTTACAAACTCAAAGTGTTTCTTTGCTATTTCAGTGATTTCAGTATCATAGAGAGTAGTGTCATGTTTCATGAAGAGAGGGTTTTCTTCAGATTTCTGTCTTCCTTTGAATTATTTCCTTAGCAAACCTCTCTAAAAGCAGGATTGCAGAATGAGAATAAAATGGAAACACTGGGATTCCTCACACAGTCTGTCCCACTTCTTAAGGGTCCTATCCAGTCTAGGGGCCTCATTAATGTGTGAGCAGTGACCTATAAGCAGTGCTTCCCAGACCCCATCATTGCTCATGGTCTCCTGAAGAGCTTTGGAAATGTACATCCTGGGCGTCATCTCCAGGAGAAGTCCAGGATTCTTCTTACTTAACAAGCTTCAAGGTGATGCTCTTAGCAGTAATGCAAGGGACATGCCTTTAACAGCTCTGCAGTAAAGGCCCTTTTATCTGCTTCCAATAGTAGCCTGGAACTATTGAAAAGTCCACTTATTCAAATAACTCACTAATATGGAAGTTCTAGGAATTGATTTAAATCTGTATTATAAAGAATTAATTTAAAATGCTGCCAGTCTTACCAATAAGCTTAAGGCCCATCCTATGAATGTGGTTCTATGGAATATAGTTTCAGGTCTTGTTTCCCTAAACTATACCTATAATATATAGTGTGTTACTTCTGTGCTTTTCATTTCTGAGACAAAGTACCTAATAAAAACAATTAAGGGAGGATATATTTGAATTCATGGTTTCAAGGGTCTTGATACATGTTTGGCTGGTGGAGCATCATGGCAAAGAGGTGTGGGGGAATTAAGTTGACAGGAATGAAAACAAAAAGGGGCTGGGGACAGGTTATACCCTCCAAAGCGATGCCCAGTGTTCCATTTTCTACACTCAGCTCCACTTCCTACTAGTTCATACATTACAGACTACCAACAGATTTGCCCATTGACTCAGTTAACCTATGACTCAGTACTCCCACTAGCTGAGGTCCACGCCTTCAACACGTGAACCTGGAGATAGCACAGTAGGGTGCATTTCATATTCCAACCAAACAGTCCACTTCGGATTTCCAGAGGACTCATGTCCAACTCCAGATGCAACACTATTCAGTCTATCTCCAAGAATTCCCAAGACCTCTAGTTAGCATTACATAAAAGTCCAAGTTCATTCTCTTCCGAGACTCAAGGCAGCATAGTTGGCATCACAGAATGGCATTAAGGTCTGCGGCTAACTTGAGCAGTAACTAGACCCACCTGGACCACAGCTGCAGCCGTTTCCGAGTTTTGTTAGCTGAGCTCAGAGAAGCGCTTTCCTTGGCAGTCTGTGCGTGAAAGGCTCCCTGGAGTGATCTCCAATCAAAGGCTTTCACAGGCTTTCTATCTTTATACCCTTGAGCCACTGATGGATGGGAACTGGCTAATGCCTGAGATGCTAAGACAGCATCTTTCTTGTCCCAGTGCAAAGTACTTGGCTAGTTTTGATGGTGCTGGTCTACTCAGCGAGCTCACTTTATTTTCAGCCTTAAAGAGCCCCTTGTTTTAAAAACCTAAACTCCAAGCTGGTCAGTCCCTTCTGCTCTGCCTTTGCCTCCTGATTCTCAATATAAATCCAGAAGTAAACAGAAAGCGATATCCTTGCCAGTCAACACACTGCTATCTTAAAGTGTCTTCCAGCAGATTAGCCTACGAGCTTTAAATGTGGCATCCCACAAAGTATCAGGTCATGGGGAACCTATAGACGTGTTCCTTGGAGAATGTGATATATGGTCTCCCATCCAAGAGTGTTCTCGCGTCCATCTGAACCTCAAGAGCAGTCGCTGAGGATCCTGTCAGTGTTCTGGTCTTGAGGGTTCCCCATAGAACCACCTCACATGCTCTTCTTGCAGAACTGGAAGCATTTTTTGAGCGTTTTTTTTCCACTTTTTCCCCAAGTTCCCCCTACAAGTCATTTCCAAAGACTTAGACATTGCCACAGGAAGTCACAGCAACTGTTTGCCTTCTAAGCCTCCATTTCTTGTGTCGGTCCATCCTTCCGCCAGTGTGACAAAATATCTGGTCAGACCAACATGAAGGAGGATGGATTGGTTGCTTTTGCTTTTTGTTTGTTTGTTTTTCACTCATGGTTTCAGCCCATGGTCAACTGGCCCAGAAACAACAAAGCCAGCTGACCTCTTCAAGGACGTGCCTCTAATGACTAACTTTCTTCCTTTGGTACCCACCTCCTAAAGGTCCCTCTAGGTCCTAGTGGTGGCACAGATTAGTAACCAGTTATGATTAGTAGCCTTTAACATGGATGCCTTCAGGGACACTTAAGATTTGAATCATAATAGGTCTAGAGGTCACAGGCATGTCAAGTCATATGTTTAAGGTTTCTATTCACAGTGAAAGAAAAAAAACAGTGGTTGCATCCATTGCTAGAGTTGGGAATGATGATTCTAGCCAAATATATTTTGTAATCAGCAGTTTAAAGTGTGCACAGCTTGTGCTCATTTTTCCTCAAGCACTGGTTTTCCATGCCTGGTTTGCATCCCATCCCTATTGAGTCTGCTTCCACTGCACTCTCCTTGGGGAATTTCTTCCATGAAAAGGCTGAAGCTTCCAGCATCAACTGGTTCTGTCCTAAGGAAGAGGCGAAGCCCTGTGGAAAATCCTGCTTCGCCTGATTTGCCCAACTCAGCAGATCTCAGCTACCTCCCTTGCAGAGGAGAAGGCCCACCCAGGGATGAATGTGTGTGGTACTGGCAGCTGGGAGTGTGTCCGTTTTCAGAGCCAACCAGGCAGATACGTCAGCAGGGCTTACCGAAACAGCTGCCCAGAGCTGGAGAGCTCCACCATGTTCTCAGCTGATTTCCTTTGGCTTGCCCCCAACTCCTTTCCATCTTTTACCTACAGTCCCTATGCCTAATATTATAGTAATCATCGTGCTTATTATTTTTAATTCTTTTAGACCCTAAATTTCACTGGAAAACATCACATATATACCCAAAATATGGCTATAAATGTTACTGTGGGGGGACACATTCACTCAGACCATATTTCTCAAATTGGCATATCAAAACATGTGCTCATTAAGATGTGATCAAACAGCAGGTAACCATTTCAGAATTCTTATCTGATTGTCACCTTGGAAGAACTGCCATTGTCCTTCTCTTCTCTTCTTTCCCAAGATTGCAAGTGTGACTTAAAGACTAGGAAGTCGGCTCATGATCTCTAGAAACACACATAAATGTCAGATGGGAATAAGTGGCCCACTTGGAATCCCAGACTCAGAAGTTAGAGACAGGGCATTCACAGACCAATATGGTGTTCACATCGGGGAGCTCTCCGGGTTCACCTAAAAGAGTCTGCCTCATTGAAGAACATGGAAGACCAATTGAAAGTGTTTCCTGGTGTCCTCCTTGGGCCTCCACATGCATGTGAACAGGCATCCATATATATGCCCACACACGTATAGAAAACCTGCATGTATTCACATATGCACACTATACACACAAACTCATGAAAAATGAGAAAAGAAAATACAACTCGAGTAAGTAAATTCTTCTGTATGCAGAGCAAAACAAGATAGGAATGCCCTGCTCATTTCAAATGTAATACTTGGTCAAAAATTAGTTCTTAAGATCCTATGTGATCATAAAGAGCACATATTTTAGTTTATTAATTCCCCCTTTTATTAAAATAGACTGTTTTCTTATAAAATACATCTTGATTATAGTTTCTCCTCCCAGTTCCTCCCCTTGAATCCAGATCTACTCCCTTTCTGTCTCTCATTAGAAAAGAACCAGGCTTCTACCAACAAAACAACAAAATACATAACAAGATAAAATGAAACCCATCACACTGAAGTTGGAAAACATGATTCAACAGAAGGAAAAGAGCCCCAAAGGAGGCACACGAACCAGACACACTTGTTCACACTCTCAGGAGTCCCATAAAAATCCTAAACTGAAAGCTACACTATATACACAGGGGCCCTGGTGCACAGCCGTGAGGCTCTGTGCTCGTTGCTTCAGTCTCTGTGAGTTCATATGAGATTTGCTCAGCCTACTCAGGAGACCTTGTTCTCCTGGTGTCCTCCTTCCCTTGAGCTCTTACGCTATTTCTGTCTCCTCTTTCTCGGTGTTCCCTGAGCTGTGAGGGAGGAGATTTGATGGAGACATTCCGTTTAGAACCATAACACACATGTTTTAAAATCAGGCCCGAGTTTGAAGTCCAAGTCTACTACTTTTTAGCTGTGTGAGTCTGGGCAAGTTATTGAGCACTGTGTGCAATTTGACTTCATTTGCATGCACACGCAGGCTCCATACCTACCTGACTTCATTTGCATGCATGTGTAGGCTCCATACCTACCTGACTTCATTTGCATACACACATAGGCTCCATACCTACCTGACTTCATTTGCATGCACATGCAGGCTCCATACCTACCTGATTTCATTTGCATGCACACGCAGGCTCCATATCTACCTGACTTCATTTGCATGCATGCGTAGGCTCCATACCTACCTGACTTCATTTGCATACACGCACAGGCTTCATACCTACCTGACTTCATTTGCATGCACACACAGGCTCCATACCTACCTGACTTCATTTGCATGCACATACCTACACGCTATATACCTACTTTCCAAAGATAGTGTTGCTTGGTGGTTTCCTAACTGGCAGAGTCAATGTTCCATAAACTAGGGTCCATTTTTATTATTGTAATTATCTCCTAAAATCCCTTTCCCTCCATTCTGCTCCTCAATCTGGATATAACTTAGCAGACAGGGAGCACTGATCATTAGACCAGCCAATGATTTTTTAAAGTTTGAGATTCTGTTTAATCTGAAGTCATACCAATGAACTGAACTATCACTGACTAGTAGCCATTCACTCCCAAAGTTTTTTAATCCTAATATTCAGGGTGAAATCTTACTCATACCAATCCTAGGCTTCCCATACTCCAGATGTTTTCCATGTCTTCCTTCAACTTCCTGTTCCTGTTTGGCCTTCATTCATGCTTCCTCCATGCATCCCCGTGACATAACTTGGTGTCCTAAGATGCACAGTGCTGCATTGGGATAAACAGGTGTGACTTCCAAGCATCCACCTTTCTTCCTGTTGCTGGCCCATTGCTCTCCTGTATACATAGGGAAGTGGTAGAGTCATTCTCAAATGTTGCAGTCTTTGATTTTCAATCCTTTCAATCCTGCTGTCAGCATTTTAGGGGCCATGACGTACCAGATATCTGTTTGGAGGACTGCCAATTCTTAAATAGTGATCCATGGAGGAAGCATGAATGAAGGCCAAACAGGAACAGGAAGTTGAAGGAAGACATGGAAAACATCTGGAGTATGGGAAGCCCAGGATTGGTATGCTCAAGTCAGTCAATACCAAATAGGAGAAACAATTTTTAAAAAGTAATTTAAAAACAGGATGAGGGAGCTAAGGAGATGGCTCAGTGGGTGAAGTGCTGGGCGTGCAAGCATGAGGACCTGAATTTAATTCTCAGCACCCATGTAAAAAGCTGGGTGCAACATGTGTGCCAGTAATACCAACTGGGGAGGCAGAGACAGGAGGAGTCCTAGGTCTTGTTGGCTAGCCAATGCTAGCAAGATTGCCAAGCCCTGGGTTCCTTGAGAAGTCATATCTCAAAAGAGAAGGTGGAGGATAATTGAGGAAGACACAGCATATCCATCTTTGGCTTCCACATTCATTCACGTACATGAACACAGACACATACACACACATACCAATGGGATTAATGGCTATGCACATGTCCATGGCCACACTCTTTGTAAAGGTCCTTCACAATGTTTAGGATGTAGGGTACTTACTCTTAGTTGGAGGAAGTAGGTCACTCGGGGAATTCCTTTAAAGATTCTATTATGAGGTGAGCACGCTCCCCAACCATGTACCATGATTGCAATGATATTCCCTGCCTGAGTGCATGGAGCTGAACCTTCTGAAATGAGCCAAAGTAAATTCTCCCTTGATGTTGTTCTCATGAGCATTTTCTCACAGTGACCAATACAGCACAAAATGGCAAGAGAACATGGAAGTATTGATTTTCACCAGGAGACTCAACTATCTTAAACTGGCAAGGGTTTATGGGGTGGGACGAGAGAGAGAGAGAGAGAGAGAGAGA
>LOEQ01000474.1:463068-474428 GCA_001685075.1 Bramus lutescens | reverse complement strand
AGTTCAGGCTCGCCCAGCCCCCTGTGCCAAGAGCGTAGGCTAGCCCAGGCCCCTGTGCTGAGTTCAGGCTAGCCCAGCCCCCTGTTCCGAGAACGCAGGCTAGCTCAGGCCCCTGTGCTGAGAGTTCAGGCTCGCCCAGCCTCCTGTGCTGGCATCTCCAAAGCTCTTCACTTTTCCTCAGGTCTCTGCATGCTCACATAAGGCTTCCACCAACTCACACAGTTTCCACCTAGTTCTGGTGTTTCTACTTTGTTCTCTAGTTTTATAGAAGATGGCTTTGATGTATATTCGTTGTTTTTTGTTTTGTTTTTTTTTTTGATATTCTATTTGGTCACTTTCAGCATTTGCTCCATGACAGGCTTTTTCTGTTACAATTTCTTTTTCTTCCTCTCTCCCTCCCTCCCTTCCTCTCTCTTCTCCTCCCTTCTTCCCCCCCTTCTCTTGCTCTTGTTGTTGTTGCTGCTGCTGTTGTTTGGTCTGTTTTTTTGAGACAGGGCTTCTCTGGGTAACAGTCCCAGCTGTCTTGGACCTAGATTTATAGACCAGGCTAACCTCAAACTCATTGTGATCCACCTGCCTCTGCCTCCCAGTTGCTGGGAATTATTAAGGCGTGCTCTGCCACCACCCAATGACCCCCCCCATTTTTTTACTATAAACTTTGCACACAGCTTGTGCCTGCCCTTTTATCTACCCACCACCGCACTGAGTGAATATACCCTGAGCTGGAAGTTTGCTAGAGACGCTGAGTAAGCTGCAAGCTCCCACCGTGTCCTAGGCTAGCCACCTCCAAGGGCATCACGGAAGCAGAAGCTGTGGCGCTCACACAAGAACTGCTGCTCACCTGTCGCAGCCCTCTCCCAGTCCACCTGACTCCCCTCGTGATAGACAGGGCCCAGGGTGTATGCTGCTACCAGCAGGTTCGGTTCGCTGCGTCCTAACGATCTAAGCAAGCCACTGCTGCCTCTTCTCTGTCATGGCCTCTGTTTTGGCTGAGTGGGTCTCTGCAAGTCTCTGGCCAGAGACTTCTCTCAGCCCCATACCACCACACATACCACCATTGCCACACACAACACCACACACAACACATACACCACACACACCACCACACACATACACACATACACACACCACACACACTACCACCACACACACACCACCACACACACACACTACCATCACACACACCACCACACACCACACACACACTACCACCACACACACACCACCACACACACTACCACCACACACACACACACACCACACCACCACACATAACACATACACCACACACACCACACACACACCACCACACACATACACACACCACACACAACCACCACACACCCACACCACCACACACACACACTACCATCACACACACACCACCACACACCGCACACACACTACCACCACACACACACCACACACACCACCACCACACACACTACCACCACACACACACACACACACCACACCAGCACACACACACATACACCCACAGATGGCAGGGGTGACATCTAAGAGTCAAAACAACTTTCCTTCGTCTGCCATTTTCCAAGCAGTGTTCATCCAGACACGTGAAATATTCATTGGCAAGAACAATTACAAATAGCTGCCCAAGCATATGATTTGATTTTCTTGTTCTTAACAAAACCGGGTCTTTGAAAACCAAATCTGGCCAAGATTGTCTGACTTGCCTTCTTCTGCTAAAACTGGTTTCCAAAACTACAAGGAACAATAAGACATCCCCCAAATTATAGACTCAGGGAGTAAATTCCCAAGAGCATTTCAAGCTATCTGTGTAGGAGCCAGCACCGTTTAGTTCCCTTTCCCCATGAAGAACCGCTGGGAACTGAAGAGCATGGATGGGAAACACACACAGAAAAGCCAATGTGACTGAGTTGGCGTGCCAGGACTTTACAAATATCTCAGATTTATTATCCCTAAAAATGAAAACCGCCACGCCAATGCGATTTAGAAGCACCTACATTTGTGAAGCTTTATCTTCCATTCTGCAAATAAATAAAAAGAAACTTCTTGCTCAGCAGAAATAACCAAAACTGCATTTTAAACCCTCATTACGATGCAAAGTATAAACCTTGTTATTAAAACCAAGATGCAGATGAAATAAAGAGAGAGGGATAAAGGTTTCCAGTTCTGAAGGCAGTGATTACTTACAGCATAGATTTTTATGATTTATTTGATCAAAGTTTCACTTAAAATGCCATTTGCAGAAGCAGGGTGATGCTTTGGCGGCTAAAGTGTCTTCCGCATATGGAACTGAGTTGGGCTCTCCAGACCTACATTAAAACAAACAAGGCAGTCAGGGGCAGCCTCGCACTGGAGAGGAAGGGAAGGCCGGAGTTCTAAGGCTTCCGATCCAGCCCGGTGCCAGCCAGCAAGCTCCAGGTTTGGTGAGAAACCCTGCCTGAAAAGACACAGGGGGAGAGCCTTTGAAGAAGATACCAAACATAACTTTCTGGCATGGACAAAAATGCACATGCATGTGCATTCTCACACCCACACTCATCCAATACACAAACACACTCATGCAAATGTAGTTTCCCACATCCTAAATGCATTTTGATTGCATTTACTAGCATTGCCGTTCAATAAAAACAAGATTTAATTATCTTTTTACAGTTTACTTTTCATTTGCAACAGCTTCAGTTTGTTCCCAGGGTAGAGGATTCTTCCTTGGGATTTGTTATCTTCCCACATCTGAGAAACAGCTGGCTGTCACTCACCTAATTTCCCCCTCTTTCAGTCATAGTGTTGACATCCTCCTGAGGCAGTTAGGGGTTGCATTCAGCTACTTATAAGTGAGAACCAACATGATTGCATCTCATAAAGGTGCAGATTTATTGTCTCACAGTGTAACCCAGAGCCTGGCACACAGTGCCTTAGTGGCATCAGGGCCCACGCATCTTACTGTTTCTAGCGATTAGCATCTCTGGTGTCACCCATCACAGTTGTCATTGTTACAGAGCCTCCATCATGTCTGGAGCACCATGCCTATGTTCTCACTTAACTCTTTTCTTTGAGTGTGTAATCTCATAATCCTGTCAGTGCTGTTTAGAAAAGCCAAATATAGTCATATTCATAGACTCTCTTTTAAAAAACAAAGGCTCAAATACCCTCTAGCTGGTTCTCTGATGACACAACTAAACCCAAAGGCCTTGAATTTCCAATATAGAATACTTTGCAACTGGGCTTTACTCCGTTACATCCCAAATTCTTCATTATTCTCTAAGTAAAATTTGGTCCCTAGCATAATAAATACTCTGAAAATGATTAGTGTTTGCTTATGTTAATCCATCCTGTTCTTTATCAACCCAAAAAGTGTTGTGAAGTAAACGTTGGAGCTAGCTCTAAAGTGTGTGTGTGTGTGTGTGTGTGTGTGTGTGTGTGTGTACGGGCATGCTCCTGCAAAGGTAAGTGCACATGCGAAAGAAGCTAAGCCTATCCTTCAGCCAGAACCAGGGTACTTTTTCTCCAAGTCCCAGCAGTGACATGATTTCAGTTTTAAAGATGTAGGCATATTAAAACTGGTATATATAAAACTCTGTGGTGCTTTGAGATCTATGCTCCTAAATACTTAGCACTTTTATCCTTGGGGTCATGTCCTGGTTCAAACAGTTACCAGTGCTCCAAAGTGCTGTTAGACTTGCATTTCCAACATCTGGAATAAGAGTTGTAAGGATTCTTCTGAGAAGCCTCCTGGCCATGGGAATAGTCAGGGCATCTCACAGATTACATGTAGCTTACCACACAGCCCAATGGCAGTGGGAAAGAATGAACAGAGACAGCAATGGGCCAAGAGATTCTCCCAACCTGGCTAATCAGGTGACTTACCTTCTCCCTGAAGAGAGGAGCACTGTGGGTAGGAAGAGAGAACAGATTATCTTCTTAGGTGCAGAGAATGCACTGCTGGCTTTCGGGGTGGGAGCAGCCCTTACTATGACTATCTTCACCGTTATTCTTTCCAGCTTCCCAGCCCCTAGACCTAGCAACCAGTACCGGCATGCTAATTTCACACTCTCATTTGACCTTCTTTTGACCCCTTAGTGACCCACGTTCTAACCCCTAAGTAGTGAAAATAGGGGTCGAGGGCTGTTTGTTACGTTGAATTCCTTAAATACAGTAAGACACACATCTGCTAAGCCATATGTGTGTGTTTACGCAACCTGAGGAAATGGACTAAGAAATGTGTGATAATTACAATATAGGCTGTGGAGTCAGCCCTATGCGCATGCTCTTGATTTCTCAGGTGAACCCCAACAAGAATACTGAAAAGCTATGTACACCACCACATATTTGAAGATACCCTCTAAATGCTTTCCTCCACATGATTGCAAAGGATGTAATTTCTCTTGTTATAAATACCCTTTAAATCTATTACTGTCAAAATCTTGGTGTTACAGACTTAGCTGAAATTCAAGGGGGATGTATATTGTATAACGTAATTGTTCCCTAATCCCCCCATCAGGCTCATCAAACTTAACCTCTACCCTAACCAGGAAATGCAATCTTTGTTTAGCAACTCAGATAAACATACTAACGTTCCAGCTTCCTCTCCCTGATATCGTCCTTACTTCTGACTTTCAGAGAGAGACAGATGGCAGAGCAATATGGAGTGATAAACACCTTCCCTGAGTTTGCCTGGTTCAACTATGACCCAGCCTCTCAGTGCCCTTCTCTCAGGAGCACGGCTTTTCCACCCTAGCCCTGGATTTGGCGGCTTACGCTATGCTCCTGCGACTCCAGGCCAAGCACGCTCAAGGGTTTAAATTGAGTGAGAAAAGAGTCTTGTCACTGAAACATGGTGGAACGGCTGTGAATGGAGAAGTGAGAAACAAGAATGTGTTGGTCCAGAGCTCTGAGCTGTCTCAGACAAGGCAGTATGGGAAGATGGAGGTGTGTGTATGGCCCTGAAGGACCTGAAAACTGGCTCCTCTGAAGCTGTGACTTGAAGCCCCCAAAGGCGTAGATACTAGAAACCACTATTCAGCACCTTTAACTTCGTCTTTTAATTGCAAATATTCATAGTACCATAGCTCGCCGTGAGGAAAGCCCTCAGAGCACTGAGGCGGGATGAGTACCACCACAGGCTTGATGCTATTCCTGCTGGCACTTACTATCCCACCCTCTTCTGACCAGTGATGTCATAGCTCAACAGATGTGACAGTCCTCACGCCGGCTCTTATGCCTTGCTTCTGTTTCAGGTACCACTTTTCAGACTTCAGGATACAATTTCAACACCTATGATTGGAGGAGTCCGAAACAAAGAGGCAGCCTGTCCCCGGTCCCCAAGCCTCGAAGCCAGACTTATCCAGATGTGGGGCTGAGTAACGAAGACTGGGATCGGTCCACAGCCAGCGGGTAAGGTTGCCCCCTCCAAATACACTGCGGTGCTGCCCAAAGTGACTTCCAGGTCTCAGTGGGAGGAGCTGCGCCTCTCTGCACCCAGTGGACCTTGTGAAGCCACCAGTTTAACCATCCACATCAGCCACATAGGTTTCTAGAACGTGTGCCTGCCTAGGGATAGCGGAGTAGCACCAGGCAACAGTGCAGTTTCCCGGAGTAGCCTTGTGGAACGTCAGCTTCTAGGAGCCGTGTCCTTTCCCTTCTCCCACAAGCAGTTTCACAGTCACATGTAAGAAACATCAAGTTCCTTTGCTTTGAGACAGAGGCTCACATGGAGCCCCATGCTCACCTGAAACTCCCCTTTGCCACAGACTCCCATCTTTGTCTGCCACCAGTCCCAGACAAAAGAACCATAGAGGGTTGTGTGTGTGTGTGTGTGTGTGTGTGTGTAAACACTCACGCATGTGCCTGTGCAACCACGGGAAACCATCTACTTAGAGCTCACTACTTAGACTAGATTGACTGGCCAGCAGGCCCCCGGGGTTCCACTGATCTCTGCCTTCCCAGGGCTGCTGAGATTGCTAGTGTGTGCTCCCATAGCCGCCTCTTCCACATAGGTTCTGGGTATTAGCCTCGGGTGCTCATACTTACAGGGCGAGCACTTAACTGATTAAGCCATTCCCTCAGCCCAAGTTCCATCCTTTCTCAATGAAGCAGTATATCTTGGCTGGAGAGATGGCTCAGTGGTTAAGAACACTGGCCGCTCTTCCTGAGGTCCTGAGTTCAATTCCCAGCAGCCACTTGGTGGCTCACAGCCATCTGTAATGAGATCTGATGCATTCTTCTGGCCTTCAGGTATATGTGCAGATAGAACACTATATACATAATTAATAAATATTTTTAAAAGTATATCTTAGGATTGGTTCCTTATCAAAATAGTTTTAAGAAAGCATAAAAAGTGAAGGTATTAATTTGTTTATAATGATTTTATGAATTCTTAGGCGAGATTAGTTCTCCCCCTATAGATGGAAATATATTCCCATGGTCCCATCTGCCACAGCCCAGCCACACTGATGCAGCCACAAGTACTCTGAAAGCCAGCAGTGGTGACAGAGGCCATTTAATTCTACATGCCACTTAACTCTCTAACATATATCAGAGATGCCTTTACTTGGAGGCCACAGTCCAAAGAAAGCCTGGTGAAGGTGGATCTTCCCTCTTTTTTGTGGAAAATGAGAAGAAATATTTGACATACATAAAAGTATGTTCGTGTGTGTGTTCAAGCTTCTCTGTATGTGTGCACTCGGTGTGTATGTGTGTGTGCACACACCCACACATGCACACAGCACACACATTTTCCTTAACCCAGAATGTGTTTCTTACTGGCAGCTTTGCAGGGGCCTCAGACAGTGTGGAGGCTGAACAAGAGGAAAACTTCTGGTCTCAAGCACTGGAGGACCTGGAGACCTGTGGCCAGTCGGGGATCCTGAGAGAACTTGAGGTAGCCTTGGTCCCGCTGCTTAATCTTCTTTCTACATTCATTTTTGGTTTTTGGTTTGGTTTTGTTTTTTGGTCCTTTTATGTTTGCATTGATCACAGCAGTTCATTTAAAAGCTTTAACCCTTTCCACAGGAGAAAGCTGACAGGCGTGTGTCATTGAGAAACATGACTCTCTTGGTAGCTACCCTTTCTGTTTATACTTTTGCTTGTGAAGCTGCCTCCCTGCCCCTGCCTTCCAGACAGCAGTTTGATTTTATACAATGCGGTTCTTACTGACTTGTGGCTTCCGCCATTGCTCCCCTGCTAATCCTGACTGTACCTGTTTCCCACCAAATCGCTAAAGAGCCAGCCCAGACTCCCAACAGTGGTGCATTTCATTCTCTAGCTGCTTCAGAAAGGTTTCTTTGGCATGTTTTCATCTGTACCTGGTATAGAAATTAATTTGAGCGTCAAGAGGAACATAAGAGGAAACACAATTATATTTGGTTTTCCCCTTAAGTTGACAACCAAGTGGCTGTTTAAAAAGACCAGTCTATGTGATAAGCAGGCAAAAGATTACTCCCTGCTTTGCTGTACATTGGAAATCTGAATTCTGTATTAGCTCCACCCGAATCTGAGGAGCAACACTTTGGATTGTAACAGCTGACCTCTGGGCAATTTCTTAAAGCCATGAATCTGCCGACAGTATTCAGACTTAGTCTGGGAAGGCCTGGAATGTTTCCTTTTATGTTCTTTTAAAGTTTCTAAGCCGTGAAGAGTAAAGTGGTGGAAGTCTCATTTTTGTTTGATGTCATATGAGGTCCCCGAGTCACTCTAAGGAATGCGAATGGCACAACCGGGCAGAACTCTTGCAATTCTAAACTGGTTATTCATCTTTATATTATTTTGCTTCTCAACTGCATGTGTGGATAGTTTATGTGATTCTAAAGGAGAGCAGTAGTTTGGATTTATAGACACCATAGATGACGTGGCATGAATTTTGGCTTCAGAGCACAGTTAAAGGACCTGGGCATGGATAGACTTATAAAATTTAAAGTAATTTGTGAGACATTCATTCTGGTTTTCTAAAAGAGCACAATTCTTAAATGCCAGCTGGTTTATTTAAGCTCTTACCACCCCGTGTATGTAGAATGGGCGTGTGGCACAGGCTGAATAAGGAACACAATGATAGTTCTTGAGCCAATGCCCTCACCTGACTTACTTTGGCTCCCATTCCTTTCCCATTTTGTTACCTTTCTCCTGTGGAACTCACTCTTCTTGCAGCTTCCTTCACATTGTGCACATTGAAGGTCCTATATAAGGTAACTCGATGAGCCTGGGTCATGACCTGGAAACTGAGTTAGCTCATGAAAACCATGGGCCATGGAAGTATGTTACAATGGTCTGCAGGTTCCTCCTTCACAGCTTTGCATGGTGTGGGCCTGGAAATTACAGGTTCAGAGAGGAAAGGGGCTGAGCTTTAAGCCAAAGAGAAGCTACATTTTCAGCTAGGAAGACTGCATACCAGGTTCATATATTACAGTCATATTTATACTAGTATCACAAAAACTTTAAACATTGTTTAAATAAATTATGTTCTCTTGTTTGAGACAGCTCTTACATTTTTTATTGAAGCTAGAGTCCTATCGATGAAATTTACCTTCAGCAGCAAAAGCATACTACGGAGTTTATAAATATAGATTAGCTAAACTGACTGTGATTAAAATGAGAATTTATTAATTATTTTCATTATTACTAGCAATGATTTAGGTTTAATTTTGGCAATGAAAAATATACAGCCTTCCCTGAAGCTTAAAAACTCAAATTAAGACTTTGAGCAATTTTAAATCTCCCTTACCAGCTTTTGCTTGTATAAAGCAAAGGAATTGCCAGGTGGTGGTGTTTCACACCTCTGATTGCAACTTGGGAGGCAGATCTCTGTGAGTTCAAAACCAGCCTGGTGTACAGAGTGAGTTCCAGGACAGCCATGACTACACAGAGAAACCCTGTCTTGAAAATCAAAATAAAATAGAAATTATAGTGATCTAATATTTGACATAATGTTAATAAAGAACCTAATGTTTAATGAGTGCAATGAAACTCAAGTACTGAGTTTGCTATTTCTTAATGAATATTATTTTAACTATTTTAACAGACAAAAGTCTAATCAGATGTCTGAACCTAAACTGTATTTGTACTTTAACTTTTATAATCATTTTAGATGCTGTTAATTCCCTTGGAGTTTAGTGTAAGTGGGCTTATGGTTTTCAAATTTGAACAAGGAGCTGTTCTTACCTCTCCTCTTGGCCACGGAACCCTAGTAAAACCCATTGGCAGTGTCTCCTCCAGCAGCTTAGACTCATCAAAGACAGAATGTCAGCCCTCAGACTCAGTCATGGATTTATTTCCCACATGCTTCCTGTGGATCTCACAAAAAATGAGAAGGAAAAATGAATATAAATAAAGCAGATAAAGGTTCTAAGTAGGAAAGAACAATGAAAGACAGTCACCACTGCAGAAAAAATAATCATCGGGTTCTGTCAGTTGCCACAAACTAAACACAGAAATGATGTATGTAAGCACCATCAAATGAAAGCCCTCTCATGACAGCAACATAGCTGGCCACGGAGAGGTGTCAATAAACCTCAAAAAGGTATTTATCAGAAATATGCAATACTATAGATGCCTACATTTGCTTAAATACTAGAGACTTTTTACCTACAAAATGGAAGTTTATGTGGCCAGGAAAGGCAGAGTCAATTAGGCAAGGAGCAAGATTGCAACCAACAACAGCTGGGTTTCCCATTAGCAGACTCATGACAAGTTCCATCTTCTTCCTCCCACTGTGAAGGAATGAGATGAGCAACTTATAAACCCTACCTCTCTGGTACGGAATATCAAGTGATACTGTAGGGGGCGCTCACTAATGGGCAAGGATTTCCCTGCAGCTAAAATGTCCGTTCTCCAAAGCGTCTATGGCACGTGTGGTCTAGCCAGCACGTGTTTGTCCATTTGTTCCTTTTCTGTGCAGTTGTTTAGATCTATGTATATTTGCGCCAGTACTTGACGGCTGTGCTTCCTTAGTGGCACACATATAAACTGAACATCGACCGAGAGAGACAAACTCTTGCTCTCGACCACAAATGAAGATGCCGCTCTCTCTGCAGTGTTCCCTCTAAGGCGCAGCTACAGATTCACCCTTGGTTCATCCCTGCTCGGATGACCTTGGGCAAGTAAACTTCTTTGTTCTTCAGTCGCCTATAAAGCAGGATGGATCAAGTGCTACCGGACAGACTTCCGAGGCTTAAATTAGTGAATACATCCAACAGAGTTCAACAAATCAGGCTTTGTTGCTTACAGCTTTTTCATTAATGTAAACAAGCCACATATTGTTTTTTCACATGTGCATGGACATAATTTCTGTTTCTGTAATTTCAGGCACATTTACCAGTACATACTTTGGTATTCAAGCCTTGTATAAAATACAGCGAGCTGGCCACAGTCCTGGTTTTAGAGTCCTGGCGCCGTCTGGCATGAGAAATGCACATTCCCATCATGATACTGCTGGCAGACCTTTTTTGTTCCACTTCTGAGATTCAGGGATGCAATCTTGCCGTTGCTTCTGTATTATTCAGGGAATATATCTGAAGCGGAGCAAACTTCGCTTTCATTGGTAAAATGCAATCCAAGTCTCAGAGTTGAGCAATGATTGAACTGAGAAAATGGTTGAATCCTATATAAAAGGGTAATTTTTTAAAGCCTCTCTGAGAATAGTACATAAAGATCATCTCTAAGAAACACTATCTGTGCCATGAGATGTAGAAGCCAAATGCTGATGAACATTAAAAGATGCATTTGTAAGTTTCTGAGGCAGGTAGGTCACTGGGCCAGAGGAAAGATGGTCTTAACAGTATCAGGCTGGAAGTGCTAGGAGACCCTTTGCCTCTGTATCAGTCAGTTGTCCCGTTCCAGCCTATGGTTTGCTTCTGTTGGAGCCAGAGGCAGCATTACAGACAGCAGCAGCCTGGTCTTCACTATGAAGCCCTCTGGCCACTTCTCTAAGACAGACTCAAGATGGCTTCATGAATCCCAGCTCTTACAGTCAACTTGGTGGGAAG
Organism: Bramus lutescens; assembly: GCA_001685075.1. Lineage (NCBI taxonomy): Eukaryota > Metazoa > Chordata > Mammalia > Rodentia > Cricetidae > Bramus > Bramus lutescens. Next base: position 463,464 of record LOEQ01000474.1, on the reverse strand, counting down.
TTGGTGCTTAAAATGAAAATGCAGTGTGCAGTAAGCTAGAGTTGGAACGTTTCAATTTGCCTCAGCATTGCTAGGGGTGGTATTTGATTAAATAAACTCAAGGGCTGAAGTACTTCCATTGGATTCAAGATGTGCATTCTAAATGTAATTGCAAAGCATGTTCCAGATTTTCATAGTTCAGCTAGTGCATCCATTCTCCAGCCTTTGGTTATGCCCTGAAGACACCATATTTTGACTGGGCAGAGGGAGAATTGTGCTTAACGTTGAGCTAGCAAACCCTTTCCTTTTCTGTGGTTTAATTGTCTCTGAAAATTGTCAATGCCACAGGCAACAATCATGTCGGGGAGCACCATGAGTTTGAATCATGAGGCTCCAACGGCCCGCACTCAGCTGGGG
>LOEQ01000474.1:428288-442304 GCA_001685075.1 Bramus lutescens | reverse complement strand
AAAGAAAGAAAGAAAGAAAGAAAGAAAGAAAGAAAGAAAGAAAGGCAGAGAGAGCAATCCAGGACGGTCCCTGATATATGTCACTGACCTTCACACCCATGGCACACGTACCTGCTTGCATACAAACATTCACATTCACATGTACCTACAACACACACACACACACACAGAGGGAGGGAGAGAGCGAGAGGGGGGGAAGAAGCAATACAATATCAGTGCGAATGAACAGATTTGGTGGAGAAGCAGGTGTTCATGACTAGACCAGGGAAGTGGGGCTAAAGCTACCTACCTGTTTTGGACGAAGTCTTTGATAACTTCAGCACATCCCAACGTGACACACTTCTTAAGTTTGATCTGTTGCTTAAAAAAGATGTTCCAGCGAGGGTTAAGGATTTCTGGAAGGAGGGGTCAGACAAAGTTACCCATGGTGAGCGCCTAGCTAGAAGGGGAAGAGAAGCATGGAAGAGCTAAGAAAACAGTGGAGGATCAAAGCACCATGAGAAACGAGGGCCCAGATTTAATGGGGCATCAAGTACAAGAGGAGCCAGCAAGCCTGCTTTAATGAGCAGCGACAAGGATTTGGATCTTTGACTTGGGTAATGGTTTAAAGACAAAATCTCCAAGTTGTCTCAGTAACTGCAGGCCCTTATGTGGGACATACATTTATAGAGGAGGCGCTGGTGGCTCTTGTCCAACCCATGTCCAGTGTATGTTGTGTATGGTCCTGGCTCTCAGAGTCCATTCCTCGGGTCCCCCACTACTTTGGGAGAAAGCCAGGCTTGGGGGGTGGGCAGCCCTTGGATATGCAGAGTGCAAATGTATTGTCCTTCTGGAGTAGTTCAGTGTTGCTCAATAATGGATCCCGGACGGGAGAGCACCAGGAGTCAGTAGGGGAATCCTCTGTCCCCAAGTCACACAGACAAGAATGAAGAGTGAAGACAAGAGAGGAGGTGGCACCTAGCAGTCTGTACTGGGAGACTTCAAGTTTGGGGGCAAATGTAGTGGAAGCAGGAAGCAGTCAGAGAAGAGGCAAAGATGCCCCGAGTGTTCATCTCTAGCCAGCAGCTCAAGACATGGGTGTGGTGTTCTTCTCAGGCCTGGGCAGCAAGCTTTGCCATCATTTGTTACATCAGAGGAGAGCTAGGGGACAGGCAGATGCCTGGAGTAGTAAGCTGCCAACAGCTAAGGAGCTGAGGACGCTACAGTTCCCAGAGTTTAAACTGGGTCCTTCAAAGTGCCCCACACTTGTTCTCAAAAAGCAGGGGAGAGAATGGAAATCCAGGACTGGGAATTGAATGCAGGTGATTTTAACAAGTGCTGCTGTTGGGCTGTTGGGTGAAGACTATAACTCCATCATAGAGGGTTGGTTTAGCATGTGTGACTCCGAGGTTCAATTTCCAGGTCCACAGTGTTGAAAGAGAATTGGAGTGCATACAGCGTGTGTCAGTTGAGGAGGGGGTGTGTTTCTTCTTAACCGAGGTAGCTAAGCATCATGGCAGCCAGACTGCCTGCAGCTACCTCGCTAGGGCCCTTGCCCACCGCTAGTCTCCAGAGAAGCAGCTCTCCACTCTAAGCTTTGCTTTCTTCTGCTGTAAACTGGGGTAGCATGGAGCAACAGGAGACTGACCAGGGTGATCTTAGTGTGGGGACAGAAGGATGTTGCCTTGCTTTTCAGCTCCCAACAGGCAGTCGCAGAGGATAAATAGTGAACCAAGTAGCCAAACGGCATTGTGGTCCCCCTCGGGATTCAGCCATTGGCCTCTGGGTTTGGGAGCAGTGGCTGTACCAGTCATTGAAAGTGGCTCTTCTTGGCCTGGCAGGTTAACCACGTCCGGACAAGAGACTTTGACTGCTGCCTGGTCGTGCCGCTCATAGCCGAATCTGGCAACAAGCTGGACCTGGTCATTAGCAGAAACCCACTGGCCTCCCAGAAGTCAATGGAACAGCAGGCTCTGCCGGGAGACTGGAGCGCGCAGAACAGTGCTTTCTTCCCACAGCCCAGCCACGGTGATAATCTAGAGACCCGAGAACCCACTAACACATTATAGCATCACCTTCACAAAGCAGGACAAAGACAATATCTACATGGTGCTAAAAATCCCTTTAAGATTCTGTGACAGCTGAGGCACAGAGAGTCACGTGGCATTAACTGCAAGCACAGGGGTCTTTTAAATGTCCCTCATGGCTCATGTTCACACCCCTTCCCAACCTGAAGAGGTCTCTTTTACCATGGCCGCTCCAGTAACTGGCAGGCCATCCTCTGACAAGCCCAATGGTAGAGAATCAAAAGGAAGCATCCCGCCCCTTCCCGCAACTTAAGATCAGAGGAAACATTTTTACAATTCATCTTCCTGTCACTTTTTACAGAAACATCCGTTTGACAATATTCTCTATGATAATTTCCCTAAGGATACGTTTCTTACTCTACAGTCATTACCGTAAGAACAGAAGCAACGTGGATTCATGTAAAGCTGGCCCCGCTAGGGGAGCAGATGGGTCAACCCTAGACTTGTCACAGTGGGAGGGGCACAGGTCTAGCATTAGGTTTTCTTAAAACGTTTCCACAACGATGCACGCAGGAGGTCATAAAAGGTGGTGGTAAATGTAGGAATGATTTTAACTAAGATGTATGCTACTCCCCATGCAACGGATGATCAAACAGGATATGTCTTGTGACCTGTTTTCCCCCCTTTAAGACACATTTTTTTAAATAGTTGAAAATCTCTGGTAATGAATTAGAATGTGTAGTAACATGGAGAATTAGTGATATGATCCTATTTTTAAAATCCAAGACTAAAGCATTGAAGAATGAAGGAAGAGTTTAATGAAATGCGGTTCACTTTATGGGCAGCCCCTAGAACTCATCTAGCTCACATGTTTGCACACCGAGGGTGCACAGCACACGTACTTAATGACACGGGGCTACCGATTGTTCTGAGCCATGCCACTTGCTTAACTTGTAAATACATTTTCACAAAATCTCATTGCCAATCACCATCCCCAAAGCAATAAAATAACTGTGACGGTTGCTTTAATGTTTGTTGGCAACTGTTTTCATTTGTTCAGATATTTTGAATAGTTATGCTAATAACTGTTATTTGGTAAATATTAAAAAAATATAGATATGCATATTGATGGTAGACTATCAAAGTAATTATTTTCCAAACATGTTCATTTTGGTCAGTAATATACCCACACAGACAAAGCATCCAAACACTGTGTCCTTTGTTTAAGGAAAATGATTCATCTTTTTCTGTGCAAAGAAACATATGATTTCAAACACATTTCAGAACTGCCAGGGCAAGAAACTATAGAACAGAATCCTGTTAAGGAAAAAAAAAAGATCATGAGTCACTTAAATATGTATTTTTGTTTGTAACAAACAAGTATTAAACTGTAAAGTATTTTTGTACAAATTTAATACTTTAATAGCATGGTATTTATCGTCTATGTATGGTTTTGGGGAATTCAAAATTGTTGCAAATATTTGTATGAAAAAAAATCCTCTACCAAATGGAATAAACAGTGATTTTAAAAAGCCAAAATAATAATAAAAAATGACCTGCATTTTTAGTGCATTGACTGTAATTCGGTGTCCCAGCCTGAACCCTGCAATGTTCATTTCCAGTTTCCCAAAGGAGGAGAGTCTCCATCAACTTGGATGTCACTAAGGATGAATGAGAGCTGTGAAGTCAGATCTGGGTTTGGATGCCAATGCTAGTCCTCAAAATGTGGTGTGCGATTTACCTCCTGGCAGCGTCTTCCCCATGTGGGATACCAAAGAACCTACAGCCCATGCTTTTAAATATACAAGAAAGGGCAGAGAACACCTGCACACAGCGACGCCTTTGAAACCACTGTGTCATTCACTTCAGGGGACCATGATCATTCCTAACTCACAGGTGCAACATCTGCCCTTAGAAAACACGGCGTGCGTTCTTGGAGGCGCATTTACATTAGTTATTAAAATGTATCCTTTAACTATGATATCTCTTAAAATCTCAACAAGGCTCTGTAAATTCACTTTCATTTTTATGAAGTTACATCCAGAGTGCACAGGGTCACATTAGAAACACGTGGCAGTCACATGACCCTAAGTGAAGCTCCATTAATTTTTTTTTAATTTTTATTTTTGTAGAACCCAAACAACTGTAGCATAAGGTCAGTACAGCAACTTGAGGTGAATATCAAGGCAAGGAAGTGTGGCCAGAGCCAATCCTGTCAACTAAAATGAGGGATGACCCCATATGAAAGACTGAGATGAAGTAGAAACTTAAACAAATCAATGGGCAATGACTGTTATAAACAATGAAAATAGAGTCCAGAGATCTCAGGTAGTCATTTCCAAACACAGTGACCAGTTTCAGTGTCATACAATGATTATGGCCATCCAGGGAGGCCAGCATGTGAAACTTGTACAACCCTGGCCACTGGTGGCATTGAGCCAGGTGCTCAGCCATGTTAGAGAACCCTTGAGTCTTCATGGGCTGTGAAGAACCAGCATATGCTTCACACCCAATTTTAGGCTCCTAGACATGTTCTTTTCCAGTGACAGCTACCAGAATACTGAATTGGGTTAACTAGTTGTATTTTGACCCAATAGTACAGACATTGTATAAAAGCTAGTTCCTGCACTTAGGTCCAGACTCTGGAGCAGAGACAGGCAGATTTCTGTGATCTACAAAGTGACTCCAGGCCAGCCAGGGGCTATGTAGAGACCCAGTTACATATAACTTGTTTCACTGTGTCCTAAGGAAAGCAGGCTAATTTAAATATCATCTTGATGGCATTGAAGCTGTGAGTCCTATATCTAGAATACAGCTATAGTTGACGTTTTCTATCTACTAGTTTGATAGTTCCTATTCCCACCTCTATGCCCACCAACCTCTGTGCTCCAGAAAATGGGCATCAGCAGGAACCATCCTTTCCACATAACTATAGTAAGCCACAGACTGCCACCCATCCCCATGCCAATTAATTATTCCTCGGTTGTTCCTAAATGATGAGCTGAACAGTCACCCACAGGGCAATCTGATAGAATAAGAAACTCTTTCCCAAGACCCTGAACTCTGACTAACTCTCATGGCAGCCAGAATACAGTCCTCCTTAATGGCCCTTCCTAGGATAAATGAGAGTAAGAGTGAAAATTAACACATTCTCCATGATAAAACAAACAAACAAACAAAAAAAAACAGAGACCAGTCCATGGAACTTTCAAAATATAATTACGGGGGCTGGAGAGATGGTTCAGCAGTTAAGAGCACATACTGCATTTGCAAAGGTTCCCAGGACCCAGGTCAGGCAGCTCACGACTTCCATGGGGATCCAATACCTCTGGCCTCCTCAGGCATCTGCACTCACATGCATGTTCCTACATGTGCACGCGCACATGCACACACACATACACACACAAATCTTTAAATTCTCTACATATTTTGTAAACTAATAGCTGGACTCAGCAGAGGGAGAAGGGGCTGTCCGGTTATTGAAATCAGCAGTGCAAGGCAAGCCCCGATACCTGCCTTACAGAAAGAGCAGATTACGGAGGACTATTCTATCACCAGTCAAGTGGCAAATGACTTAGACAAACTCCTCAAGATTCGAACTCTCAAAACTGAGTCTCTGAAACACAAACGGACCTGGATTTGAAACAGAAAAGTCTAGACTAGGAAGTCTTGACTTACAGTTCCAAGGAGATGTAACTACTGAAACTTGCTACAAAGAAAAGACCAAATCCAGACAGTTTCACTTATGAATCCCCAAGCATTTCAAGATCAAGCATCACTTCTTCACAAACTAGAGAGTGTGGAATGTTTCTCCATTTGTTCTCATGGCCAACATACCCTGATGTCAACACCAGACCAAGAAAATTACCCACTCACATCGCCTAAGATTGTCGGGGACAAAATCCCCAGTGGGGCCCTGCAAACTGAACCAGCAGTGTTTTTTTGTCTTTCGTTGTATCCTAGACACAGTCTATTTGTGTTAACATCCAAAAAACAAAATCAGCACATTATACCATAGCCATATAATGAAGGCTAAAACTATATCGTCACAGTAGAAACAGAAAAAACAATCGACAAAAATTCCCTCCATGGTAAAAACATACAACAAACTAGCAACAAAGAGAAATCCTGGTCTTAAAGAGCATGAAAGAAAAAGTTCACTGCTAGCAAGAGAGTGGTAAAAAGATTGAATTCTTCCTCCAGTGCTATTTGGAGGCCATGCCGAATATTTTCTCCCTCACCCAAGGCCTGTGTGTTTAAGGTTTGGTCTCCAGGGTAGTCCTACTGGGAAGTGCTGTGGACCCTTAGGATGTGAGACCTTGGGGGTTATCCTTTGATCTCAAAAAGGATTGTGGGGCTCAGTCCTGCCTAGTTTCTCATCTTGATTCCTGGTTCACAAGGTGAGGAGTTTGCACTATGGCACAACCTCCACCATGATGAATGATGGTCCCCGTCACTGGAGATACTTAGATACTTTGGAACTGGGAACCAAATGAGCTTTGTCTTCATGATTCACTACAGTGACAACTGATGAATATGCCTTAAAGTCAGAAACACAATAAGGGCCCACATTCTTGCCCTCTCTATAACAGTACACATAGAGCATCTGGCCAGGGTGTCAGGCAAGACAACATAAAATGCACCCAGATTGGAAAGAGAATTCAAGTGATGCCTGCCTGTGGATGAGATGTCTTATCAGAAAACTCAGAGGAATCCACCAAAACCTACCAAAATCAACCAGTTCACCAAGACCAGTATACAAAAACCATTTGCTTCTGTGGAGTAACAAGGAACCAACCAAAAATCATGACAAGGGCTGAGGAGACAACGTAGTGAATGCTTTTCACACAAGCATGGTGTACTCTGAGGTTTTCTTTCAAAGCCCAACTAGAAACCTGTGCCTGTAATCCCACTGCTGGGGAGGAGGAGACATGCCAATCCTGGAGCTCATTGGACACCAGACAAGCCAGGGATCTGCAGGTAACAAACAAATCCTTTCTCATAAACAAACAAAAACAAGGTGGATGGCACCTGAGGAACACCTGAGGTTTCTCTCCTGCCTCCTCCATGTGTGCCTGTGCATGTACAACTGCACAAAGACATGTATAGAAACAATTTCAATTTAATAATAGCAAAAAGAATAGAAATTTAAAAGTAAAGGTCACCTAAAGTCACTACATATTTAGAATTAGATGTGACGCTCTAAATTCCAAAGAGGGCCCTGACAGAGATGGAAGAATGCCCTTGTAGTTCCTAAGAGTAGAAGTCAAAATGAGGTCAATCCAGTCCTAAAACTCTCCCCACCAGATTTCCAGCTGCCTTCTTCACAAAACCTGGAAGCAAAAATTCATACAGAAATGTGGAGAATCCAGGTCACAATGGCTAACGCCTTTAATCTCAGCACTCTTGAGGCAGAGGCAAAAGGATCTCTCTGACTTGGAGGCCAGCCTGGTCTACATAGCAAGTTCCAGGCCAACCAGGGCTCATGTGAGGCCATATCTTAAAAAGAAAACAACAGCAAAACTCCAAGGGACCCGGAACAACTAAAACAATCTTGTAAAAGAACAGCTTGACTTCAAATCTTATAGTAGTACAGTCTACAGTAATGAAGTCAGCATGTTGTGGTATTTACACACAAGCCAACATACAGATCTGTGCGATCCAACTAGGAAGCCATAAACACACTCACACAGGCAACTGACTTTTGACAAGGATACGGAGACAACCATCGAGGGAAAGACAGTCTCTTCAAGAAATGGAGCTCAAACTATTGGATAACAGGACCCCTGTGTCACACCTTATGCAAAGGCTAACTAAAAGTGAATCTAACATCTAAATGAGCCCAAAAACTGTTAGACGCTTAGAAGAAAAACACAGAAATAAATCTTCATGGCTCTGGACAGGCCATGGTTTGCAGGCTGTAACACCCAAAATATCGCAAGCAGTAACATCCTACAACGGACATCTCTAGAATCAGAAACATGTCCTTCAACATAAAACCTCACAGAATGACAGGGGGGAAATGCAGCTCATTTGTTTTGTTTTTTTTTTTTTTTATAAAGGACTCATATGTAGACTGTATCAGGAACTCTCAGATTTTTATATTAACCTAATAGTCAAAACATAGGAATAGATTTTTTTTTCTCCAAAGGCTGTCGGAGGCAGCACACACCTTTAATCGCGGGAGGCAGAGGCAGGAGGATCTCTGTGAAGCTGAGGCTGGTCTGGTCTATAAGAGCTAGTTCCAGGACAGCTAGGGATGTGACATAGAGAAACCTTGTCTCGAAACAAAGGGTACATGGCTTAGAGCAAGATCACCTGGTATACAAACTGAAGAACCTGAGTTCAAATCTCAGAACCCATGTAAAATGCAGGCTGTGGTCATGCATAGCTGTAACCCTAACGCTGAGGAGACAGAACTGAAGTAAATTTCTGGCCACTACCCTAGTCCTGACCACTGACAGACCCCATCATAAGGGACTAAGGCAGTAATGGGGCAGAACACTCTACATCCTCCTCCAAATACACACAGATCCACACACACCATACACAAATGCACACATACACACACACACACAAGCACATGCACGCACGCACTGGAGAAATTGGAATTTTCATAACTACCAGTGACAATATAAAATGCTAACTGCTGAAGAGTCTAAAGACATACTTATTATATAACCCAGCAATTCTACCTAGTGACATAATCCAAAAGCATGAAAATATATATCTATACACAAAATGTTTACACAAAGTGATCAGAGTAGTATTAATTATAACAGCCAGAGTAGAAATCACCCTGTCAACCCACTAATAGGTGAATAAATTCAACATGCAGTATATCCATACAAAGGAGTATTATTTAGTAATGAGTGAGTTGAGTTACCATTATATTGCTAATACGATGCTGGTGAAATCTGAATAGCATTGTCAGGAAATATGTTCAAAAGGGCCTCATATTGTCTTCACTTACAGGAACTGTGCATTACAGGCAATTCTACAAAGAGAATCAGTTAGCTAGAGTAAATGAGTGGATTATGCTTAGTGGGGTGTAAGTTGGGAGGTCATGAAAGTCCCTAAGATGGGCTGCAGTGATAGTTTCACAATTTATTCACTACACTAAAAGCTACTAAACTGTATTCATTAAATGGGTAAATTTTATAGAATTTGTTCACAACACTATTAAAAACATTAAGTTAATGAGTACTTAACTTTTTATTTTACCATTGGTCTTACTTACTTGTGCTATTATAAACAAAAACCAGACTGGGCAACTTAGTAAAGCAAAGAGTGAATTTATTGCTCACAAAGGCGTATCTCAGAGACACCACCGACTAGAACCATGGCACAGCAATAAGAGAATGTTACAATCAGAAGAGGGACGCGATTGTTATTGTTTGTTTGTTTCCAAGTACACAGAAAAGTTAGTTTAGGGCTAGAGCTGCAATTTAGTAGTAAAGTACTTGCTTAAAGCCCCAAATGAAAGGAAAAGAGGAAAAATGTCGCCGCACTATACCAGCAATCCAACAGGAAAACAGCCGAGTATGGGAAAATAAAGCGAAGTGCACACATTAACTAAAATACTTCGTTGCCAAAAGTGTCTGTATGATCTTGGAGAGTGGTAATTTATAACATGCTGAGAAGTGCAATGAAGCAAACTGCCAGACAAGGCATGTGGGTAGCCAGTGTGCACCTCTAATGAGGACCTGTCATCCCCGGGCAAAATAAAAGTAAAATAAAAACAAAAACAAGAGACCTCAGGACAGCAAAAATGTGACTTTCATCAGGCATCCACTACTGCAGTAAAACCCATGTTTGGGGAGACACATTCAAACCACAGTACCACTTGGCAATAAATATTTTTTAAAAACCTACCACTTGGCAATAAATATTTTAAAAAAACCAATCTACTGTAAGAGAAAGGTTCCCTACAATGGGATATAATCAAAACATACTCCCAACTCTAAAAAGCAAATCCAAAAAAAGTCCCAAGAATGCTGAGTCCCAGGAGCAGAGATAGAGAGTGATGGCCTTGTATCAACACCTCTGTGGCAAACACGGCACCCCTGGATGTGTGAGTATCAACAGGTACAATGAGCACACCTTTGCTACTACTTTGGGGTAACAGCAATGATGATCCACAGTGGTCACACAGCTTATCACAGAACATACAACATCCCTAAAACGGAAGAGTTCTAAGCACACAGCATCTTTTTCCATAATCTCCATCCAGTGTTAACTCTTCTCATGAGGACAGAGGAGGAGAACATTGTGGCTATCAGGTGAATTTAAAATATTTGCTTTTAAATTCACATTTAAAAATACAAATAAAAATTTCTTTTGGAGCAAATACCCAAAATACAAATGCCAAAAAATAAAATCCCAGTTACAGCTATCTTCTCATAGCTTGAAACACTGTGGCTAAAATAGCCACTTTGCCTTGAAAGGAAAAATAATTACTTTGAGCAAAACCAAGTGAAATTCTTTCTGTTTGGAGGTTTTCATTGGTGGTGTTCCCTGAACATCGTCGGTCTTGTGATGTTGCCTAGGCTGGCCTGGAACTCAAGATTGTCCTGTGTCAGCTTCCTGACTGCTGGGATTATCGATGTGAGCCACCACATCTGACTTAACCATTTCTTGGTCATCAGTGGGTTTGAAGAGTTGTCTGCGAATTGGGTTATTCAACCGCAAATTCTGAAATACAGAAGACACCTGTGGAGATGGTTTTTCAACCTGTTTGGAAATAAAAATAAAGTTAATTTTATAAAAACACACCTTGCCTACCATAGGCACTTCCATGCCCCCCGACTGCTTCTAAAGAAGAAAGAATGTACTCCTCACAATCATTGAGGGCTTGAGCAACCTACCAATGCTCTATCTGCTCTTGGAGGATCACATCTGCTCCTGACCCATGTGGCATCCCCTGTACCCAGCTAAGGGTCTGACATGGAGAAGTAACTGTGCATTGCCTAAATATAGGCATCTAACTTCTAAAAGCAAGAGATGGGGCTTACTATCTAATGTGGGAGCAAGGCACAGAATTACAATGAAGGTTCCCTGTGCAAACATTAAGAATCTGAAGGTGGAAACAAGTCCCTAGGCACACAGTCCTGATGACTGCCAGGCTGCACACCCATGAAGACAGCTCTTACATGGCATATGGGTCACACTCTTCATGCCCCTAGTGATGCCCAAGTTGCATCCACGAGGCCACTGTGATCTTCAGTTTTTACCATCATAGGAAAAAGGAAAAGAAACACAACGCATTTCCACAATGCTATCCCTGTACATTTTAGAGTTTGGGCGTGGTGATTCAACCACTTGTACCAACTAGCCTGAACTTGTGGAACCTGGATTTTGTTCATTATTTTAGGCATTCCCACAGAGGCACAGCTGAATGAAACATGTAAGTCGGTGAATCTCTGATATGTGGAATACCTCTGCAAGGTGGGTGGACCTCATCCAGTCACTTGAAAACCATAACAGGAAAAAGACCCTTGTTCCTCAAGGAAAGCCTGTGGCTGCTTGCCTTAAGACTCAAGCTGCAGCACTGTCTACATGTGGTTCTATAAACACCCCCTTGCAGGTCTCTGCAATGACTTGAAACGGGTTTCTTCCAATGCCGTCTCCTGGGACAGACACTTGGATCAACAGATGGATCATGCAAATGCAAATGGCTGTTTCCTGAAAAACTGACTGATACAGGGGCTGACCTTCCCTCGGCCATTATGATTGTCTTATCTAGCTTGCTTTTTATATTACAATGCGAATTTTACAAAAATATATTTTCTGGAAATAACTGTTTTATCTGATAAATTTGGCAGTGTTGGCTCAGATATTTGTATCAAAAAGCACAAATGTATTTTTCTGTTTCTACTTTTGAAGCAGGCAAAATAACAGGTCAACATTTCCCTTCAGGAATTTTTTTTTTCAAAACCTAAAGCTGTTAATGTACTAGGAAGCATGGAAGCAAAGAGGGGTCCAGTCATTAGTAGTGCCATGCAGACCATAATGACCTTTGGGCTGATGATGAACTATATATAATATAATAGCAGTCCCCTAAGGTCAAATGGGGCTAAAAGTTTCCTATTGCCTCGTGCAGGGCAATAACCATGAATTTGTGGAGTCAGTGACATAAACCTGCCGATGTGGAAATACAGCACACTATGCTTCTAGCGGATGCTTTGATGGTCAACTTTGACTTTTATCATTAATTTAGAGTTCTCAACTTGTGGGTGGTGACCCCTTTGAGGGTCAATTGACCCTTTCACAGGGTCACCTAAGATCACTGGAAAGTACAGATTGCAATTCATAACAGTTGAAGTTACAATTAATAAAGTAGCAACAGAAATAATTTGATGGTGGGGGGGGGTCACGACAACAGCGTTAGGAGGGTGGCGAACCACTGATTTAGAGTGTGATCCACGCACACTTTCTTACCCCAGGAAAGAGCATATGATACAGTCTTACTGTGTCTCCTATTGCACCTACGTGGGTGTGAGCATACACTGACAATATTTGCACAACAATGGCTCAGCCACCTAAGGAGGTATTTCTCAAAATATATCCTTGTAGTACAGCCATATATGTCTTCATGTGTTGAATTTAAATGCTGGTGTGGCTCGTGGGTAAAAATGTGAATTTGAAGGAAGGACATATGGACAGCCCTTGTCACTTTTTTTCTTTCAAAAATGATATGTTCTTCTAGATTTATGGAAAGAAGTGTCTAATTTACCAGTCCTAATGCTCTGAATTCTGTTTCCCCATTTACAGGGATTCCTGTAGATGCCGTATACTTTTGGCAAAGCCTGTGAGAAAGAAGAACATAATCTCCTCCCATGGTCACACTTTGGGCTGATGTCATCGTGCAAGGACGTGAGCCAGCACACAACAGTCCCCAATCACTCTTATGTTCGCAGATCTGCACTACTGGCCTTGGTCAAAGTCAGAGGCTCCAGGAGACTCAGGACTGGGGCTGAACAACACTGCCAATTTCTCTTTGTTCCACCCCCACCCACTGTTGGTGAGAAAAAATATAACTCAAGAAACTTTTTTGAAGGCTCTTTTTTTACAATTGTCCCTCTACTGGTCTGGTCAGAAGCCTAGCTTCAGGGCCTTTGCAAGCTTACTTTCAGGGGGGAAAGGGTATCACACTAAGATGGAAATGGTGCATCAAATGTCACCTCTGCACTGGGGTGTAGGAATGAGGCTTAGAGTCACCATGGGTTCTTCTATTGCCATGGAAGAAAAAGGACTGTCCCTTTTCCCAGAAAACTATTGCTTATCCTTTTTACTAATTCCAACTAATGATACCTGGAGCCTATGCCCAGGCCAAACACATGCATGCCACTCTTGACCCAATGCCAGCTACACCTGATGCATTTTTAGGACTCAGCTCAGCCCCTTTGCATCTCTCCTGCCCTGTGGTAAGTACCTGACAGCTAGACAAATCACTGTACCCAGTGTATGCCAAGAACTTAGAGATTTTCCCTGATCACCATCCATCACACCAAGGCCAAGGTCACCTCTTTGAATTTCAGTTCACAAGCACTTACAATGATCCTAGGAATCTCCACTCCAATAGGAAGAATGGACAGTCTCTTTAAAAGTCTGTCCATCCGTCCCGACTGCCCTGGGTCCACAGTTCATCCATCCGTCCCTACTGCCCTGGATCTGCAGCACTAGCTCTCAACTGCAAACCTTCTTCTCCCAATCATCTGCTATCACCTCTCAGTTGAACTCTTTGTCAGGCAGACTCTTAGAGAATCCATTATATGCCCCGTGCCTTCTTCAGGCAGGGGACATGAGTGTCACTTGTAGAACCTGGGCAAGTTTATCGGCACTCACTCTGAACTCGGCTCCGCTGAACCCCACCCTGCAAATCTGTGGCAAGTTCGTAAATCAATCGGTAAGCTTCTCTTGAACCCATATTTAGAAGTCATTTAAGATCCCTCATTTCAGGCTGGAGAGATGGCTCAGAGGTTAAGAGCACTGACTGCTCTTCCAGAGG
>LOEQ01000474.1:395521-412595 GCA_001685075.1 Bramus lutescens | reverse complement strand
GAAAGAAAGAAAGAAAGAAAGAAAGAAAGAAAGAAAGAAAGAAAGACACAAAAAAAAAACAACAGAAAAAAAACCGACTTCTCCCATTGTTCTACATGGAGAAATTTCTCTATTTCTTTTCACTTTCTGAAATATTCCAATCCTTTTTCTCCTTACCCTTTCAAGTATTCCAAACTTCTGACCATCACACTATAAAAGCACAGTAAAAGCACCAATAAGAACAATTCAACTAACAGTATTTATCATATGACTATTCTTAAAATGTAAATGATTTAATGAGATAATGGAAAATACCTGTTAAAGCTCAAACTCCCTGTCCTTAGGTCTATTTCAATTATTCTACAATACATAGATTACAACCCAATCAATAAGTCACACCAAACCCCCTACACACTATGAGCACCCTCCCCAGTGCATCCGGAGAGCTTTGCCCTAAACAAAAAACCCTTCTCACCTGAGCCTCCAAAGCACTTTAGAGTTCTTCATAACACACGTAACATGACAGTTAGGAACTCTGCTCTTCAACACTTTACACTCTCATCAAGTAAAGTACTCATTCTTGCAACCATACGAAATCACTTCAAATCTCTGAAAGGTGACTATCGGCCAGACAGAGGCGATAAACAGGAGTGCTCAGCTCCATGGAACTCTAGAGGAGGGCACTTTTTCTTCCATCTCCACCACTCCAGGCAGAAGGGACATGCGTGGAACCAGTCCTCATGAGCAATATAGGCGCGGGGAGTTAAACTACATCATTACGTATACACTATGAATCCACTGGCACTTGTTCATGACAAGAATATACCAATGAACGACGCAGCCTCCCGCTTTTCTTTCAGGGCTTCTGTCCATTCTCATTGCAAACTCGGAAGTTTATAGACAGGCCACCCTGGGTGGGCCTGCTCTAAATGATCAGCTACTCTACAATAAGGACCCAGGAGACATTTAACAGAAACAGTCAACCCTATTAGCCACGGGAGATAAGTTCTGAGGTGAGTATCGAACCCTGTAGATGAGAAATAGGGGACTTCGAAAGATGGTCTGATGGCAGAAATGGCCATCAAGTGACAATCGGGCAGGTAGCCTATTCAGCATGGATACCTTGCAGGAAGGTGACGGACCCCAGCAGGACTGGCTGAAATAAAGTCAGATTGCAGTTCACAATAGTGTACAGTTTAACTTGACAACCTTATGTCTATCTAGGTGGTAAGAGAGAGGGCAGATAGCCAGAAAGGGAGACTGAAACCACCAAGCACCTCCTTCTCAGTAGAATTTCACCCTGATCATGGCTGAACTAATCCAAACGAAGTCACGGAGAGAAGTGGAGTGTATCAGCAACAGCCACAGAAGGGCCGAGTTCATTCACATCCAGGAAGCAGCAGCTTGAGACACAGCTTAGAGAAAATATGGCGAAGGAGAAACTGGACGGGCTAGATGTACACAACATGGTGTTTAAATATCTGAGGCATGTGCTCACCAAACAGGAGCTGGGGGAGGCTCAGGGACAGCAGGGAAGAGGCTGGCTACAGCCCAGCTGAAATCAGTGATGTAAATGTCAGCTTTAAGACCTTGAGGACCAGTCCAAGCAGTGCAAGGAAACTCTTTGCTTTGCTAAGTCTAAAGCACCCAGGCAGCAAAGGCAGGGCTCCTGGAGCCTGACGTGGTGAAAGAAGATGCGAGAGGGTGGATGAGGCAGGGGGATACTGTACTAACAAATAAAATGTAAAAACCCCCGTGGGAGAGGGGCTTACAAACTCTTGAGTCTTGGAATGGGAGTCAGTAGCAAAGAGCTTGCCTGGCGTGTACAAGACCCTGAGTTTCATCTCCAGTACAAGTTACAAGAGTATGCTATAACACAGTGGAAGCAAAAGGAGAAAAACCTTACAAGCTGATTACCTCTGAAAAAAAAGCAAAAATGCTTTTAGGGAAATGTTTTATCTACACACAAAGACGTCAAAGGTTTTACCTGATACAGCGTGTAAGCTGGAAGATCAGTTTTCTGCCTCAATAAACCAGCCGCTTTCCCAGTAGGCGCCGTGAGCAAAACTTCTACAGCCTTGTCCTCCGCTGCTGGACTCTGCTTAGGAAAGGCAAGCCATTCTTCTGAGGCATCCCTGTCTTCCTCAAAATCTTTGCAAGCTTGCCACACTTCTCTTTCTTCCAACTGCTCCACATGCTTAAAAAGATGGCTAACAATGGTGGTCTTCCCGCAGCCACCCTTCCCGCTGAGGACAGTCACAGCATTGGCACAAATCATTTCCAGTGCGGCCACCTGATCTTGATCCAGTGGCACATCATTTATTTCTGTGTTCATTTCTTGTCCGCCATCATTCCTAACACAGTCACCACTGTCCTGCGGGTCTGAAATACTCTCGTTCTGCTCTAATCCCACTTCTTCTGATTCACCTCCTTCCATTGAATCTTTGGCCTTGCCATTGCAAATTGACGCCAGGACGTGCTTCACGTCCACTTGTAAACACCACGGGGGTCTGTTCATCAGCTTACAGATGGAGGAGGCAATGCCTTGCTCGGCCTGGTACAGTTCAGAAAGAAAGACACGGTCTTTCTCATAGGTCACCACGTCAAGGTTCTTCATAAACTCCAGAGAATCGCATGCTTCCTGGAAAGGCATGTACTCTGACACAGCCGAAGTCAAGTCTTTTACTTCAACACACGTGTGCCCGTCTTCTCTACATATCTGCTTCAGCTTAGAATATATGACCAATGCATTCTTCTGCATCACAGTCATCAGCTGGAGCAGGGAGGGACACTGACTGAACGCGGTCCAGCTGGCCTCGCAGCTCAAGAGCTTCATCTCCCGGTAGGTTACCTTTAGGGAAACAGCTCTGGATGCCTCATACAGGTATACATAGCGATAGCTAAAATAACTACAGCTGAAACTGTGTTGGCTTAAGCCTTTTCGAGCTCTAGAAAAATAAGTATTTCCACAAAGTTTGGAGAGAAGGTTATATACATACATCTGTGTCTTTTTAACTTTTTTAGTTAAGCAGTTGTATAATTTTCAAATCACCATTTTCAATGTCAAGCAATGCTACACACACATATACACACACAGGAATTCCTTGATTTATTCTTTCCCAAGTCTCCTAAAGACTACATCACTAACACTTTCTTCTTCCAGAATTGACTTCCATGTTGTACGTATCACTGACCTTTTTCCTTGACTTTCAAAAATCCTTTAAGAAGCTGGGCAGTGGTGGCACTCACCTTTAATCCCAGCACTCGGGAGGCAGAGGCAGGAGAATCTCTGTGAGTTTGAGGCCAGCCTGGTCTACAAGAGCTAGTCCCAGGACAGGCTCCAAAGCTACAAAGAAACCCTGTCTCAAAAAGCCACACAAAAAAATTAAATTTCTACAATGGAAAGACTTTATAAGAGCTTGTGCCATCACCTTGATACAGGCTTATCTGTGAAAAAAGTTGTAGCACACATCTAGATAATCAGTCCAATTAAGTCAGTGTTTATCATGTAATATGTAAGTATGATTCCCAGGGGAGAGGCTTTCTGTATTGACAGCACTTTTGTAGGGGTCTTTGAACATATTGGGACATGAACAGCTGCCTCATTTTCTTGGCTTGCTCGGTTTTCCATGTGTCTACCAATAATTCTTGTCTACCAGTAATTCTTCCCAAATACTGCAAAGGGGCACTTCACCATGGGATCTCTCAGCTCCACCCTTCCTGAGGCCTCCATTCCTAGTGTTCCCTCACAAGGCAAACACGATCCCCCTGGTCCCAGAAAGTGACACAGCTGGAGATGGTGCCTTTCAAATAATGCCATAACACTAACGAGACTCTTAGAATGGGCCTGCAGCTCCTAAAATTGGTGTCCTTCCAGGAAGGAAAGATTAGCACACTGGAGTAAGTAAGTAAGTTATGCTTGAATTCCCCAGGTAGGACTCTTCCCCCCGAAGAGAGACTGGATACAAATAAGACTTCTAGATACTATCATGAAGGGGAGGAGAGCCCTGAGCCCTGATGAATGATGACGGATCATGGGTAATTCCTGCCTTACCTTCCTCTGCTGCGGCTAAGTCTAAGGCCTTTCTGGAGAAGGCCGTCAAGGAACAGCTCTACTTTCATGTTGGGTTGGGAGGCAGTGCTTTCATTTGGAAAACCGTGTCATAGCTACCAAGATTTAAGAATCACATTTAATTCTAACACCATCCAGGCCTTCAAGCGCCATTTTCAACTCTTCTTCTCTGACAATAAGAAGAAATTGAACTTACTTATAAAGGGTGTTATTGGGCCAATTAACAAGCAGTTAACAGTGGGATGTGCCCTGGGAATATATAAGTCTTCAATAGTCATACTGGGAAAAGGGAGATTGAAGTGCAGAGCTAATGGACTCAATAAAGCCCAAAGGACATTTGTCTTCAATGAGACTGACACAAATGACAACTGAGTGACAGAAAAGCACGCTATATCATAATACATTGCCTGATTAAATCAATAGTGATGATCTGAATGCCATAACATTTTGCTATGTTAGTTTCTGTTTATTAATCAATTGACTTCATTATTTATTAACTTCATAGTTATGTCAGAAATATAGAACTAAGACATTTATGTTGACTTATGACACCCAAGGAAAAAAAAACAACACTAAATTCACATATATTCTCAGCAGAAAGAAATTCAAACATGGCCACATTGGAAGAACTCTGCCTTATACAAGATTACTAAATGCTGAACAAATGTCTTACTTACTCTACGGAACCCAAGCTTCCATGGCTCAGTACCCAAGACTTCGTCAATCTTTTGTAACACTTCTGCAGAACTTGAGCTGATAAGCTTTTTGAAGTGTCGAGGAAAAAGAGTTGGAAGGAACTCCATGACTTTTGGGAACTGCAAAGCTGTCATTACACTTACAAACGGGACTGCAGGGGATCAAGAAAGAACAAGGCAAAACATAGCAGTGAGACCAGAAAGATGAACTGGGAGAGTTTTCTCTTACCACAATCAGCTGAAGACACCTAAATCTGAAAGACTAATCAATTTAGCTGAATCACTAAGAAGGTTAACAGAACTATTCCTACCAAGATGGTTTCTTTGTTATGAACACCAAACTTTCTGTCCTTTATTACATACTTAATGTTTCTTAGTCTTTTGTTTGCAATATAATCATTTTTAAAAATCCTCTGATGTATCCTATTAGGGTAAATTTAAAACTAAGCACAAAAATAAACCATTTCTTCATTAACCTTTACCAATTCTTTCCCAATTGTAACCAGGATTCTTTTGTCCTCAGAGCCATTTTGGTGTGATGCAAAACTCATTTGCTTTCACCAAGAAAGGAAAAGCCTTCTGTCTATGGATGTCCAGAGAAAACCACATTGTAAAACTACTTTAAGTAATTTAGAATTGAAATACTTTTAAAACAGATTATTCCAAAGCTTTCCTTTCTCTTTAGCCTTCTTAAAAAGAGTAACAGCTGAGTCTAATCTTATTGACTCAGTATTCTCCATGAACTCAAAAGTCAAGAAACAGAACCACAGTCTCAAGGTGGGATCTCCAGAAACCTGTAGATCACCGAATAGAATCCTGGCAGTCCACCAAATGTAACGTAACGTTTTCATCAAACTGACTTCAAAGAGGATACAGACATGGCCAAACTTTTGACACTGCAACACATTGTCACCTAAGAAGTTCACAACTGAAAACCAACAACTGAGCTACAGATATAAACAAATAAATAAACCTCCTGTCTTAAGAAAGGTTACTAAGTCACCTTGGGCCACGTTCACAGCCCCCCTGCCCACATACAGCGTGCGGGCTGGAGGTAGACTTTCTGAATTTTGTATCTGAAATGCTTGGGAGAAATATTTGGATTTTTTTCCATAATCTAGAATATTTACCTATACAAAAGCTTGGGGACAGAATCCATGCCTAAATATACAACCCATTTATTTTTCATATGCATCTAAAACACATAGGCTAAAAACAACACTGTAAAAATACATTAATAATGTTATGGATGATCAAAGTTCATGTATATGGATGAGAAAAGTCACCTATCATATTGTGCCCATACACAGAAAGCTTTATATTATAGAGCATTTCATATTATGGAGATTTTCTGATCCAAGAGCCTCAATTTGTGCCACGCAAGATACGTCAGGAACCAGCAGCTGCAACACTTCCAGTCAGTCAGTCAATGTCTGCAAGGCAAAAATTCACTAATAAAAGTCATACTTACATGATTCCTCCACAGGCAATCTCACCGCAACCTGCTCATTCTGTGTAGATTGTTTTTTGTTTTTCTGTCCAGTTTGTCTGTCGAAATTTCTTAATGTTTCCCGCAGATTTTCAAAGTTTAGATTTTTAAAGCTTGACACTTTCTCTACCCATTTTAAAAAGTCATCTCTGGGTTCATAGCCACATTCTTTAAGAAAAAGCGAGCAGATGTGTTTTTGGCCTGGAGGTGACATATCAGACTGCAAATAGTAGGATGGAAACCCTTGAGCTTGGTAAATCTTGGATCGCGGAGGTTTTACAACCCGAACCTTCACTCGCCACCATGGACCTGTGAATGGGAAGCGTCCGGACACGGTACATTTCTCTTCAGTATTTTCATCAGGAATAGAAACTAAAGAAAGGGAGAAGATAAAGATAACACGAAATTGGCAATGGTTCCCCCAATATTTTCCTCTCTCTAATCCCCTCACACACCCATACATCTTCCTGCTGCCTCCAACACTTCATTCTACTGGTCTGTTTCTCTGACTCCCTGTCTACAACAGGACACCGCTCCAACTATGCATTCTGGAAGGAAGCGCTGGGCAAGCCATAAATTTGTTCTTCTAAATCCAGTCTACCTACCTCCACCACCTCAGCCGCTACCGGCCTTCATGTGGGTCTCTAAGAACTCGCCACGGCGCCTCCCTCTGAGGAGCGGCTCAGACTCAGCTGTGCTTGTCTCTCCTGGGCAGTCCCTACCTTCACTAGAGAGCTCAGTTCAGCTCACTGCTTTAGCAGACCTGCTCTGAATCCCAATCCTACCACTGCTCCAAGTGCTGTCTGGTATTCCTTCTACGTACTAAGTGTGGGTATTTCTGTGATTAGAGAATGCTGCCTCATTCATGAGTGATGTTTCCACTGAGATGGCAACGTCATCATTTGCTCTCCCTGGGGTGTCCCAGGACCAAATGCCTGACCAGGATAGCCAGTGGCACTTCTGTCAACACGCAATCCTTTGCATTTAAATTCAGATTCAGTAATACTTAAAATTCAACTCCTCGATCACACTAGCTGTTTTTCAGTAGCCACACATGGTCAGCAGCTATTATTGTACTAGTTCATGCAAATATAGTGTGCATATGTATATGTGTGTATGCATGGTGTATGTATGTGTATGAATGTATGTGTGTGAGTGTATGGAAATGCGTGTATGTGTGTATGAATGTGGGTGAATGTGTATGAATGTGATGTATGTGTGTATACATGTGTGAATGTGTGTGCATGTACTTATGTGTGTGTATATATGGGTAACTATGTATGCAGATATATGCATGTATAAATATATGGACATGTGTGTATGTGTGTATTATGTATATGTATAAGTGTGTGTATATACATGTGTGCATGTATGTGTATGAGTGTTTATGTGTATGTGTGTATGTGTGAATGTATGTATGTGTGTATGTATGCATGTATATGTGCACTGTGTTGTATGTATATGTGTATTTGTAAATGTAATGTATATGTATGTGTGTGTTAATGTATGAACATGTGTGTATGTATGTGGTGTATCATGTATATGTGTAAATGTATGTACATATATGTGTATACATGTGCATGAAAGTGTATGTATATAAATGTAAGTGTATGTTTGTGTGTGTGTTTGCATGCACAGCTGTGAGTTTTCTCAAAGTTACTAAAGAACAACTCTGTCTTTGGTTCAAGAAGAGCAGTATAATAATTAAAAGATTCTGAGTCGGGTGGTGATAGCTCACAGCTTTAATCCCAGACTTGGTGGGCAGAGGCAGGTGAATCTCAGTGAGTTCGAGGCCAGTGTGTTCTACAGAGTGAGCTCTGGGACAGGCAGGACTGCTACGTAGAGAAACACTGTCTCGAAAAACAAACAAAAAAGCCGGGCAGTGGTGGCGCACGCCTTTAATCCCAGCACTCGGGGGCAGAGGTAGGCGGAACTCTGTGAGTTCAAGGCCAGCCTGGTGTAACAAGCTAGTTCCGGGACAGGCTCCAAAGTTACAGATAAACCCTGTCTCGGAAAAAATTAAAATTCTGTTTCTGGGTGAAGATACGGGCACCATATCTATTTCCTCGACTGCAGAACTACCTCCAACAACTGTTAACATTAACTGATTGCATATATGTAAAAGGCAAGCTTAACATAGTATGTGCTCCGAGTCACTGCCATTATCACTGTTACTACTTCATGTTAAGTACGGCGAAGCAGCCATGCCATAGGTCTACCTGACAACCGCGACTGGTGCCGGGCATGGAGCAGTGAAAATAGAAGTTACCCTGTAAACCCGGCCCAGCTGAAGCTGGCTCACCGTGGAGGCGCCCAGGGAGGCTTCCCGCCTTGATGCCTCCACTGCAGAGCTCCTCGGCGTCCACAAACTCCGAATCCGGATCCTCCTCATCCTCCTGCGCACAGTCCTCCTCTTCCGCGTCTTTACTGGGGTTCAGGGGGCCCCGCAGTTCGCGCAGGAGAAGACACTGCCCAGCCATGCTCTTTTATGCAAACTCAGCCCAAAACAATTCCAGAAATCCCCGCGCAATGCACAAGACCGCAGCCAGCCAATCAGCTCCACCAGGGCCAGACCATCAGCTTCCGGGAACACTCGAGACAGGCGTCCTGGAGGCGTGACCTGAGGGATGCTCCACCCTGGTTTCCTGGGAAGGGCTAGTAGGAGAGGCGGGACCAGCTGACTCGGTGGGTGTGCACTCCTAGAGGTGCCACTGGGGACTAGCAGATGACGCTTTAGACCTGCTCTTTAAAAAAGTGCCGGGCGTTTCCTGCCGGGAGGGAAACGCGAAGAAAGGTCAGGTGTCCTGGACACCGAGAACCCCGGGAAAACAGAGCATCTGCCACTCACCCTCCTAAAAATAGTATAGCAGAGGCCTCTAAAGACCTTGGGGCGCCACCGAAAACACCAAAATGAATCCCCAATCCAGAGAGCCCTGTGGTGACGACTTGGGGTCTTTTCTCCTTACCCATAAAAGGGCTGCAAAGGAATTGAATTTACATCACTTAGGGAATTTATCCAAGTAGGTGTCTAGGTCCGGTTCCACAGCTTCTGCTTTGGGAGTTAAGGGGGGGTGTAGTGTGTGATACAGGTTCTTTTTTTTTTCTCCTCCTCCTCCTCCTCCCCCTCCCCNCCTCCTCCTCCTCCGTTTTCCAAGACAGGCTTCTCTGTGTAACAGCACTAGCTGTCCTGGAACTAGCTCTTGCAGAACAGGCTGAACTCACAGAAATCAGCAGGTTCTTATTTTAATGCATGGTCTGGGTCGTCCATTTTTATGCTCTGCGGGATTTGGAAACCATTGGCTTTGATGGCTTTCGAAGCACTTCCAAGCTGTTCAGTTTATATGTTGCTTTCCCCAACTTTTTAAAGCTGAGCTAGTTCCCGTTTTCTTTTTTCTTTTTCCTTGGTTTTTCGAGACAGGACTTCCCTGTAGCTTTGGAGCCGGTCCTGGAACTCGCTCTGTAAACCAGTCTGGCTTCGAACTCACAGAGATCCGCCTGTCAGGGGTGGAACAAGGGTGATTTAAAATCATACACTGCAGTCATGGTTCTCCTACGATGCAGGAATAGTATTTAAAAGTCATGGTGCTCTTTTAGGAGTGCTATGAAATGCTATTTTATTGTGCGGGTGTTGTTTACTATGTAATTATCCTTTGTTAATCCTAAAACCTACAATATTAACTAAATCCAAAAACTGTTATGTTGGTTTCTAATAAAGGTGTTTGTCGTACTCAAATGCTATGTTCATAGGGTCAACCATATGGAAGTCAAACACACTTGTAATCGAAATTCCATTTATAATGAATACATATGTACAGGCATCCTAATTTCTTTTAGATTTCATTTATTTTTTTTGAATGTGTGTGACCGTTTGCTTGCATGGATGTCTGTGCCCTATGTGCATGCCCAATGCAGAAGTTTCCTGGAATTGGAGTTACAGACCATAGTTAGCTACCATGTGGATACTCAAAATCGAACCTGGATCTTCTGGGAGAGCATCCAGTGTTCTTAAATGGCTGAGCCATCTCTCCATCCCTCAGACATTTTCCTTGCCATTCTCTCAGCAATGCAGAAAACTATGTAGCATTTACCTTGTATTAAGCATAATCATCTCGAGATGTTTTGGAGGATGCAGTAAACTGTCGATGGAGAGTGCTGTTTTATAGAGAGACTGTGCATGTCCTTGTATCTGAGGGGGTTAAACACCAATCCCCCAGAAATGCAGAGCCACTCTGGTATAGGGAACCCAGAGTCACTGGAGAAAAACTAAACTTGATCTTCCTCTTGGGTAGAAATTGGTAAATGTTCCCAGAAGAGAAACTTCATTGCCAGGCACGGAAGCCCAGGGTCTCTAAGGTTCTGCTACACAGTTTGAATTCCTTCCTGTTAGGTCTCAAACCTGGAACAAATGGCTTAGGATCCTAGTTAGCTTATCAAAGCGTACCTCACTGCCTGGTTCTCCCAGCATCCCTCAGTCCCTACCTGTTAAAGGTATGGCTGGTACCCTGCTCCCTACACTAAACTTCTCCAGCCCAGAGGCTAGGTTCCCCTTCCCTATATAATTCAGTCATTTTGGTTACCTGCTCTTTTCATCCACACTTTCCTCTCTTTGCCATTTGGCCTTATTTATTTGGCAGCTCCTCTCTCACTCCCCCTTTCTCTCCTCTCATGTCTGGTTTAGTCTGATATCCTCTCATGTCTGGTGTCTGGACTCTGTCTGCTTTCGCCTTTATATCTACACTAAATATCTTCTCCATACTTGAGCAGTCATATTCTCCTTTTAGTTCATCCTCATTCATTTCCTTCACACATGGTGACTGTCTCCACCCTTATGTAGAACCAGGCTTCCACAGGATGCCTTTTAGCCGGTGTTTTACCTGAAGCCTCAGCAGTATTTGGCCTTGGTGACTGCCCTATCTTGTAATGCTTGGTTGCCTGGGTTCTGTCAGTTGTCTTCTAGAGTTTCCCTCCTGCCTGTCTGGCCATTCATGTTTTCATTCGTCCTAGCCTTCTAGGCCGTCTCCTTCACTGGTGATCCCCCACATTTCATTCTGAGACTCACCCTACGCGTACGACTTCTGACCTGTTAGCACCTCAGCAAGAGATGGGGGCTTTGTGTGTGCCTCCCCATCTGTGCCTAGATTTGGCTGGATTCGTCTTGTGTGGGTAAACATGGATGCCATGAGTTCATGAGTTCCGTGACCCTGTCAATATTTGGTAGCATTTTCCTCCAAGACTATAATATTTCACCTTGCAGGGAAGCCCCTTAAAACATAAGTAGACAATTCAAAATAGCTTCAGGAAGTTCCTGAAACTGAGCACATTCGTTAGGCCCTTTCTTCATAAGAGTAAATACCCCAAGAAGCCTAGAGTCACTCACTCTCTGGCAAACCACACTGCAAAGACTCTAAGACCAGACCAGCTGCCAGGAAGAGCCTTGCAAGCTTCCCAGAAGAGGTTAAGATCAACTGAGTCACATGGAAGGGGCACTCTCCAACCTGGGGAGCTGCCTATGGGCTGCGCAATGTGCTCCAGGTTCCCAGATTTTGTGAGCTGTCACCCATGTTGGGGATGCAGCTGGCTTTGAGTCATATCTGCCCCTGTAAATAACCCCTCACTCATACTTCTGTAAATGACACCCCCCAAATCTCATTGGTTCGCCAAGTTGTACTTGGGTGTATGCGTACTCTGGTCTGTCAAGGGCTCCCTGTCTGGAGTGAGGAGACTCGTGGGTTATGTCTCCCTAGGAAAGCTCTTGTCACACCACGGTCAATCCCAGAGGTCAGCACTTCACAGCAGTCCTCTGGATCTTACATTCTTCCCCTGCTCTTCAGAAAGGTTGCCTGAGGTAGGAGGAAATGCCCTAATGTAGGAAACAGCCTTGGCATACTGCCCCTCTAGAGAAGAAACATGCCATGCCATGCTCTGGAACTCAGAACACTGAATTCTGAAGTACTGAGGAGCCAGTAGCCTGTGGATAAATTGATACTCTGTCTCCTTTACTGTGCTCTTCCACAGAGAGACAATGGTGGTGTGAGTGCTCACTATCCAATCCAAGGGAATGCGCTGGCCAATCACAGTTCATTGGCTTCCACTATGTAAGTGGTTGTTTATGAGCGATAAGCAGGTACTATTCCCGGGAATGGTTTATCTCCATGAGCCTTACTGACCTTTGCACAGGCATCACTGTCTCGGCCACGGGTGCCCCGGGAACCCTGACAACCTAAGCCTTATGGTAGCAGAAGGGGAGGTTGAGACAGAAAATTTCTAAAGGTAGAAACAAAATTGCAGTTCCTGGTATAACAATTGTTTCAAGCAATGCTTACCAAAGAATGCAAGACCATTACTTGGAAAGTCTTTAAAGAATCAATAATCTCACACACTAAAATATTACCGCACACAAAATGTGGACCTGTATCTGATATAAACTAGTAAGCTGTTACAAGTGTCTTCAGTCATCAGATACAAATGATGGTTTATCTCATGCCGTGATGAGATGATGAGTGTAAAATCAGCTGTGAATCATTGCTACCCCAAATATTTTGCCTAGTTTTAGTCGAGGCTGAATTATTATTAATTAATAATGTTAATGTACATAATTAATAACGTATAATGTAAACCACACAGATAGCTTAAGACTTTCTATTGATCACATCGAAAAAAAAAAACAAATAGACACTGTTTATTTAACCTCACATAGCTGAAATATTATTTCAAAATAGTGATCAACTGTGGTGTTTTGAATGAGAACAGCACCCACAGGCAAATATGTTTGAATGCTTGGTCCCCAGTTGGTGGAACTGTTTGGGAAAGATTAAGAGGTGTGGCTTTGGTGGAGTGGGTTTCAAAGCCATCTCCATTCCCAGTTAGTGCTCTCTGCCTTGCACTTGGGAATCAAGATGTGAGCGCTCATCAGCTCCTCCAGAGCTGTGCCTGCCGCCACATTCCCCACCGTAACGGTCATGGACTCTAACCCTCTGGAATCATGAGCCCCCCAGTTAAGTGCTTTCTTTTATAAGTTGCCCTGGTTACAGTGTTTTCTCATGACAGCAGAAAAGTAACTAAGAGTTCATCATAAAAAGTGGCAATGGCCTTTCCTTCTTCCTCAGACATTGAAATTATTGTGTGTAACACCCTCGTGACACACCTCAGTTTGAGCCACTCGCATTTCAAGTGCTAGTAAGCTCTTTGTGGCGCAATACACTGTAAACATAATGTCCAGGTGGCCCCAGACCCAACGAGCATAGATACGAACCAAAAGATCCCAAAAGAGTCTGGGAGGTCAGGAACAGAGCTCTAAAAGTGTGCTTTGCGGCAGTCCAGAGAATTGTGTGCATTAATTAGGTAACACATACCACTTATAGACAGACCACATATGGGCTTTGTTTGCTAATTCCCCTCTTTTCTGCCCCCTCCTTCATTTCCCTCATTCACTTCAGTTTTGAACACCCCCCTTAAAACATAAAAACGATTCTTCACTCAGAGGCTGTATGAAATCAGGCTATGTTTTGCCAATACCTAATGTAGAAGATGGAAAACTCTCTTTTAAAAAATTGACTCAGTCCAGGCAGTGATGACACACGCCTTTAATCCCATCACTCAGGAGGCAGAGGCAGGCAGATCTCTGTGAGTTCAAGGCCAGCTTGGTCTACAAGAGCTAGTTCCAGGACAGGGTCCAAAGCCACAGAGAAACTGTCTCAAAAAAAAAAAGCCTCAGATTTTCCAAGAAGTCAACATCATGCATAGGCAGGTACTGAGAAAGCAAGAGTGGTTCCCAAAACACCCGTGGGCAGTCCATGAAGATGATACTCAAGAGAAGTGGGCTGAATCCAGAATTTGCTGGTCTGAGGCCATGAGGCCAGTAAGGAGCTACTAAAATATTCTTTTTTTAAAGCTTAGCCATTCTCTTCTGAAAACATCGCAACTCATCTCCTATAAACCATTCCCTGATGTCATTGTCCCCTTAAAGTCTACCCCATAGAGGCAGGAGGATCTCTGTGAGTTGAAGGCCAGTTTGGTCTACAGAGCTTATTCCAGGACAGTCAGGGCTGTTACACAGAGAAACCCTGTCTCAACAAAACCAAACCCTCCCCGACAACACACACCAAATATCTATCCCAGGAAATGCCCATTAAACAAACTGATTCTGAATCAGGAACCATACTCTCTAATTGTTTAATACACTCCAATTTTTGTTTAGATTTTTGTGTTAGATAATGTCTTTTGTGGTGATGTTTTAAATATTCCTGCAGTATATCTAAATAGCATCAACTTAGATAACACTGTCAAAGTATCATTAGTAAAACTTAAATATTTTCTCGGTGCATGAGGAGGGAATAAGTTTAGTGACCCCCATTTAATGAACATGATACGGTAAGGGTACAATTAAGATGAAGCTGTGATAATGGCAGCTTCATGGCTGTCCTGAAAGCAATTCAAATTAATTTGTTTTGACAAATGTTTAAAATAGTGTTCTGTCTGTTTTGTTTGTGAAACTGGGGTCCAAAGGGGAACAGCAGAGTTCTGGCAGGAAATGAGTCAATAATAGCATTACCATACAGATTTGACAGTTATGCCCAGGGTAGAAGCCAAAATAGAAACCTGTTAGATTTCAACCAGTCAACAAATACATACTCATGTCTTGTAGCTTTACTGCCCACCGATATTGGGCTCCCCACTATTTCTAGGCACAATGGGGAACCTGTACTTCATCTGCACCCTTATGTCCCGTGGACTTCCTTTGGCCAATGGAAGGAGTCCTTTCAGAATAGAAGCCTCAGTGCAGAAGCTCCACTCTCCATTCCTGACTGTCCTCTGCCCGGTGATTTCAGCACTGTGACGTGAGATACGGTGGCATCGTATGGTATACAGTGCAAGAGTCACTGTGAAATATTAATCCACTCAGACAGAAGAGTTGTTCCTCGTTTCATCTGAACCTAGCCTGTCTTTTCTGGTATAATAGCAGGACTTATAGTAAAGATTTATTTTGGGTGAATACAGTGAGAGATGAAAACAGAAAGGTGGGGGGAGCTCTTGCTAAAAATTTCCTGTAACTTAATTAAGATGTGTATACTGGAAAGTAATAGAACAAGGTCTGGAAAATTGTGCCAGTGACCTGAGGAGCTGAGAGTGCCAGCCAGACTCCCGAGACATTAGCAGAGGACCACAGGAGCTGCGCCCCACCCCTCAAAGAGCTGATGACCATGGCACCAATTCACTCCTTAGGATCAAGACTTGCCTATAACTACAGATACACCAGAAAGGCAAAAGACACAAAACAAAAGGCATCTAATTCACTGATACTAATGTTAAGCCTTTCCCCTAAATGTTACAACCACAGCAGTGGCCTCGTTCCCCTCAGTCACAATCCCATTAGCTTACTTTAATTATGTAAGTATTTCTTCGCGCTAAAGTATCTGACGGGCTTGGTTCGTGTCGTTACATTCCTGGTTTGTTGAAAGTTTCTAGGAAAGCGTGGTGACTGCAAACCACCTTCTCCTTGGACACCCCGTCTAGAATCTCCTTTATTACCAAATGTGCTGTTATTGAAATAGCAGTAAAGCGTAGACCATTGGCCCAGCTTCCAGAAAGAGACAGTGGTGCTGCGCATCAATCTTTAGGCTATGCAGGATTTTGGAGGAGTCGGGTGAAAATTATTTCTCTCATCTTGTGTAACTTGTAAAAAGCAGCAGACTGTGGAAAGAATTAGCAAAGGTGGAGCCTATGGCCTCCACATGAGCCCACGCTGACAAGTGCTGTCCCGCTCAATCCGTGCCTGCACATGTATGCGTCTGCCACAGACTCACTCTTCAAGAGTCTCCGTCGGATTGCGAGGAATCTGCTAACGAGTAAATAATGAGTGTAGAGTTGGAGCAGAGGCCAGCACGCAAACCCAGGAGGCTGGCTGTGAGCACTGGCTCTCTGCTCCTTGTTTCCCTGCTGGTCCAGGCCTCACAGGCACACTAGGGGCTGCAAGGAGGTGCCTACTGCAGTATGATATAAATTATTTCTAATACATCGCTACATTGCTCATTTGAGATTTATCAAACAAACGCATCTCTCTGGGACCTTCAGGTAGATTTAAATCAATTATGAAGACGCTACAATATCATGTTATCAATAGGTGATAACTCCCATTGTGATGTGGGTACTTACTTTCTACAATTATTGGATCAAGTTGTAAGTAGTCTATGCTCGGGGTTTGTAGATCAATATCTGTAGAAGAAATGATTATTTTTCAACCCTTTTCCAGCCTGGCTCTGTTTTAGACAGATTGTTGTTGACTAGCCCCTCTCCTGAAATACCTGACTATGACTTCCTACTTCAGGCAGGACTAATTCCTTATGCTTCTCGGCTGCTCTTCAGAAACCTAGCCCCGCCATCTCTTCAGTAGGTGGCAACCTTGTCAAGTGGGCTGCTGTGCTAGGGATGTTTCTGTCGACAGGGAATTCGCCTAGGAAGATGATGTGCAGGGCTTAATGCATCTAACTAATCCCTAAGTTACAGCTACTCTGCTTCTGCTGAAATTTCCCTGTCAGCTGACTTTTTGTCTTTGTTATTAGGCAGAGGTCTCTAGAGCAGTGATTCTCAACCTGTGGGTCACAACCTCCCAACAAATTTCTATCTCCAAAAATATTTACATTATGATTCATAGCAATATCAAAATCAGAGTTATGCAGTAGTAATGAAAATAATTTCATGGTTGGGTGGGGCACCACAACATAAGGAACTGCATTTAAGGATCATAGCATTAGGAAATTTCTGTTCCTCGAGGAACAGAAATGACAGAATAGATAGATAGATGATAGATGATAGATAGATAGATAGATAGATAGATAGATA
>LOEQ01000474.1:344861-360069 GCA_001685075.1 Bramus lutescens | reverse complement strand
GATAGATAGATAGATAGATAGATAGATAGATAGATAGATAGATAGATAGCTTCTCCCAGGCTGTAGGCCCTTTTCCATTTAGTAACTCACTTTGTCCTCAGAACCCTCGGAGGCAGCGTACTGGTATCCTGGCCAGTTCCAGAGAGCAAGAGGGCAAGGCATTTGGGAACCAAGGGACTGTCCCAAAGTCACAGTACTAGAAAGGGGTGGAAGAGGTATGTGATCTAAAAGGACATGCTCTTAACCAGGGACAAGAGGCAGAAGCAATGAGGTCATTGAGTGGCTGCAAAAAGGGGAAGAGCATGGGAAAGTACAGGAGAGCTTGTAGAAACAGGCATTCAGAACTGTCCCCAAGGGTGGCTGGCTCTGTGGCGGGCAGCAGGACAGAGGTGCCACTCTCAATACGTCTCAACTGCTCATACTGCAGAGCCAGAGGAGTTAAAAGACTATGGGATAATACTGTTCTCCTTTCACAATCTCTAGGTTTGTGGGCAGAGCACAGAAAAAAATGTAGATAATTTTAAAAAGGGAAAGAAATAGAAAGCAAAAAGTCAATTTGGCTGGGACTAGATGCAGAAGTGGGGGAAATGGTCACATAGTGTGAACATGGACGTCCCAGGTACTGCCTGCGCCATCATCTTTGGCTTTCTTCTGAAGGACTAGGTGGACACTGGTCCATTTCATTTAAACAAAAGGGACTGGACACCAGGCTGCTGAACAATGACTTCATGGTCTGCAATTTTGAGACTTGCTGGGGAGGCTTTATGAAAGTTCTAACTCTAGACCGTGATCCCTGCCCTCCCAATCTTCATTCCCAAAAACATTTTAAAAATCATAGCACGACATCCCTTGCAGATGTCTCTAGAGAAGAAGGGAGAGAAGGAATTTAACTACCATTTGAGTTTTAGGTTACAACAGTGGGCTTGTCTATCTGTCCTTCAGGTAGATGCTGAGTGCAAAGTTGAGCCATGGTTGTGGTGTCTTAGATCTGGGCAGCATTTTTCTTATCTAGAAAGATACCATTAGTGAGGAATAACTGCCTAAGTCACATGCCCTACAGTCTTAAGCCTAATGTCTGGGAGTGTGATTTCTTGGACAGTTACAGAAAAAAAATCAATCATTTTATCTTTGGTTATACTCTGCTAAGTGGGTGGCCAGAATTAAGGTTTTTTCTGTCACGGTAAGTTAAGAACTGGTCCATAGGCATCACTTAGGTTTGCAAACAACCTCTGGCTCTTCTAGCGGTCATTTTACCATTTGTTGCATCTAGGTGGGAGCGAGTCAAAGGCTGTGCTTGCAGTGGCTTGTGTGGAAGCATAAGGAAATTTCCTCTGTGTAACGTGGACACTGGTTAAAGTCCATCCTGTGGGGTCTGCATGACATACCTGAATAAGAGGATAAGTGACTCATCAGGAGTCATGGGATCCACAGACCCTGGGGACTTACCTGACCTAAAGGGCAAAATATTATTCTCTCTCTCTCTCTCTCTCTCTCTCTCTCTCTCNTGTAGACCAGGCTGGCCTCAAACTCACTGAGACCCGCCTGCCTCTGCCTCCCAAATGCTGGGAATTAAACCCGTGCGCCACCACCAACTGGCATACTCTTTTAATCCCTCAATCCACATTATAGCCTTTCAATAATGGTTACTGAACACCCAGATGGTCAGTTATACCGGTTTGGTGATTTTAATGACTGTGTGATATTCATATAAAGCTTGGACAAAAGCCAAATACTTTTAAATGAATCTCTTAAGCCAGTATTTTAACTTTTACCAAGGACAGATAGTAACTTAAGAGAACTCTGTACATGTAGAGGTTTGATAGCACTGTATTGAACTTGGACTTTGGATATTTAAAATCAGAGATATATAATCTTTAAATATATATAATCATATTGTAGTGGTTTGAAAGAAAATGCCCCCATAGGGAGTGGTACTATTAGGAGGTGTGACCTTGTTGGAGGAAGTGTGTCACTGTGCTGGGATTTGAGGTCTGTATGCTCCAGCTGCACCCAGTGTGGAAGACAGTTCACTTCTTGTTGTAGGTCAGGATGTAGAACTCTCCTTCTCCAGCACCGTGTCTGCCTGCTCGCTGCCTTGTGCTGCCATGATGATGATGTACTGAACCTTTGAAACTGTGACCTATCCCCAATTATATATTTTCCTTCATAAGAGTTGGTGTGATCATGGTGTCTCTTCACAGCAATAGAAACCATAACTAACACACATAATAGTGTAATAAATGTAATGTTATCTGATGATATATAACATATGTGAAGATCATCTTTTACAAAGCTGTGTAACTTACTCAGGCCTTACTGACTTGACTAGGCCTTCCTGTTCTGCCTTTATCTTTAAACATTCTAAAGGTGTAAGATATGGATGCTTTTAATAGTAGAATTGATACTCGGCCATGTTAGTTGATCTGAGAGAGAAAGACTGATGAGAATTTGTTGGGAATTTTGTCCTAAATTTCTTTTGTTTGCTTGCTTGTTTATTTATGTTTGAGGCAAGCCCTGGTTGTCCTTGCATGAAGTAAGACCTTGAACTCACAGAGATCTTCCTGCCTCTATTTCCTGGGATTAAAGGCATGTGCCATTATACCCAGTATACATTTTATTTTTACTTTTAGAGTGTAGCATAATTCTGAGACTTTTTAAAGTTGGGTTATTTATTCTCATTAGAATATATTAAGTGTACAAAAGATTGGATTTTATTACAAAATTTTCCTATGTGCACATGATTTACTTCAGTCCCATACACCTCAGTTACTAGCCCCTCCACCTCACAAGTTTACTTGCTCTAACCTAAGTAGTCTTGCTTGTATTTTCACGTCTTTTATAAAATATAGATTTAACATATGAGAGAAAGCATAGCATAGCTATCTTTCTCGTCTTACCTTAGATATGGTAGAGATAAAATAGAATAAAACCATAGATGTTACAAAATAAGCCATAGTGAGAAAGCCTTCTTGATAGTTTGGTGGGCTTCCCTTCTAATATTTTTAAAAAAAATAAACTTGCAGTTCTACAATGTTCCAATTATGTGCTACATAATACATAGACTTTGCTTTTTCTGACTAATCTCACTTTATATCCATCGTGCCAGGCTGCTTCATGTTACTAATATTAATTAAGGTCAGTGGTCTCTGATAAAGTCTGCGGTCTGTTAGTCTGAAGTCCAAAACAGAAGAGAAAATGAAGACGGTCCATTTTTCACTACTCTGGCAAAAATGCAGCCTTAATTTCTTCACGGAAATAATACTGTCCAACACTGATCTTTGAGCCTGTTGTCAAGAACGCATACGTCTCCCCTGCTAGATGCTGCCTTCCCTAATTATGACTTTTCAAACTGTATTGCAAAGACAGAAGAGTCAGTGACTTTGGACCCTCCTAACAGCAGTGGGCTAAGCATCAGGGAGGTCGATGTGAATGAAGGGAAGGGGGGACCCTTCAGAGATGCAGGAGGGTGACCTAGGTCAGCCAACTCACACTTGGCTGAGACTCCTGCAGACAGATGCTGTTACCATCAGACAGACGTTTGGTGGCCCAAATGAATGGAACTGGCCTCATTCCAATTCCTAGATCACACGTGTGCATACTGCTAAGAAGAGGGAAGTGCCTATGACAGAAATTGGCTCTAACTAATATCTCTGCTGACAGTTCAGCAGAAAGGTTATGAGTCAGAGGCTGCAAGAGGACTTAATTTGTGGTAGAACAGGCAAGGACAATGATGAAGCCATGTGATTCCCAATACATGTCTGCAGTCCTGGCATTTCACTCTTGGACACGTGTGTGTGTGTGCATGTAGGAGGCATGTAGGTCCTTGTGCACACAGATCTGCACCAAGGGAACCTGGAATGTTAGACATGGTTGTTCCTTCAAAGGAAGGGATACATAGCCTGTTATTCTCCCAGAAGGCTGGGAACGGACGTGGTTAATAATCCAATGACCTTTGCACTTTCTGTGTGGCAGAAGAGCATACCAGTTCCTCACCCAGACCTTTATCATAAGCTACTTTCTTAGTAAGTCTATAGAACTCATCTTAACGGAAGATGTGACATGTACTTCACATAGTGCTTCAATGTAGTCATGTCTGATCTTCATTTAGCTTACTTTGTTTCTTGTGGTCCTCAGGGAGATTTATATATTTTCCTTTTAAAAGAAAAGCTTTTACCAAATTGTGCTGTGCTTGAATATGTCTAAAACAAACACTCCAGGTCAGACTCCTGAAGCTCCTTAGTCATGTCAAACTGAACTGCCTTCTTGCCTCCCATGGGTCATGGCCCTGGAGGTGACAGAGACCCTCATTGCTCTGCAAACCCCGGAGGTGGGCAGAGACCCCTGCAGGTGCAGTCTATAGATGGACTCCATTAGAATCCTCAGACTCCAGAAAACCGTCCTGGTGGTCAGTTTTCTCTCACTCGCAAAGTACCCAAGAGAAACAATTTGAAAGAACGAGAGGTTTACTCTAACTCAGGGCTTCAGTCCGTGGTTGGTTGGTTGGTCCCATTCCTCTGGGTTTGTGGCAGGAAAATACATCATTGCGAGAAAGTGCTGCAGAAGACGTGTGTTCTCTCCCCATGGGGGGTGAGAAGCAAAGATCAGGAGAAAGGTCCAGGGTCCTAATATCCCCTTCAAGGAGATGCCCTCAATGACCTCACTTCCTGTACCAGAGTCCACTTCCTAAATGTCCCAACACCTACTAATAGGATCACTGTTGGGACCACACCTTCAATATAGGAGCCTTTGAGAGATATTTATTTTGAGGGAGGTGGTTTTATTTGTTTTTTTTTTGTTTGTTTGTTTGTTTTGAGACAGGGTTTCTCTATGTAACCACCTTGGGCTGTCCTCACTTTTTAGCCAAGGCTGGCCTTGAATTACAGAGATCTGCCTACCTGTTTTGCTGGGATCAGAGGTGTACACCACCACTCCTGGCTGGGGGAGATGTTAAGAGGATCTCATTCTGCAACTCATTCTGGCCCCAAATTCATTGCCATCTTCCTGCCTCAGCCTCCCAAGGGTTCGGATGAGCCACCACCAAGCTAAGTTTACTCAGCTACACTTAAGATCCAAACCCTAACAGCCAGACAGGGAGCAGTCACCAGCTCCTCCGCCAACTAAAGAGTAAATATGTGATTAGCTGTATTTCTGGCTCAAATGTTACCTACTGAGGATTCTGTCCAGCTGGACTATTAGATGACTTTATAGTTCCACATAGCTAGGCAAGTACCTGGGCTTCCTGTTACATTCTGAGACTCCAGAATCTTTCTACTCCCTCAGGTCCTCAAGACAAGCCTCAGCCTCTCCATTGAGTTTACCTTACAAAACCCAGTTCTCTGATCTTGGTACCACTCCAGCGCCGTCAATCCCTCGGACATCACATTCTCCTTTCTTGTAATCTCATTTTAGTTTATCTTCAAACTTCATCTGTCCTTCTCCAGCCTGCCTGCCTTTCTTCCTTCTTCCCTTCCCTTCTCTTCCCCTCCCCTCCATTCCTTTCCCTTCCTTCTGTTGTTATATGTGTGGCAGTTCTTTGTTCTGATCCCTTGAACAAATTTACTACCTCTACCAGGAATATTCTCGCCCATACTTTCAATCAGTCTGTATCAAAAGCACACTTCCTCTAGGGCTTGGTTTGGCTTTCTCTAATTCAGTCAGCCACACACTGGGTGTGTATTAATATGACAGAATTTTTGTGTTTGAGCTATCTCTCTAAGCTGAACTTTATGGGAAAAGATGTCGCCCTGCTATGGGCTCCATTATTTTTTACACACAACAAACACAGAACAAAAAAAGGATTTGACTCCCAAGGAGTTCAGTCAACACGTAGTAAGACAGCAGTTATTCTTTCCAAAGCAGAGCTTGTTTGCAGACAATGAGCTGACGATGGAAGTATGTGGAAGAGTGATGAGCAAGAAGTCTGACCGTCCTTCACATCACTCAACTCTGCCGCGCCCAGCACTTCTGGACCAATCCCCAAGGGAGTCCGCATTGGATGAGCGTACACTCTCCTCAGCACCAAGATACCTTATGTCATTTAACCCTAAGAAACAAAACTATTGCTCTATTATTAGCCTTTATCAGAGAGAAAAACTGAGGCTTAGAGAATTTATGCAGTCCCCTTGGGTCACAGTTTAAGAGGGAGTTCTGGTTCCTAAGGTCTTCTGATTTAAACACAGGAAGCTCAAGCTGGGAGGAGGCAAGACAGAGGAGGATGTGAAAAGCCTTCCTGGCTCTCCGTTTTCAGAGTTCCCTCAGGATGACACTGCCTGGGTAGCTGTGCCCTGTGCTCCCATCACTGCCGCCCAGCTCTCAGACATGCTCTTGCTCCCTAGCGTGGAGGGTTAGCTGATGCTGGCTCGCAGCAGCACATCCGCGTCCCCATCTGGAACTGTGCGCGGTTAGAAGGGAGATGCTGCGCTCAAGTTACAGCCAGCTCCAGGCCAGGCCACAGTGCGAACGCCAGCGTGCCCTGCCTGATTTTCAGATGTCTTGAAAAGCCGTCACTGTGGGAGTCAGCCATGATAAGCTAAGTATGGGCAGGTCACCCAAAGGAAGTTCTTTACTTCCAACCATTACCACCTGCCAGAGTAGCACTCAGCCATCAATAAATTTAAATGGAGGCCTGAGTCTCAGTAGTTTACCCTGTAGCAATATCTGGTTGCAGGAAGAACCACAAGCTGAGATTACCCGACCTCCACCCAAGAACAGACCATTTAAAGGAAATGCCTAATAACCCTAACCCTAACCCTAACCCTAACCCTTCCAACCGCTGTAGATAGGACCACCTGCCAGAGCACACTCACCAGGACACCCCTAGACAAATGTCAGCCAATCAGGGGTCCTAAAACCTCAGAAACCCCTCACTTCCACCTTTACTACTATAAAACTCTATTCTAATTGAGCTCAGAACTCTCCATTTATTCCAATACGTTGGACATGCAGAGAGACCGAGTTTGCATACTTGCTTAAAATAAAGGCTCTTTGCTTTTACATATGAGACTCAGTCTCCTTGTTGGTTTTGGGAGGACTTTGTGGATTTGGGCGTAACAGTCACAGCTTCAGTGGTTTTTCTATGATGTCAGGGCTGCAAGGGCCACAGTAGCCACAGGACCTTTCCACCTGCTCACTTTGGCCTTCCTCCTTTTCTCTACCTGCATACTTGATTCCTACTCTTTGATTTTTGGAGCCCTGGAAGTTGAGACATGCCGGGCAAGTACTCTATGCCTTAGCTATATCTCTAGCCTTTTTGGTTTATCCAGACACAGAGTCTCGTTAAATCGCCCAGACTGTCCCACAGTGTGGGGAGGCGCTGGATAGGCGCTTCTTAGCCACCTCACCTAGTGAGATCTGAAGGAAATCTCTATCAAGAACTTCTTCTTTCCTATCTGTTCTTCAAACCTGCTTTCAGGAAAGGGACAAAGGAGCTGAACCACACACAGGGAACCAACTATTAATGTTTTACTGTGTGAGGTTTAAAATAATCTAGCCCTTACTTAAAACCAGATGAAGAAAGTGGATGAAGAAAGTAGACAGCAAGAGTCTAAATACTGCTCTCACTCAGTAAAACACTATTTGAGTACTTACTGTATTCATTCGTGGTTATAATCTGGATAAAGAGATGATTCCTCATCCTTGTGAAATGGACCCTGCTGGTGATTCCGCTGACCCCTGCAGCCATCACTGGCCCTGTGCCTGGGTCCTATGCGGGGCTTTGATTTTCCTCAGGCTCTGAGAAGCTGCTGACCACTGAAGCAGTTCCACACTACAGCGGAGCAGGCATCTCTTGGCCATTCTCCAACTCCCCCAGGACTGAAGAGAAACTTAGAGTTGTTTCATGTTCATTTCTCCAGAAAAGAAAGCTGTCCACTCCACTTCAGTTCGCCTTTAAAGTACACCCTTAAAGATACCAAGATACTGGAAGAGGCAGTAGCCTTCAAACCCAGCTGACCCAGGCATTCAGCAAAAGTGTGGCCAGGGCTTTCTGGATGAGTTCAACATAGGGGCATGAGAAGAAAGGCATCAAGAGATTTTGCTGCAGATAACTACTCTGAACGTGTGTGTGTGTGTGTGTGTGTGTGTGTGTAACTAGAGACTGAAGATAGAACATAAATACTGCCTCTAATTTTCTCATGTCTCAAATGTAGCACTCCACATTGGCTTGTCACTTGGCTCATCACAGAGTGACGGGGAGGCAGGCCCATTGCAATGAATAGGACACTAGTGACTTGAGGACCAAAAGCCTTGGTTTGCTCCACTGCTGTTGTCTTCCTGGGAATCCTTGTACAAGTCGTGGATCCTCTTGCTAGACTTCAATTTAAGCGGTGGAGTTGGGAAGATTAAATATGCATTCAATTTCACATCTGGCTACCCAGTACAATCAATAAAATCCACAGTTATTCAACAATAATTCACAAAGGTAACATAAAGTCTCCCTTTGGCGAACACATGTTCATTGAGAAAAACATTAAGAATTTCAATACTTAGGTGAGACTTCTCATTACACTCACGTACATTCCAGGAAGAGTATTTGACCGAAGAGGACAGGATTTTTGAGTCACTCACCTGTGGCGCTGAAAGGGGCTTACAGGGAACCTAAGACTCCCAGATCATTTACCTGGAAATATTGCCACAAATGACTGAGCACGGCAGAGTGTTGTGTAAGTATTGGATGGCTTTGGATGTTCCTATCAATACACTGATCCGAATGTGCCAGGAAAGTGGGGCCGTGTTATCCTAGAGAGAGAGAGAGAGAGAGAGAGAGAGAGAGAGAGAGAGAGATTGGTTTGGTTATATATTTTTAGTGCAAATTACCTATATATCCACTATGTAGGTGAACGCTACACAGCAGGAGATGGCAAGGTGGAGTGGGAGGTGAATAGATATTTCAGTTTGCTACAACCAAGTTTTAATCCCAAATGGGTTTTCCTCTATGCTTTTAGAGCAGTGTCTCTCAACCTCTGGGTCACGACCCCCACAGGACTCACACATCAAATACCCCGCATATCAGATAGCAACATGTTTCATAACAGCAGTGAAGTTACAGTTGTAAAGTAGCAATTAAATAATTTTATGCTTGGGGGTCACCAGAGCATGAGGAACTCTATTAAAGGGTCACAGCATTAGGGAGTGTGTCTAGGAAAATACCTAACAATTTTTAACTTTAGTTTAGTTAAACTGTAGCTAGTGGGCTGAGAGTACAGCTCAGCGGTAAAATCCTTGCTTAGCATGCATAAGACCCTGGTTTTGGTTGGCCCAGCCCTGTTCCCACCTAAATACCACACGCTAAGAGAAGTTGAGACACATAAACTCGCTTGTTTATGAGACAATATTACACAGAACCCAGTAACTCGTGTGTTCAGGCAACCTTTGAGATGGTCTCTGCTTCCCCAGGAAGCATTCCTGAATATCCCCCATGTGTGTGTTCACTTCCCCTCTCAGCTCCCTCCAATGTCAACAGCTCCCCCTTACCCCAGGTCTTACTGGGCCAAAGGATCAGAGAGAAGGGTAGCCCTGACTTACTGCACACTGCAGTCTGTCGAAAAGCGTCCCGTTGCTCATATATGGATGAAGCAGGCAAAGCTTATCCATCTCAGTGAAATATGCGGCCAACTCTAGTATGTGAGGATGATGGAACCTTGAACCAGAAAATTTGAAACTGTCAAATCCATCACTCAAAGAGAAGGTGGAGGGGAAACAGTTCTAAAGTGAGACTAAGTTAGGTCAAGAGACAAGAATTTCATTGGCAGTTCCAACAAGCGCTAGTTCTACCCCTTTTGATTGACTGTTGGCATGTAAATAAAAATAATATACTAAAATATAAGTATTAAAATTTAAGGAAACATTGATTTCTTAAGGTTTGAGATATGGAGAACTTCATACAAAAAGGAAAACATGATTACCTATTCACTTTGAAGAGGCCTAATTTAACATTCCTGCAGCCATGACAGGCTGCAGACTAACAGTACTGGGACTAGGCCTCACCCTTACAATAACCAAGAAAACCACAAGACTCAGGCTGCTCCACTCCTGCCCAGCAAGAGTTCAACCCCCTTCTGATTCTGGAATTCCCCCCCGCCATTCTTTAGTCCTTAAAACCCTGCCAGAGCTGAGCTCAATGCTCTCCCTAATCCAACCATTGTGTTGAAAGGACGGAGAGCCCAAACTTGAGCTTGTGATAAAGGCTCTTTGCTTTTGCATACGAACTTGTACTCTGGTGGTCACTGGGGGCTCGTGACGTGGGCATAACAACTTATTTTAACTGATACAAAACAGTGTCTCCTCTTTATTTTGTTAAGTAAATAATTATGACACAATTGAGACCTATCAATTTCAGTAATCACAAAAAAACAGGATTAGAGAAGCTTGTCTTCATCCACCCACTAAGGGAGCATTACTACATCAGGTGCTTCGTTAAACCCCAGTTACAAGCAGGAAGAGGACAGTCATGTCTTTACAAAACTTGTATTTTTATCTAAAATCCACACAATAGTAGCTTGAAGTATAAAAATGCAACACTGACTTTAAATCACAGATTTCTACATTGGTATAATGTATATTTCTTAGGCTCCTGTCCTAATCAATTAACCAATTAACCAAAATAAGGTCTAATCCTTTGTCATCATTGGTTTATGAAGAAGATAAATACACTCCAGGTGTGATGGCTAATCCTCACTGTTAACTTGACTAGAATCACATGGGAAAGCACCGCATGTGGGCAGCACCATCTCATGGACGAGGGTCCAGAAACGAATAAAAAGGGCAAGATAAGCCAACCACAAGAACTCATCTCTGTGCTTCCAGACTCTGGATTCAGTAAGGCCAGGTACCTCACAATCCCACCACGTGAGTTCCTGCCGGAATGGATTGTGCTCTCAAACCGTGAGCCAGAACAAACCTTTGTTTCCTTAAGTCTTTTTGGTCAGGTGTTTTGTCGTAGCAGCAACTAAAGTACTAACACACCAGATAACTGTGAAATGTGAAATACACAGACTGTGAGCTCCATTTAATATGCTGAGTGCCTGCTATGTTTTGGACATGCTTGGGAACATTAAAATAAATGAAACTGTAAGAAATGTTCTACTTATGAAGATCTATAATGTCCTTCATTTGTAGCAAATTTCCTACAAGCACAAATATACTATCTTAAATACACATGCATAGATGTATATAATATATATATATATTTATCTGGTAGATCCCTCTTGCCTTAAACACGCCAGAATGTCTGTGTGTGTATACATCTGTGGTGTAGGAGGTCCTTCTGTGTTGCTTTCATTGGTTAATGAATAAAGAAATTACCGTGGCCTGTTGATATGGCAGAACTTAGGTAGGTGGGGAAAACTAAATGGTGTGCTGGGAGAAAGGAGGCAGAGTCGGAGGAAACACCATGGATACCCCGGAGACAGACGCTGGGAATTTTACCCAGTAAGCCACTGCCACGTGGTGATACACAGATTAATAGATATGGGTTGAATTAAGTTGTAAGAGTTAGCCAATAGGAAGTTAGAGTTAATGGGCCAAGCAGTGATTTAATTAATACAATATCTGTGCGGTTATTTTGGGGCTAAGCTAGCTGGGCATCGGGGATGACCAAGTGACTCCTCCTTACAACACATCTGTAGCTATAAACATAAACACAACTACATGGAAAGACTTTATTTTAAAACATGTCAAACATAAGACCCCCTACACTTATTATGACTCAGATTGTACAATGGAAAACAGTGGTATAGTAATAAATTAAGGAGATATGCCGAGCTGCTTAAACAGATAATCTGTGTCACTGCCTGACTGGTTCTCCTCCAACCTAAAATAATGCAGAGATAAATGTCATTTGGAAAGCAGTGGATAGGGGACATCATAGAGGCAAGGCAGTCCCTGATTCTCCGTTCTCTTGTGAGCACAACAGAAATGACAATTTGCTTATTTTTAATTTTTATTTTATTCTATGCATGTGTTTTGCCTGCAAGTATGTCTATCTACCACTTATGTGTCTGACGCCTGTTGAGGCCAGAAGAGGGAATCAGATCCCCTTGAACTGGAATCAGTCACCATAGATGGTTATGAATTGACATGTAGGTTCAGAGAATCAAACCTGGGTCCTCTGCAAGAGCACCCAGTGCTCTAACTGCTGAGCCATCTCTCTAGCCCCACAATTTGCCTATTTTTAAATGTTACTGATCAAGAGAAAAAGAAAAGCTGGATAGATCAGATGTTAATGAACACGGAAAGGCACTAGGGGTGGGACTGCTTCTTCCGAGCCTACAAACTTAGGCCACCAATAATTTCCATAGCAACTTTTAATTCCATAGAATTTTAAGTTAGATAGATCAAGTTCAGCAAATCTGATACTAACTAACTGAAATCAATTAAGAAAGTATTTCTAAATGGTCATTGTTGGCAAAACAACACAAGTCTCCATGGTGAGACACAGCAGATAGACTTGAAGGACACACAAACTTGGGCTTGCATCCCTGTCTTTATGACAACTGTGTAAATGTAGTCAGGTTGTTTCAACTCTCTGAGTAGGTGTCTATAACTATATTCTGGTATTAAGACATCTGCCTCTTGCCAGGTGTGGTTGCCTACACCTTTAATCCCAGGAGGAATTTAAACTCAGGAGGCAGAGGCAGACAATCCCTGAGTTCCAGCCCAGTCTGGTCTACAGAGTGAGGTCCAGGACAGCCAAGGGTACGGAAGAGAAACTCTGTTTCAAAAACCAAAACCAAAACCGAGAAAACTTACAAACAAAAAGGGTTAAAATGGGGAACTCTGAAACACAGCCTGCTATAATACAGAGAGGACCAAGAGGTGAGTGACCAGCCACCTGGCAGGAGACCTCACTTTCTAGGGGCAAAACTCCTGGCCCCTCCTTCAACTGCCTAGGCTTCTATAGTCAGACAGCAGGTGAGCTTCCTATAGG
Organism: Bramus lutescens; assembly: GCA_001685075.1. Taxonomy (NCBI): domain Eukaryota; kingdom Metazoa; phylum Chordata; class Mammalia; order Rodentia; family Cricetidae; genus Bramus; species Bramus lutescens. The sequence continues at coordinate 347,144 of LOEQ01000474.1, read as the reverse complement.
TAAGCTGCTCCAACACCCCTATCTCACTCATTGGACCCTGAAAGCTACAAATCCTACTCCACCTCCAAACCCTCCAACCCCACCCCTATCCTGCAACCTCAGAGGAATGCTGAAACACAAGCTGCATCCACACAGAGAGGACCAAGAGAGGAATCTAAAGCACAAGCTGTGACTGCACAGAGTGGACCAAGAAAGCAAACCAGGAGAACAGGCTAAGAGAGACCTCAGTGGCTCCCTGAGACATAGACCTTGACAGTACAGAGCAGACCAAGAACAGTTCCCAAAGACACAGACAGCCACTGTAACGATTTGACCAAGATGCAATGACACTGCCAGCATCAAATTGAAGGAAGAGATGGGTAGGTGCCAATGCAAGACTTCATCTAACAACCTAAAAAGCAATATGCTAACACCAGAACCCAGAGGTCATGCAGCAGGAAAGCTTGATCATCCTATCCCAAAAGAAGCAGAAGAAAACGATTTTAAATGTAACTTTATGAAGATGATGGAGACCTTTAAAGAGGAAATGAAAAACTCCCTTAAAGAAATGGAGAAAAAATGGAAGAATTTAATAAATCTCTCAAAGAAACCCAAGAAAAACAATCAAACTGGTGAAGCAAACCGTTCAATACTTGAAGAATGAAATGGAGGCAATAAAGAAAACATAAACCAAGGGAATTCTGGATATGGAAAATCTGGGTAAGCGAACAGGAGCTTCAGAGGCAAGCAGAACCAACAGAATACAAGAGATGGAAGAAAGAATCTCAGGTGTTAAAGATACTATAGAGGAAATCAATTCAATGGTCAAAGAAAACATTAAGTTCAACAAATTCTTAACACAAAACATCCAGGACATCTGGGACACCATGAAAAGACCAAACCTAAGAATAATAGGGATAGAAGAAGGAGAATGCCAGCTCAAAGGCACAGAAAATATATTCAACAAAATCATAGAAGAAAATTTTCTCAACCTAAGGAAGGATATCCCTACAAAGGCACAAGAAGCTTACAGAACACCAAATAGACTGGATCAAAAAAAAAAGTCCCTTTGCCATATAATAATCAAAATGCAAAACATACAAAATAAAGAAAGAATATTAAGAACTGCAAAGAAAAAAGGTCAAGTAACATATAAAGGCAGACCTATCAGAATTACACCTGATTTCTCAATGGAAACCATGAAAGTCAGAAGGTCCTGGGCGGATGTGCTGCAGACACTAAGAGACCACAGATGCAAGTCCAGACTACTATACCCAACAAAGCTGTCGATCACCAGCGATTGTGAAAACAAGATACTCCATAACAAAACCAGTTTTAAACAATATGTATCCACAAACCCAGCCCTACAGAAAGTACTAGAAGGAAAACCCCAACCCAAGGAAGCACAGGCAACAGATAACCTCTCACCAGCAAATCCCAAAGAAGGAAAACACACACACACTACCACCAAAAAATAATAGGAATAAACAAACAACCACAGGCCATTAATATCTCTTAACATCAATGGACTCAATTCACCTATAAAGAGACATAGGCCAAGAGGATAGCAATGAAAACAGCATCCAACCTTCTGCTGTATATAAGAAACACACCTCAGCCTCAAAGACAGACATTGCCTCAAAGTAAAGGGTTGGGAAAACATTTTCCAATCAAATGGACCTAAGAAACAAACAGGTATAGGTATCCTAATAACAAAATAGACTTCAAACTAAAATCAGTCAGAAGAGATGGAGGACACTTTATACTCAACAGGTTGTTAAATAGTCCTACTTCAGAGTTAGGACTTATAGATACGGGGATTTATAAAAGCACCCGCATATGTAAAAGAAATATTACTAAAACTAAATCACACATCAAATCCCACACACTAATAGTAGGAGGGTTCAACACTCCCAATGGATCAACCAGACAAAAACTTAATAAAGAAATAAGAGAACTCACAGATGTCATGACTCAAATGGACTTAACGGACATCTATAGATCATTCCACCTAAACACAAAAGAATATACCTTCTTCTCAGCACCTCATGGAACCCTCTCTAAAATTGATCACATTACTCGATAACAAAGCAAACCTCAACAGATACAAAAAAAAATGGAGTAACTCCCTGTATCTTGTCAGATCACCATGGTTGAAAGTTAGAATTTAACAACAACACTACTCATAGAAAGCCTACAAACTCATGGAAATTGAACAGTGAGCTATTGAACCACTCCTGGGTCAAGGAGGAAATAAAGAAAGAAATTAAAGACTTCCTAGAATTCAATGAAAATGAAGGCACA
>LOEQ01000474.1:261250-275051 GCA_001685075.1 Bramus lutescens | reverse complement strand
GGCATACACACAGACAGAATATTGTATACATAATAAATATTAAAAAAAATTAAAAAAATAAAATGCTGCAGACATTAAAGCCACCAACACTTAGAGTTGCCGTCTTTCATCATGGGCACTGTCCATGTTCCTGCCACACCCTTAGTTGTCCTGGGGTTGCTGGAGTTGAAGACATCACTCCCTGGTGTCTGTATACATTTTCCCCGCAGCTCACAACTGGATTTGATTCTGCTGATAAAAGCTTGGGGCTCCCGTCCAGAGCCTTTCCATGATGTTTGGCTGTTCGCCAGTTTTAATTTAAAAGGTAGAGACTGGGAGATGGTTCTGTTGGTAAATGCAGCACCCACATAAAAAGCCAGCCAGGCTCCAGGGCGTGTGCCCTCTCCCTCGGGAGACAGAAGAGGATTCCAAGGTGTAAGTAGTCCAAGGTCAGTTACCAGGCAGCTAATCAGAAGGGATGTGACCTGGAGCCACCCAGTCTGGCAAATGGTAGGCTCAGGTTCAGTGAGAGACTTATCTTTAAAAGAAGTTCTGTGAAAGGCAGTTGAGGCTGCCCCCCCAGCCTCAGTTTACCAAAATTGCCTGGAAGACCTCATGGCTTTTGGATTGGTGACCGCTGTAGAGAAATCATTACCTTCCACCATTGTGAGTGGGCCTGAGCCCCCGAGTTCTGGACTGTGTTGTGTCCATTTCAGATTTTGGTGGGAAATCTAGGATGGAATTCCAAAATCAATTCAGGGATGTGATCAGTCCTTTATTTCTAAAGGCAAATAAACAGAGAAGCACAGTGAGTACTTTAATCTTTTGTGTAAATAACTTCGTACAAATTTGTCTTTGATGCTTTCAGAAGAATTGCTGGAATACCACCAGGGGGCGCTCAAGACAAGCACCAAATCACTTGAATTAGCCTGAGGCTTGAGAAACAGAACAGAACTATTTTTGTGCTCTTAAAGAGATTAAATATACACAGGGCTAATAAAATATACATTTTATTATTAATATTAAACAATATTATTTAATATTATTTACTCATCTAATTCATAACCTATGATTCTGCTGCTAATATCTGTACTCGAAGAAACTGAGACACAGGTCATGTAGCTAAAACCAGAACAGTTGTTCCAAAGAATGCATTCTCACAGTGATTCTTGCCCAAAAACTTTCTACGAGAGAAATGACGATCTTACTACAGAGTGCTTGTAACTTGGTTTAATTCGTGGTGGGACTGGGTTGAAGCAGGCTTGAGTCAGATAAAGAACATGCTTGAGTAACCCAATGATTTCTAGAGCCCTTCTCAAACCTTTGGGTGGAAGCTGGACTGGATTTCTTTGAGGAACCCTTCATTAGAAATGTGTCTACTGGTTCAATGCAGGTGTCACCAAAGCCTGTTAGTGACCAGACAGCTGCGTGACTGGCCACTGAAGCTCTCAGGGAGAATCCAGCAGGGCTTTTGTTAATTTGTTTGTTTTTGAGACAAGGTCTTGTAGCCCTGGTTAGTCTGGTAATCCATAGATCAAGCTGGTCTCAAGCTTGCAGTAGTGCCTCAGTCTCCTGAGTCCTGAAATCACAGGCATATGCCACCATGGTGGGAAAACTGGCCACATTTTGCTAGATTGCTGTCACATCATGTGAATGCAGATATACGTTAGTCCCCATTACTGCACCTAGCACTTACAATACACAGAGACTGTAAAGAAACTGAGTGTCAGCCAGGTGGTGGTGGCAGCACTCAGGAGGCCTAGGCAGGTGGATCTCTGTGAGTTCAAGGCCAGCCTGGGCTACAGAGCGAGTTCCAGGACAGCCAGGACTATACAGAAATCCTGTCTTGAAAAACAAACAAACAAACAAAAGTAAAAACTGAATACCTTCAGAATTTATATCCATGTGAGATATGAATTTTAGGAGTTGGAGAGGAGAAATTTATTATTTATAAGTGATTAGATTCAACTACTTGAAATGTCCTGGAGGAGAGAGTAGAGGATGCTAGGCGGCTTAGAGTTGAGAAACACTCGAACAGAAAGAACATCCAGGGATCTGAAGGCCTCAAGAACTGCCAAATGGAGGCAGTCCCCAGCTATAATGCAGATATTAAGCTGTTGACTAATCTTACTAGGGAAGGACAATTAGAGTTATTCAAACTTGTGCTAGCCACACATATTTTTTCCTATATTTTCCAGCACATAAAATCTTCATTGCAGCAGACACGTACCACTCATATAAGAATGTGTTTGCAGATGACAGGGAACTTTCAGGTACTTACATGACATTAAAAACCACCCTGCATCCCCCAGGACCCTTTTGGGCTCACAAAGGTCAGGTCAGGTTTGGTTCCGTTTATAAAAAGAACCGTAAGATTTACATTGTTCGGAAAGGGAGATGGCTCCACGGGTAAGAACATTTGTTGTGAAACATGAAGATCTGAGTTCAAATCCTCGGCACCTGGGTAAAAAGCCAGGCATGGTCTCATGTTGTCCATCCCAGTAGTGTGGGAGACAGGTCCAGCAATGGGTTGCTGGGCTTTGCTGGCTGCCAGCCCCAGCTCCGAGTTCAATGGCAGGCCCATCCCAAGGAAGTGGGATAGAGGATGATAAAACAAGATACCCAGGATTCTCTGCTGGCCTCTGCTCTGTGCACCACACAGACACACGCACACATGCATGCACATGTGCACACTTTGTACATAGCTGATTGCCAAAAGATTGAGTTTTGCACTTCCTTTAAAGCAGAGGAAACTACAGAGTGTTAGCAAATATGGCTCAGCTGATAGGATCATAGTGAAAACAAAAGATTTAAAGAATGTGTATTCTGCTAAATGCACCTCGCACGGATTACTGGACTTGTGAAACAATGTCCCTCATTTCAAATGAGAGGTTTGGAGAGGAAACGTCCAAAGTCAATGCAAGAGCGGATTCCAGCACAATGCTGTCCTCAGTAGTAGGGAATCTAGAATGGAAAATTATAGAGACAGACTGGTCCCATCTCCAGAGAAGTCTGTATCTAAGATGCCCGGGCATGAAATGGCCAGCCGAGGCTGGGTGACTGTTTGGCTGGAATATAGCTGAAGGATTCAAACACTGGACTTTCAGGTTGAAGGCCGTTGTTTTCCAGCCTAGAAAAAATGGAGAAAGCTGCGCTTAGCACATTTTATACTGATTTTGCTCTCTCCAGTCTTTTGGCCTTCCATGATTATAGACTTCAATATCTTATAGCAAAAAAAAATAACAAATCTGAAATCTCCTTAATTTCGTTAATGTTAAATCTGGTACTCATTCAACTAAGCTCCCAATTAAAGTGTAGAAAACACTCTAAGCATCTGCTTTAAACAATGGGTGGGGTGCAGGCTCTCCAAGGTTAACCTAAAGAAGGGCACAGCTTTCTGTTATATTAGGCTCATACGTATTAGCTTTTCCTAAAGCAATGGATTGACTTGGCATCCTGCTATCTTATGAAACACTTTCTCAGCCTCATGGTGTGTCTTCAGCGTTTTCAATATCAGCAGAACCTCTAAGTGGTCTTAGTTGGGTGTTGTGTATCACTGTACAGTAACTGCAAGTACATATGGAATCTCTGATCCGTGTAATAAAGTACATTTGTCATGGGTCCTGTGATCTGCATACCTTTGAGCCGTTACTTCATAAATCTGTTCCATCGGAGGATTGCTTTGTACATCAGTGCTTGAAGCTGCTTTTAATAAACTAATATTTTGTGTCTTTTATATGTAATCAACAGGGAGTATTATAGCCTGTGTCCCTATGGAGAAACTTTCCACTTAAATTCTTTTCTCTTGACAATAATGAGAAAAAAAGAATAGCTCAGGAAGGCCCAGATGTTCAGGAACATACGCTGTTTTCTCTTAAAAGTCAGCTGAAGATTTTCTTGTATTGTTCCAGATTTTAAAAAAATAAAATGCTTTCAAGAAGAAAGCATTTGAGATGTGTGATGAGGAGAAGACAGGTAGAGATTTCATCGAGAGTCCAACACGGGGTGCTATTTGTCAAGAGTAAGATGGCTTCCTCTGCTCTGGCAAAGAGGTGCTGATCACGAACAGAGCTGGAGGCAGTTGGCCGAAGACGGGCCATCCTCATAACTTCCTATTCAGCCCCACGCTGTTTCGTGCTTTGTTCCACCCCAAACTTCAAATTAGCAGTGTCTTCAGACAAGGCAGACAGTTAATAAATCAAGTGCGAAGCACTCACCCTTGTGCCCCATCCCTCGGGTCATTAAATAGGGACAGTTGTCTTTCCAGAGTGCAGATGTCTGCGCCCTGTGTCCGATATCTGCGTACTGGGCAGTTGGTCATTGCCATATGTAAAAGAGAACGTGATTGGGGGAACCTAAAAAGGGAATGTGTGCGTTAGGTGAGGTTGGTGTGAATGTTCTTTATAAGACTATGAATCTTTAAGAAGAGTTGTCATGAAGGGAATGGGAACCAGCTGTTCCGGATCTCCACTGAGGAAACAGGTTTCGACTAGAGCAGAGAGGATTTGGGTAAAACATAAAGAAGTTTCTGAATGTGAGTGCCACCAAAAGCCAGGTGTGTCTTCAGAAGAGGCAGCTGGATTATCTCCGAAGGAATGCTAAAGATGAGAGAAAGAAGCCCTCATTTAATTAGGACTGCTCACCTGTAATTCTACCCGAGGCTTTTGAGGCTTCTGGGCTCCTTTCTCACACACCCACACCTCAGGTTATAGAGTTTAAAGAAATCAGAACGGAGGCCCTTACATGTCCTGAGAAATTACGTGCTGGAACTGCGGGTCTGGATGTCCTGTCTGAAGTTTCATTGAAAGGAAACACTAAGGTGTGACCAATAGACCAAGACACAACCTTGTGCTTCTACCGTTACCATTAAACAGCAAAGCACCAACTGTGCCAGGCAGGCTTAGACCACTTGCTTGACTAGAGTGGGGGGCTTACTGTAGCCTGGGGACACTTGTGTCTCTGCAGGTTGTGGCTTAGCTTGTTTCAAAGTCCCCAGCAAGACAGAAGGGTTCAAGGTTGGGCTCCAACAGCTTTTCATTAATTTCTTTGATTTAGTTTATGTATTTGGCTTTTGGTTGCGAGCCCATTTCTACCCTCATTGGATCCTGTATTTTCACCTTGCTTTAAATATCCCTTTAATCTCCCTTTTCCTCCTTCAGTCCGTTGCCCTTACATTGCTTTTTTTATCTTTAAAAATATAGATGTAAAGCTGCAAGTCAAACTTTTTTTTTAAGCCACCAAATTTAGTTATAAGTATCTTTATTTGTAAATTTCCCGTTGCCTGTTTCCCATGGCCCAGGGACCATGACGGAAACAGGTTTCTGGTTTCTGTGTGGCCCCTCACCCTTGCTGTGTTGCCCTGCCTTCTCTTTGCCCGCTTCCCTTCTGGACTGGATTCTGCGATGTTTTCGTTCCTCCCTGGACTCTAATGGCTGCCCTTGTTGCATGCCCCGCCCCAGCTTCCCCACTCCCACTTCCCTTTCCACCGCCATCTCTCCACGAGTCACAGTTTATGTCTTACCTTTCCTTCATGCTCAGCTCCTAACACTAACAAGATGCAGTACGAATAGAAAATGCACACTCCTACAAGGGTAGGCAAACAGACTGGCTGTCTGCATTTGTCAATAAAGTTTTATTGGCCCGTGGTTGCTCCCCATTTCCTCATGTAAAGATCTATGGTTATTGTGGTGCTATGAAGATAGTTGAACAGCTGGAATAGAGATGTTCCTGTGGGCTGCAAAGCTCACCTTACAATCTGGCCCTTAAAAAAAGGGTTTGTTGATTCCCGCTTTAGAATAGTTACTGTGTTTATAAAATGAAGATTTTTATTCCTTATTGGGAAATTGGGGTGAGTGGGGCATGTGATCTGTGTCCATTCTTGCATTTTCCTCGTTTGGATTCCTGCCCTTCCTCAGATGCCCAGTTTTCCTACTTCAAGGCGGTGGCATCCCAAAGAGAAAAAGATGAAGAAGCTCATCCAATGGAAGGTGGCCCTGAAGCTGCATTTGTGTTTAGATGGGTTCCCACCTACCATCTCTGACTGGACTTCATTTAGCCTTTGAATTAAGCAAGCAAACAACAAAGAAGGTTTTGCAGTTAAGCTTTTTCACAAATCCCACAGCTAATTTTCCTGCAGGTTTACAAACCAATTTTGAAAATGTGAAATGCCAGATGAAGGGCTCTGTTTTAATTCAATACGGCACCTAGAACGTTGTTGCGGGTAACAGCATTCCGACACAGCGGATTCAGTGGGTGGTCTTGTGAAAATAGTTTACACAAATTCACTTACAGGCTGCTTTCATTAGCATGAAATTAATATGGACTAAAGTAGTCGTAGCACTAAAGGCTTGAAATGCTTCTGAGATCACCTATTTTAACCCTGTGCTTTTTAACAGATGGGGAAATGGAAGCTGATTTTCCCAAGATATTAGTAGTTCATGGGAAAGTCCAGGGACTGCGATCTCTGTAGTTTCGGGCCAATCATTTTCGAAACCATAAATCTGTGACAACTGGTCACACCAACAAGAACACTGTGACTAGTGTCAAAGTTAATTGCGTTCGTTTCCATAGAACAGGCAGCCCTGGGTGAAACTGCAGTGCACACCTAGTGATCTTTTTTGCCGTTAACAGGGAGACCTTTTCCTGTAAGTGCCTGGCCTCTTTGCCTCACAGACAGTACAACAGATTTTGATTTGAAGGAAATTAAAATAAGCTAAGCAGCAATAAGAAATGACCTCTCTCTCTCTCTCTCTCTCTCTCTCTCTCTCTTTCTTATGCCTCCAGAGAAAAAGGCTAAAATTTTTTTTCATTACCCATAATTTATCTTTTTTGCCTGTCAGTTTCTTTTATAACTTCTGATATTTTTCCTCACAAATGTATCACATCTATATTGTCGAGCAACATAAAAATACAGAGAAGTCTAAAATGAAATCTAATCATTTGCAGTCCAGCCATTTACAGGTGTGTAGCTGTATCTAAGCTTCTGTGATTGTTTTAAGTTTTGTTTTACATTTATACCCTACTTTCTTGGTATAGTCTGAGGATCTCCCCCCACCCCCACCCCATGCCACAGGGAATTCTCCAGAAGTCTTGTCTGAGGGCTGAGGAAATAACTCCATCTGGGAAGTGTTATCTTGAGAACATGAGGACATAGGTTCGATCCCTGGAACCCAGGTTTAAGAAGTGGTTGGCATAATGGCACAAGTTTGCAAGCCCAGTGCTGGGGGGATGTGGAGAAGGCGGGAGACTCAAGTGGCCAGCCAGGCTAGTCTGTCTGGCAGCTCCAGGCAAGGGAGAAACCCTGTCTCAAGGAGAGAGAAAAGAGAAGAAGAAAAGGTGGAGGGGCCTATGGAACAATACTTGAGGTTTTCCTCTGGCCTCCACATATGTGGTGTGTGTGTGTGTGTGTGTGTGTGTCGTTGTTTGAAAACTTACATCATGTTTTGTCTTGAATGGGGACTGTACGTTTTATTTGCCTACTTTTGAACACATACGTTTTCTCCTAAAGTTGTCTTTGATTTTTGCTATTAAAATCCTTCTCTGTAACATGGATAGCCCGATGTAGAAGTCTAATCCTTATTTATGTTCTTGTGGAAGAGCTCTACGGGAACACTTCTCATCTGTTTCGCCAAACTGGTTTCCTGAAAGGCTGAAGCAGATCCCTGCAGGAATGTAAGTGCCTATCAGGGCGCTCTTGAAGGGCTGTCAGTCAGGACTTTGAAAACATTCCTTTCTTCATGGTGCTGTCTTAATAGACAACTCCCAGGGCTGCAAAATCAGACCTAAGCTTCAGAATATATTTGCTTCCTATTCTTTTTTCTTTTCTTTCCTTTTTCCAATTGATATCCTAACCACTGTAATCTGGCATCTGCCCCCATCTGCATGCCTGGAGTCTTCAAAGAAATAGCCCTTGATGGGATCAAGTGTCAGGAAACAGGGGTTCAAATCCCAGCCCTGAAACTACTAGTATGTGACCTTGGGTGAGTAATTTCTTTGAGCCTGCTTCCCCAGCTTTAAAGTGGAGCTAGTAAAACAGACCTTGATGTATGGGGCTCTTGGGAGAGATGTAAGAATTGCTTTTCATCTGTTGAGTACCACGCTGGGGGTGGTACTCCTCTGGAGGGTAGTGTGTGGGGGAATTATTAGTGCTGTCCACCAAATATTTCTTCTGATTCCTTTTATGCCCATGCTTGAATTTTACATCCCAACCCTGTTCCTTTGGCTGTGGCCCTGTCACTGGCTTTGACAAGTGTAATGTGAACAGATAGGACCTGTGTCCTACAGGGCGGATTCTTTTCAGAACTGGGCCTTCCTCTTCAGCCTCGTGCGTAGCTTCCACCCATGGAGAAGAAAAAAAATAGAGATGGCTGCTGCTCATGAACCAAGACCTGGAGTCACGATATCCTCAGGAAGAGAGGTTCCCCACCAACTGCACTAGAGGATGAATTAGACTTTTTTTACCCCTGAGATACAGGCCTTGGGTTGCACTAAACTCTAGCCTGATTGTTTTGTAGCAGTTGACGTTAAATGTTCATACACTCCGGGGTGTGTACAGATGGGACAATAAGGACATTTCGCCCACAAGTCACTTCAAGGACAGGTTAGGCCTCACTAAGCGTGTTCCCAGACTGACTTGGCTTATCACCAGAATGTTCCTAACCACGTTAGCCACAGAAGGGATGGGTTCCTTCCCTACTGAGAAGGAACAGACTTTTCCTTCAAAGGGAGGTCACTGGGTTGCTGGACTGTCCCTTTCACAAGGCATGACTGTGGCTTTGGTCCTTGTTTCTATCCTATCTCATCAACTCCCTTTATTGTTTTTCTCATGAATTGTCTTCTGCTACAAGTAAATCTGCTCTATCTATGCTAGGTCAACTCCAGAGTTAGCACTGTAGGGCAGTGGCTACTCAATCCTTTCTCTCTGAGAAGGTATACACACACAGAGAGACACACATAGACACATGTACACCCATATACATACACACACAAACATATATACATAAACACACATACACACACACACATATATGTTGGGGACTGCGGACCACCAGACCCTGAATTTCTTGTAAACAACTTGTTTTCCTCTGCTCTGAGCAGCCTGCAGCTGCTCTGAACATAAGACCCTGGTGGCAGGTGCATGGGTTCTGATGAGCCTGCGAGTGAAAGATCCCAAGAGCTAGGGGTTGGTCAGAGCCCTATATACGCTGCCCCTAAGCACAATAAAGTGGGCATTCTTGACATTCTTGTCTCGAGGTTGTCCCTGTGGCCCCATCTGTCTGTCTATCTCTGTGTGCCTTTATGTTTTTAAATTTTCAGCCTAGTTCCCATAGAGCGTAGCAAGTAGAGCATGGAATGGAACCCACGTAATTTTACACATATACACAAACATAAATAAAATATATAAACACACACATATACACATACAGACATACACATATATTGTACACATGCATACATATATACATACCAACATACATACAAGCACATATATACATACATGTTCTATAATATTATTTTAACTAGGCAAAGATGTGCTCCATTTGCTTATGCTGTGGAATATTACTTTAGCTGTGTAAAGATGTGTTCCATTTGTTTGTGCTGCAATTGTTTAATGACGTAAGGATGTGTTGCCTCTGTTTCACCTTGCCTGCCTAAGGCACCTGATTGGCTTAATAAAGAGCTGAACAGCCAATAGCTAGGCAGGAGAAAAGATAGGCAGGGCCGGCAGGGAGCAATAATAAATAGGAGGAGAAATTTAGGCTCGAGAATAGAAAACAAGAGAAGAAGGAGGAGGGAATGAGGAACACACCTGTGATCAGAAGCCAGGCAGCTGTCAACCAGACAGAATAGAGACAGCAAGAAAATAAGAAAAGGTAAAAAAAAGTCCTGAGGCAAAAGGTAGATAAAGAGAAACAGGTTAATTTAAGTTAAAAGAGCTAGCAGAAATGTGCCTAAGCTAGCCTGAGCATTCAAAACTAATGGTAAGTCTCTGTGCCATGATTTGGGAGCTAGTCGATGACCTAAAAAAAAAAAGCCTGGTATACACACACACACACACACACACACACACACACAGATAAACATGAGCATTGTACACACACGTATACATATATGCATATACACATATTTTACATATATTATATATACAAACACATATATTTGTATGTGTATATACACACATATATTTGTGCTAAAATGCTTCTAATGAACTTTCCTTCCCACTTAAGACCACAGCTGGTGGCATTGGGTATGTACAGTGTTGTGCAGCCATCATTGCTATGTAGTTCCAGAATGTTTTCTTTGCCTGAAAGAGAAACTGCACCCAATAACACTAATTCCCCCTTTCCTCGGGTCCTTCACCCGCCAGTCACCACTAATCTTACTGTCTCCCGATACGCTTGTCCAGGTGTAAGTGTGGTGTGCATCCTCTGTGGGGCCTCCTTTCACTCAGCCCATGTTTCTCATTTTCATCTCGTCGCTGATAGCTGATAGCATGCCAACACTTCATTGCTTTCTAACATCAAATCATACCCCGCTGCCCGAATACACCACATTTTGATTGTCCCTTCATCATCTGATGGATGCTTGGACTGTTCTCCTAAGCATCTTGAGAAGCCCAGTGTCAGCTCATCTAAGGTCCCCATTCTGAGAAAACTTTTCCAAAACTCTCCCGATGTCTGCCGCAAAGTCATTGGTCCAGTGACGAGAAATGACTGGGGAGGGGGTGACAGGGGGTTTCACAGGCACTCTGGATGTGGTTCAGATGTTTTTTGGTGCCTTAAAAATATTCTTGGTAAATGACTGCAGTGCCATCGACTTCACGTTTGGTAGCTGATTTCAGCGGCTGCATGCACACTCTTCCTCTGAAGGTCGGTGCCATTTTGCAATCTGATGATTTGACTTCTGACACTGGAAAAGGTGGCATATTTCCTCTCTCTGGCACTGTATTTCCAGTTTCCTCTGGAAGGATACCATTCTATGGCTTGGTATATCTTACATTAAAATCAGATAAAGAATACACATGTCTCAAAGAACACAAGGCATATTTGGCAGTCCTTGAGAGGTTTCCCTTTACTTTCTGTTTCTTCCAGCATCATCTAACAGAATATGATCATAGTCATGCTTTTGTTTAGTGCCTAACAAATTGCTTAGTCTATCTTCCAGCTTTGCAACCTGCCTGCTAGTTTTAAAATACATTTGATACCAGAATATTTGAAATAGTATCTCTCTTGTGAACACTGATACTGTAATTATGTATACTCACCGCTGATATAAGTTGTAACACACATATATCAATTCATTTTAACTGTTGATCTCCAGGGGTAAAGTGTGACGTTTTAGTCTCTCTAAATATTATCTCTCAGTGTGCCTGTGCAGTTGGCATCTTTAGTTTAAGGTGCAAAATATTTTATGTGTGCTTATTGTAGGACATTATATTTGTGCATTGTAAATCTCACAGAATTAACCTTAATGTTGCCCTTCATCTCACAGGTTTGTTTTATAGCCTCAATAGTTATTTCTAGTTGCGATTCCATTTCCTTTCTAAACGTGTTAATAAAATGCTCACATTAGAATTGGCTAGGCTCCAGAATCTGATCCAATCCCTCTTTAGTAAGTGATATAACCTGTGACAGCAGCGCTGGGAGACCTTGGGATGTGGCCCTACCCGTTCCAGTGAGGACACCCATGGTTCCCTATAGAGTTAAATTAAGGTCAGGCCTGGTTTCCGACATGAGGTTCAGATGTATTGGCAGATCCCCATGCTTGCTTTATTATACTGTAATTTGGGGCTTAAAGAGTTATATCCAGTCCATCCCCAACATCTGGATAGTGTTTATAACGATCACATTTGATCCTAATGTAATTTTGTTGGGGAATTCACTAGAATTCCTCTGTTGGCTACATTACAACTAAACATGAGATCTGCTAAAATATTACCAAGAGTGAGCGAATACCCACAGACAATACAAAGCATAGATAGATTTCAACCTTCCTATCTCTCCCCAGACTCTGGCTGCTAACCCATCATCTCATCTCTCTGGACTTTCTTATCTTCATTGATAAAATGAGAGCAACCCTTCGGCAGCAGGCAATGTTTGTCCAGGGTTTTGAACCTTGAGGAGGTGAGGAGCGCAAAACCCTTTCAGACGTGGGTACGGTGCGTGCGCGGCCACAATGGCAGGGTCACAGACTCCACTGATGGGGGTGATGTGAGCTTGATGAAGATTTTACCCCCCCCTTCCATTTTCATTTTGATTGAGATGCTATTCCTTGGGGGTCAGGAAGACTTTTGCAAAGCAGAGCCAAAGGATTGGTTTTAAACCGCCTGCCCCCATCAATGGAAGCCTCAAATGAAGCAAGCTGAATCTTTTAAGGGCTGCAAAGGGAGCCTTTAATTATGTGAGATTGACAAGGGGGACATTTGGGACGTTTGGTGATGGAGTTTCAGGACCTCCCAGCCCTGCCAGCAGGAAGATTATTAGCATATTCGATGCACCTTTCCCATGAAATAATTTTAACATTCAAAAAGAGACAGCTGGGAAGGGAGGAAGGCAGACAGCAAAGGCCAGAGACTGGAGCGGCCTTTCGAGAGGGGAATTATTTCATTAAATCTAAAGAGCATATGCTTTTCTGATGCATAGCATGTGCAAGTCTATGCAAATTAGTTAATAGCAGTGCACTCTGAGTAATTTCCATTTCCTCCCGAGCCTATGACGGGGAATATTCCTTTTAATCAGATTAGATGACATCCTCCTCAAACTTTTGGGGGTTTCAACTTAATTTACCATGCTAAGTAGTTAGGATAATTTGAAATAAAGCAATCAGCGGGCTGCAAAGAAAGAAACCAAACCTCATTTCTGTTTTTGTGATGAGGGGCTGCCCGGCTGCCTGAGCCCCACAGGATTTCTCTCTTGTCCTCTCCTCTCTCCGAGCCCCAGCACCTCAGACCTCGGCTGAGTCTCCAGTGACCAGTTGTGGGCCTTTGATGGCACCTCCTCGGATCTGTTTCTCATTGCCCGAGCTTGTCTGAGATGTTGCATTCCACCGGACCTCCCCCATGACGGTCAGAATTTACGGCCCTGCCACCAGAAGTGGTGGAAGGATGAATTCACACCCTTTAAAAACCGTTTCCCCTAGGGAGGGCGTGCACTTCCGAAGGGATCCTGGTCACGGTCTACAGGGACTTCGGAATATTGCCGATCTACGGGTTCTGGGCCCAGGCAGCAACAAGCCACCACGGGCCACGGACGCAGCAAAAGTTACAAAGAAGGTTATGGAGGGAAAGACGCACACCTGAAAGGCACAGCCATTTATCAGTGATGTGCAGACAGCAGGAGCAGTGTCAGGCCTTGTTTGGAGCAATTGTCCGAAGCTCGTTCGGAGGCTTGGCTCACAATCCTGAAGGCCATGGGTTCCCCGCCATTCTCCATTGTCTTTCTGTCTGCAGAGCCTGTGTGGTAATGCCGGTAAATGTCCCACAGGTGGCAGTAAAGGGTCTGGAGGAAGCAATTACTTCTAAAAACTGCATTAAGTTACAGCTCCGACTAGAAGAGACTACTTGGCCTCCTCCTTCACAGCCCTCTGTTTTATGGGCGGTGGTGTCTGGGAGGGGGGAAGGGGAAGATTTTAATTGCTTAAACTAATTCCTACAAAGTGTTAGCAGATGAGATTTAAATATCATCCATATTAAGACTGCCGGGGATTTTCTAGCCACCAAGACATAAAAGAGTGAAATTTAATGGCAAACTTTCAAGTAGTAAGACAGAGTTAGCTTTCTTCTTCTTCTTCTTCTTCTTCTTCTTCTTCTTCTTCTTCTTCTTCT
>LOEQ01000474.1:207550-217655 GCA_001685075.1 Bramus lutescens | reverse complement strand
GGGCTCCAGCACACCCCGTGTGACTGTCTCTGGAGAAAACCATATATCGTGGGTTTGTCAGCCCACGTATACCTCCCTGTATTGCAAGTTTGGGCTTACATATCTCTCTTTTGTGACACGGACAGGGTTTGTGTTTGATTTCTTTTTACATGCTTAAAATCTCAAAGATGGAAATGAAATTTTGACACAAAAATAATGGAATATAAATGTAACCTAACCAGTCTTTATTTGCATCTTGATGATGTAGATCTTTAAAAATATTACTTGCTTTGTTTTTTTTGATTTTATAATAATAATTTTTAATATTTGCAGTTATAATATAGTTACAACATTATACCATCCCCTTTCCTATCTCTAACCCCTCCCATCTACCCGCTTTGCTCTCTCTCAAATTCATGGCCTCTTTGGCTTTAATTGTTGTTATATATATTGTTTAATATGTATTAAATATGTACATATACATATATATTCTTAAATAAACAAATACAGCCTGCTCAGTTCATACAATATTACCTGTGCATATATGATCTCAGGGCTGACTAACTGGTATTGGATGGCTAACACGGGGGTGCTTCCCTGGAGACACTACCTGCTGTCTGTAGTTCTTTGTCTAGGGTTAAAGTTGGAACGTCCCCCCTTCCATGTTAGTATGTGCATTGCTGTCTGTCATCCTTGTTCGGGTCTTGGTCAGGACGCCGTGCTGATGAGACTTCATGGGGGGAGCCTCTCTGCCATTTCTACGAGACACAATTTCCCAGCAAACTCCATGTGCCTCTAGCTCGTGCAGTCTTTCTGCCCGCTCTCCTGCATTGATCCCTGAGCCTTGCCTGGAGGATTTTGTTGGTTTGTTTCCTTCGACGGGGTCTTACTATGTCATGGTGGCTGCCTGGCTTGAGCTCATTATATGCAGTAGGCTGACCTCAGACTCACACAGATCTGCCAGTGTTTGCCTTCCAGCTGCTGGGATGGAAGATATGGGCCACCACACCCTGCAGATAACAATTATTTTGCCAGGAAACAAGGACGATGTTCATTTAGAAAGTTCTACATTGGCTGAAAGACTAAATAATTTTCATATGGAAAGAACTTTTTAATAATAATACTATTATCATTTAGTAGTGTGTTTGGGTGTACGCCACATGTGTGCCTAGAGAGGCCAGATGTGGGTCTGGACACTGACCTTCCTGGAGCTGGACTTAGAGGCAGTTATAAACCCTAGCATGGGTACCAAGAAACAAAGAACAGCAAGTGCTTTTAACTGCTCAACCGTCTTTCTGAACCAGAAAGAACATCTTATAGTAACATTAAAAATGATTCTTTAAAAAGATAAAAGAAGGACTCAGCAAGCTAAAGGAACATGTGGTTAAGAAAATTAAAATAGCATCTATTTGAACTCTAGGTTTCAATAGCGCTGGTAAGTATATGTGTGTTGTTTATCTAAATCCTAAAGTCTTTTTAGGGGAAAAGGCTTCTGTTTTTTACCTCTGCTTCCAGCAAGTGACAGAATGATTAGTAAGCACAATGGTTACTAACAATGGTTAGTAAGCACAATAATTGCCTAAGTGATGCCAATGTCACATACCACCAACCTCGTGACACACGTACTTCAGAATCACCTGGAAACCAGGACCTATTTTTGGCTAAGGTGCTCGTGACAAAATGTCAGGTTTTAATTGGATGCCACTGGTATATAGTTAATTCATAAATGGGGAAATCAGTGTCAATCAAAGTGATTCGGAGTCTTCTGAATTTTCTGGCAGCCCACTGGCTACGATTCGAGAGCAACCTTGAGAGCATTTCCCCTTTCTGCACCTCTGCACCTTACGCTCACCGCAGCTACACGTCCGGAACGGCTGTAGCTGTGACCGTATCCCAGAGCTAACATCATGCAGCCTGCTCTTTGTTGCAGAAATGACTTCAGATGCGAAAAGTTTGCCAGAAAAAAAAAATTTCCCCAAACTGCTTTCTCTATTTGTGTGAGGAAGAAGGATCCCAAACCCAAGAATTTCTCCCACATGGTACTGACTTCCTCTGAGGCCCCAGAGAAGCCATTTGAATGGTTTTCCTTGGTTCCCCCAGCTCTAAAACGGAGCTAATAACGACTGATAATGTATTTCACAAGGCAAATGCGAAGATTGAAGCAGTCACTGCTCCAAGGTGGTAGGCCACAAACATGGGATAGTTACACAAAGTGAAGTCCGTTGGATCAGTGTCCTTCCCATTGGAGCGTGAACGTTTTCTATTGCGCTGGGCTTTCAAATCCCCTCAGTTCATTTTTAATGCCCAGATCAAGCGACTTGCAAGCAAGACTGTGTTTCTATGCTGATAGCTCCATTTCTGACATAGATGTTTCCAGAAAGCAATAGCACTTTCACGCCTACACGGTAAATATGAGAATATAACATCTTTTTCTCCTGTTTGCTCTCTGGTCTGAAATATGTATTCCCAGCTCTTAGAGGATTTGGGAGTGAAGAGGTAACATATGGGGAAACGCTTTAAACTCTGGTGAAGATGCCAAAAATATTAATCTATGGATGGACACCTGAGTCCTGGGGAAGCTAACGGGTTTAAATAAATCACATGACAAGTGAACCCGAAGAAAGCCCTCAGCCTCAGCGCAGGCACTGGTTTCCTTCGGTCCTAAGGAAGTAAGTGCCGCTGCAAGTGGAATTCCCCCTTCCCCCTCGGGTGCTTTAGATGTCTTTCGTCTGTGGTCGTGGTGTCAAATGTGAAATGACTCCCACAGGGTCATGTATAAGAGCAAGATGTCCCCAGCTGGTGACTCTCTTTGGGAGGTGGGGCTCTAGGGCACTGGTGGGTGGTGAGGTTTGTAACCCAGTCCAAGTCTAGCCCTGTCTGTGTCTTGGTCCACAGAGCCAAGCCTTCCTCACCAAGGTCCTCAGACCATGGTCCGAAATGAACCCTTCCTCCTTGCCAGGCATTTGATGACAGCCAAGTCAGCTTTTGCCTCATCCTAAATATGGATCCCAGTTTCTGCTAAATGGGCTGCAGCGTAGAAGAAAGTGTTGCCGAGGAATAGAGCCCCATGAGATTGTTCAGTTAAACTTATTGGCTGGTGAGAGTGGTGTTAAGTCTGGAATGGAGGCAGAAAGGCAGAGAAATGCTTCAAAACCTCCCCTTATTATATGCACTATAAGTAAAGTATAGGATTAAATTAAGCTGTGTGCAGACATTTGAGAGCATTGAATATCAGGTATATAAAGATGGAAAGACCCTGATGTTGCAGGTTCAGCCTGATACTCAAACCACCCTTAGACCAGGAGAGCCCAGTGATGTTCAGGAGATGACGTCTCAGAGGCAATGCTCTGGCTCTTGGCTAAAGGGCTTGCACCAGACCTGAGCAAGCTTGGGAAATACACAGGCTTTATAGGATGACAGGTTTTGTATGATATCCAACATATTCTTTTCACCCAATGATGTCATCATTATTATCATATTATTATGACCAGCAGTAGTGATAATTATAAAGCACAATAGTATATGGACACAAGCCTTGGGTGGGGAAGAAAACACACATATATAATTTCTTCAAACCATCTTTGCTGGTTCCATCTTTTGTAGTATAAGCTGAAAAGGAAAGCAAAGGAAAGCAAAGCAAAAAACAAACAAACAAAAAACAGCAACAGCAACAAAGCAAAAACATAAACAAAAAAATTGGCTGGCTTTTTTTATTGCCGTATCCCTGACCCTTCTTCGTGTGTTAAGTACACATGCATTAACTCATTTCACCAGCAAAATAATCCTATGACGTTTATAAGTTACAAATTAGAGATGACAATACAGGGCCTAGGAGAGGCAGAAGAGAATGTAGTTGTTAAGAGCTTGCAGTTTGGAGTCAGACTGACGGGGATCCAATCACAGTCCTGGGCTTCTAAACTGGGTGACACCAGTAGAGTGACTTAACTGTCTGCTGGTGTGTAAAAGAATAATTTGTAATATATATAAAACAGTACCTCTCATCATCATGACTAGTAGCTAAATTTGTAGATGTGACACTCTGGAAAGAGTGTCCCACCCACAGTAAGTACCTGATAAACATCACTTGTCTCTGTCACCCAAGGTTCACAGCATCACTATAAACAGGGAGGTGGCGGAGCAGACCCAGAGCCCAGGTCTTCCTGAAGCTGCTGGTTTGTCTCGTTGTACCATCTGTAGGCGAGTAGACTAGAGGATGTGGATACGAACAAGGCAGAGGTGATGCGATGGATTCATTTCTGGCACCCAGCAAGCAGACAGCACCAGAAAGAACATGGCTCCTGCCACTCTCACCATAGTCGACTGTATTTATTATTCATTATCATTATCATTATTATTATTAATTGTTTTGAGGGGTATTTTGATACGGTCTCATGAAGCTCAGGCCGGCCTCAAACTTGCCCCAGGAAGTCTTGATCTTCTTGCCTCTACCTCCCAGATGCAGGAATTAGAGACCTGTGTCTGTATTGCTATTTCTGACTGAACCCAAATTCAGAGCACACATTTCTTTGTGCGCTCACGTTTCTGCTGTCTCATTAATGCTGGCTTGTCTGTCCTTTTCCTCTGCTGCTTTGAAACAAGAGGAAGATGGGTTTCCTGGTGTGCTCCGTGTGAGTAAATAGTTCGGGACGTGTGGCAATCATCAGCTCTGTTTGTGAGTCTCTAGATGTTGAGAAAGCACCGCTGATATGATTTCCTAAACACAACTCATAGGCTTGGAGTCAGTTGTGAAGAAACACACAGGCAAGCTCGTTGGCACATCCTAATCCTTGGCAGCCTCATTGTGTTGTTTTTGCCTGGAAAAGGAGGATGAACTAGGCTAGCCATAACCAGTCCTGTGACAGTGATATTTAGGCCTCTATTTGGTGGAGTTCAAGAGGATTTGGTGGTCCGTTGTTCACAGAGTGAATTGTGACGATAACTATAGAGGGCTAAGCAGTTACTAAGGTGTGTGTGTCTGCATGCTTTTATAAATGGGAAAGCCTCTGCATATCAGGACCAACTTAGGTGTCATTTCTCAGGCATAATCCTCCCTTTAGAACATTTTCTATTTTGAGGGAAGATGTCCTGTTTGTCAACTTGACACAAACTAAACTCATCTGAGGAGAGGGATCCTCAACTGAGAAAATGCCCCCATTGGATTAGTTGGCACGCAAGTCTGAGGGGCATTTTCTTAACTGAAGATGGACGTGGAAGGGCCCACTGTGGGTGGTACCATCCCTGGGCAGGCGGTCCTAGGGTATAGAAGGGGGCAAACTGAGCAAGCCAGGAAGTAGCATTGTTATCACTTCCATCACCCAAAGTTGCCAGCGCTCTGGCAAAAAGCTTACCCACCCGTTTCTACGTTCCACAGCTGCGCATGCGCCATCAAGCATTCAGGCAACTTACATAGCCACCCAGGGCCCTCAAGCCCTACGTGATCTACATGTAGCCGGGTCACGTGATCTATGCTTACCGCAGCTACATAAGCCCCTGTGTGTACATACTAAGCAGCCTTTAAAAGCTGAACTCTACTGCTGCACGTTCTCATCTCTGTACCAGCTCTCCCCAGAGCTGTGCACATGTCTTTCTCTCTCTAATAAACTCTTAAAGTAGATTCCGTTGAGTGATCTCCCACCTGGTAATTTCACACATTCTCGGTGGTCTATGCTCCTGTTCCTGCCTCTATGTTCCTGCCCAGACTTCCCTTCATAATAGAATGTGACCTCAGTGTTTTAAGATGAAATAAGCCCCCCCTTCTCCAGGTTGCTAGTATTTTTATCATAGTACTTTTTTTTAATCACATCAAAAGAAAACCTAACAAGACAGAAGATGTCTACAGGTGGAGTTTTCTGTCCAGATAGTCAATCAGTTCTGTCCCACCAGCTGCTCCCAAATAACCACACAGAGACTTAATATTAATTAGAAATGCTCTGCGGAGAGACCAGGCTTGCTTTTAGCTAGCTCCTATAAGTTAAATTAACCCATTTCTCTTATTCTACGTTCTGTCCCAAGGCTCGTTCACCTCATCTATGAACTTCTCATGTTATTTCTTCCCTGTCTGGCTGGTGACTCCCATGACTCCTCCACTCTTTTCCCCAGTATCATCCTGCCCTCCAACTGGCTAGCTATTGGCCAATCAGCTTTTTATTAACAATGAGAGCGCTACATCTTCACAGTTTACAGAAGGATTATTCCACAGCTTACTAAAACTTGCTCATTAGTCTAGGCTGGCCGTCCAGGAATTTTCCAAAATGCCTCTTCAGTGCTTGGATTGCAAGTGAATTCCAAGAACTAAGGTTCTCATACTTGCAAAGAAAGTGCTTTACCTATTATGTGACTACTTTCCAGCCAAGTTTAATAATATTCTTCTTCTCTTTTTAAACTTTAGGGCACACACAAAAAGAATGTTTACATTATCATATTTTGAGAGTTTTGAGTTTTTAAGTGGGAGAGTGAGTCAATCCAGTTCTGATGGCATGCTTAATTGAGATCAGCTTCTCTCCAATGTTATGTGTAGGAT
The DNA here is from genome assembly GCA_001685075.1 of Bramus lutescens. NCBI lineage: Eukaryota > Metazoa > Chordata > Mammalia > Rodentia > Cricetidae > Bramus > Bramus lutescens. The sequence goes on along the minus strand of LOEQ01000474.1, from coordinate 211,156 downwards.
GGGAAAAAAAAAACCAGCACTATGGGAGTCTGGCTGTTAAAATTATGCATACATGCAGGGAGGCAGACACTGTGACATCTCTGGGGCCAAGGTATCATGTTGCTTTGCAGCTGGTGGGACATCCTTTCCTTTTACCTCCATAAACTAGACAGTTTATATATTTTCCACCTGTAGATTGCCAGCAAGATACTCTGAGATTCTCCCTGTATCGCATGCCAGCCCTACAGATCGTGGAGGCTGATGAGTGAGCTTAATTTAATTGGAGAGGGATGTGTTTAAGAGGTGAACCCCTCGCGGGCAGCATCAGTTATGCAACAGTGTAGATTAGCTGAACACATACAGCCAATTGAGCCCACATTATATAGATGAGTCCAAGAACTTGGTATTGCTGGTGGGCCACAGAGAACGGCAGTTCAGCATCCAAGAGGGTCTGGACCCCAGTCCCCACCTACTGCAGTGCAGCATTCAGGAGGGTTTGGAGCCCAGTCCCCACCTACTGCAGCGCAGCATTCAGGAGGGTTTGGAGCCCAGTCCCCACCTACTGCAGCGCAGCATCCAGGAAGGTCTGGACCCATTCCCCAACAGAGCAAATGTTTGCTGCAGCAGTCTGGTGAACAAGATTATGTTTCAACTTGAGAACATTCAGCAGCAGTGTTTCGCTGGCCACAGTTGGGTGCAGGCTTTCTTTTGTCTTTGGATAGACTTGCCCATCTGCACATCCAACATGGCTCCACATCTAGAATCCTTTAGTTCAAGTCTTCCCCAGGCAGGTGATTGCTTCCACAGTAATTCGGATTGGCCAGAACGTTTTATAGGGTTAAAAGCGTTTCAAAAGGAAAATTCTAAAAAAAGAAGTCTGAGCCACTGTAAATTCTGGGATAATATACTATTTATTATTGTGTTGGAGCACCTTCCTTTTTCCTCCTGTGTTCAACAGCTCCTCCACTGCAGAGCTGTGGCTATGTGTGCAATGATATTTACGTTCATTTTCAGGGTTTGGAGTAAACTCAGTTTTGTTTGGACAAAGTTCAAATTATTAAACAAAAGAAGACAATGACTAGTTCATTCATTTTTCTTACTGTGCTGTTGGCGTTGCCAACCTATCTAAAGGGAGAAAACTGTCACTGAAGACTCTGGGAAAGGTTACTGACCAGTGATTATGTTGTCCCCTACTTTATTTTTTTCTTGGAAATGTCATAGCTCAGTATACGTGCTTCTGAAAAAACATCTATTTGTCTCCTGGAGAGGTTTGCCACAATCTTCCAAGTAGATTTTTGTCTAAATCTTGTCTAAAAGTAAAATTGTTTCCCATAAAGTACTTTGTATTATGGGGCTGGAGAGTTGGCTGGGTTAAGATCACTGACTGCTCTTCAAGAGGACCCAGGTTCAACGCCCAGCATCCACATTGGACCTCTCAGCTGTCTGTCACTCCAGCTTCAAGGATCCCAAAACTTCCCATAGCAAAAACACTAATGAACATTAAATTTTTTTGTCTTCTATCAAAAACTTGTGTGCAAGTATATATTCATTTGTTTAGAGCTGTATGGAAGAAACTCAAGGAATTCTGAGGGGAAACGTCCAGGATACCATCAAGGGTTTCTCACCTCCCTGGGCCTTTGAAATACTCCTCTTTGATTTGGATGTTAGTAAGTCCCACACAGAAGAAAATGGTTTAAAATGGTTTTTTTTTATCAATGAATGACACATAGTGCAACTCATTCAGCTGCTGGTCAACTTTTCTCTTTATTCCAGGCTTTTCATGTTAATGTGGTCTGGCCTGTGTAGTAACATTGTTAGTAGAGGAAGAAGACTCAGAACTCTGGTACAGCCCTCACATGTGGGCATTACCGATACCACATGCAGATAGATAATAGATAGATGGATAAAAAATAACTAGATAGAAAATAGATAAAGGTGTACATTGTTCTTGAGCCCAAAATAATGTTTTACTTACAAATATCCAAAAGAATGTAAGAGTTTGTTGCATCTTAAGAGAATTTTTAGATTACCTTTTAAAAAGAACAATGCATTCATTAACCTTTTGACTGTCGCTGTTTCAATATTTACACCCACTAAAGAAAATAACGTTTTTCTTCTCACTGGCCTCAACAGTCCAGTAAAGGGTGGAGGGCTTGTAGCTGAGGAGGCAGAGTTGCTGAGTTCACTTCTGAATTCTTGCAGTGTAATGGCAGGTCATGGCTATCTGGAAAAAAATAAAGGTACCTGCTTCCTGAGGTTGCCATGGGGACTAACTGAGATAATGGAACTGTAGGCACAGCATCTAGGCCTTACTACAGTCTCGATTGTTGGCTGTGATTACAAGAAAATCTTGTTGAACTCAAATCGATGCATCCTTCAAGTTGAACTGTACAAAAATGCATGCAGGAGTGCACGGGGAGGTGAATTTGCTCCGATAGTAACAATTATTAACATAGTTTCAGGAGACCTGTATTCTTGTGAAAACACAAAAGACTAGACAATGCATCTAACCACCAGGCCACTGAGCTAATATGGTCCACAAAGAGGACATCAAGTTCCTGCATCCCCTTTCAGAGAAGTCAACATGGAAGCATTATTAGGACTGTCATTTGTCATTGCTAGAGAAGTTACCTCAGACAAGCCTTTCTAATTAGTGACTTGACCTTAGGTATACTTTAAAATCATACAGGTATCATTTATTAGCTAATTAATTAATTTCAACAGAGTCAAATCTATGCCATCCAAGAGGCTCTATGGACACAGCAATGCCTGGAGTCAGGATTTTAAAAAAGCCCTGGCTGTTTAGATTCTGTCCCACTGGTTTTGCTGTTTGATTTTTGAGAAGCTGTTTGCCTGTCTGTTCTCTAATCTTTGAGATGGGTTATCATAAGGATGAAACTTCATATTTGTATGACACAAATTCTGTGCACAAAACACACACATTCTGTGCACAAATCTTCATAGAGAGAGCAGGTAAGTGCTAAATACTTGACATTAATAACTTATTTTCTCTGAGGAGTCTGACTGGAAACATTCTCTATGTCCACTGAACTCAAATATGATTTTTTTTACAAGAGCTGGTGGAGGCTCTGGTTGTCCAAATGAGAGTGGTGTGCACAGAGTCTTGAACTGGCAACCTCAGGGGCAGTGTTATCAGCTCTGGCCTCATACCTTATTTCAGTAGCCTAACTCTTCACGCTTTATTCTTATGAAACACTCACGCTACCTTGTTCTTTCTCAATCCTCTGCTCTCCCTCACTTACCTGCTTTGGCTTCTAGGGCCAGATAGTCACTCTCTAAGATGTGCTTTTCGCCATTCCTGTCCAGCGTCTGCACTGTCCCCACTTTTGGCTGTGAATGATCAACTGTGACAGTATTTGCCCTCAAACTGTGGACAACGAGCATCCACACAAAGTGCCGGACACTGGGGAATAACATTTCTATCCTTGTGAATAAGAAACAAAATGAAGTGAGCCCCGTGGTTGCCACACTTCCAGTCAAAGGAAGGTTTTTAGGGCCCTACCTGTAGTATAAGGGGAGCAGGCCTGTTTTTTTTGTCTGGCCCAGCTCCCGCATGGCTAGCTTTACACCCAAAATAACAACACACAAATTGTATTCATTTAAACA
>LOEQ01000474.1:195044-205416 GCA_001685075.1 Bramus lutescens | reverse complement strand
GAGCTTCATGCGTCTGCCTGACTCTGCTTTCTTTCTCCCAGAATTCTGCTCTGTATACTCCACCCACCTAAGGGCTGGCCTATCAAAAGGCCAAGGCAGTTTCTTTATTAACCAATGAAAGTAACACATAGACAGATGACCCTCCTACATCACCTACCCAGGATGGATTAAGTAAAGAGAATCCAACAGTCTGAACTGAATTCTAAGAAGATGGGAGAGGCTAGAATATAGGGCACATAAGCAGAATGGGGAATTCCATGGAAGTGGAGCTCTGGGGATCTGGAAAGGGCATGTCCCATGTTTGTGGTGCAGTGTTATTGATTTGTACACGATGAAAAGAAACAACCAAGATATGGAAGAAGGCCATGAGAAATCACTAGTCTGAGCAAGGCTCTTGGAGCTCATAGCCACTCTGCTAATTTGAGTGGAGAACTTTAAATTATGAAAGACACTAAATGGAATTCTCCCAGGGACCATGACTCTATAATGTGGTTAAATTGGTGCTGGAATAAAAGCTGCCAAAATTATACAGCCCTCAAAAGCAAGCCTGTCACAGGTCAGACTCACCTGGCCATCATGGATCAGAGAGATCTGTCATGAGTCCCAATATTTTTAGAAAGAAAACAACAAAAGCTAGCATCTAAAATAATAAACCCACAGATACAATTTAGAAAGTAAATATTAGCTCTCTGAAAATTAATAGAAACAGGCTGAACAGTAAGATAATGGAATTGATAGAAGACAACCTTCCCAAACTTTATCATTATGCTTTGGGGTATAGATGAGAACATGAACATGACGAATAAAACTTTTAAAGAGGTACAAGTAGGGTTTACAGAGGTGGTAATGTGAGGTGAAGAATAGGCTGCATAAGCTTGCCCACACATTACATGTTGTACAACATTGCCACATCAGAAGATATAGCATCTAAAGTATACAAGACAATGCACATACTTTTAAAAAAGGCTAAAAATAAAAAATCCTCATCCTGGCATATTCAACCCATCTCATGGACATGGAGGTGATTTTAAGCTGTGAAATGTACATGCAATTAGAGACCTAAACCTGTAGCATAGAAGATACTCTTTGAAGAAGTGATATCTGAAAAATGTACACCCACAGGACCAAGAAGCACAGCAAACTCCAGACAGAAATAGTATGAAGAAAACCTCTCCAAAGTACAGTGGCATTGGACTTTGGTATCTAATGCCAAAAAGAAAAGTGTAAATAGCAGCCAGTAGAGAAAGGCTACATTCTGTATTGGAGAAGGAAAATGAGAATGACAACAGATCTCTCACTACAAATGATGCGGACTCATGGACAGTGGAAAGGCATCTTCAAAGTGCCATAACCAATCCAGCTTCTGAAATAGATTGGAAGACCCAGGAAAAAGATGTTTCAAGGATGAAGGTAAAGTCAGCCTTTCAGTTAAACAAGAATTAAGAAGACTTCATTGTGAGAAATGTTACAGAAAGTTCCTTCAAGGGGAGGTAGGAATTCAGATCTACAGAAAGACGTGACGAGCACCCTGAATGCTGTGTATGCGGATGAAGCTGAGCCATTTGGTATAACCCCCATTCTGTAGCATTTTCCCATTTACCCATCTGTTTATTCATCACCTCTTAACCCAAGAGGAAAAACATACAGCTCCTTAAACAGAAGGTGGCCTTTGCATGTGCATAGAAAAATTTGCAATGGCAGTAAAATGGGAAAGATGAATCTTATTTTGATTATTTATTTATTTATTTTTTTTGTGTGTGTGTGTGTAAATGTGTACCACGGGTGTGCAGGTGCCCTTGGGGAACAGCAGAGGACACCAGCTCTCCCTTGAGCAGGAGTTACAGGCAGTTTTGAGCATGGGATGCTGGGAATCTAACTCTGGTCCTCTGCAGGAACAGTAATGTGTTCCTAACCAGTGAGCCATCTCCCTAGGCCCAAGCATGCCTTTTTAAAAAGGAGCACCTCTCGGTATTTAGTTGTTTGCTTCTGGGAGGGATTGAACACAACTCTTAATTGATGTTGGCATCTACTTCAAAGAAACGAAATAATAGCAACAAAATTTCAAAACATGCCACCTCTATGGGTTACATTGTGCCTTTGAGACATGGGAGGCAAATGCTGTTTAAAGTATTCTCATAATACTTTATGCTCTTCCATAATACCCTGTGGCCACTTTCACTGTATGTTAAAATGTATGCTAATATTTAAGATTATGTATGTGCATATATAGGGATGTGTGCAGGTCAGAGGACAACTTTCAGGATGCTCGTTTTATTATGTAGGCCCTGGGTATCAAATTTACATGGTCAGGTGGTAAGCACCTTTAGCCACTGAGTCTTCCCTCTGATCCTCCGGTTTTTCCCTGATACATGTATTCTTTACTAAATTCATATTGACAACAAACAAGAGTCCTGTCTTACCCTTTGTATTCCAAATGACTGATACATGCATAGCCTGGCACCCTGAACACACACTACATGCTGATGAAAACCAGAGGGCATTTTTAATATATCATTTTGCAGGTGAGAGTCATTCTCTCTGTGGCTCCAAAAACTCAGGAAAGAATTAAGCACCAGAAATGAAGTTTTGCAGAATACTCTTAGTGTTAAATATTTTTTACCTTACTTCCTTTCATTCAGTGGCAGGGTTCTGGGAGAATCAACAACCCTTTGGGCTTAAAGCTGTGTGGCATTCTGGTAGCTGCAGATGGACTCCATTGCCTTTACTTTTAGAATTAAAAGGGAAACCACCAAGTGTGTCCCTCATCCCCTCCAGGAAATACCTCTCCTAATGTAATTTCACGGAGATGTGTCTGTCACTGGGCAAACTTCTCCCAGAGCCTGGATGAAAGGATTGATGGGAGTTCTCTTTTTCCTCTCCCCAGATCTGCGTTCCTTCACGCTCTCCTCCACCTCTCTCTACCCCACATGCTCTTCTCCACCTCTCTACCCCGACACGCTCCACCCCACCTCTCTCTACCCCGACAAGCTCTCCTCCACCTCTCTCTACCCCGACACGCTCCACCCCACCTCTCTCTACCCCGACACGCTCTCCTCCACCTCTCTCTACCCCACATGCTCTCCTCCACCTCTCTCTACCCCACACGCTCTCCTCCACCTCTCTATACCCCAACACGCTCCACCCCACCTCTCTCTACCCAGACACGTTCTCCTCCACCTCTACCCCGACACTCTCCGTCCCACTTTTCACACCTCCATCTTACATTAAAAAACCAAGTTGACAAAAAGCATCAGTGTCTCGGGTGTCCCAGTGCTCAAAACAGTAGACATAGAATAGTGATGGTAGCCACTGTGTGGAGTCCTTACGAGGTGCCAGACAACAAGCACGATGACGAGGAGTTCACACGCTGATCCAGCACTGCCATACTCAGTCTTTACTCCATGATAAGAACACGAAAGTCCGTGTTTCGCAGCTCCCATGTTCTGATCTTGGACTTCATGTTCCACCTTTGGTCTTCAATGTCTCACCGCCTGAAGTGTATGTTATTTGACAGGCAGTCCCTCACACCCTCCCCTAGACTACTTAATCAGAGCACAGGCTGGCCTGGTCCCTGTGCACATTTGATTTGATAAGCTCCTTCTACACTGTTCAATGTACACTTCCTGAAGGTGTCCATAGTCTGTTGTTTGGGATTCCCAACACTTTCCCCCAGGGTGTCCAGAGCTCTCTTAGGAGTGATCTAATCAATGAAGCTTTGCTTGGAGTGTTTTATCATGTTGATGTGCGCAGTTATCCTGAGATCCCTCTCCTCCTTTGTACCCTTAGTTCACCGTGTCTCCTTTTCTACTTTGTTTGCGTGCATGTATACATGTTCATGTATGTGCATGTGTGTGTACATGTCTATGAAAGTAGGCTGAGGTCAAGTGTCTTTCTATATGGCACGCCACCTTCTCTTTTGAGACAGGGTCTCTTCCATCCTAGTACTAACGAGGCCCAATCTTGCTTAGCTTTGGAGATCAGTCAGGACTGGGCGTGCTCAGGGTGGTATGGTTGTGGATGGGGCAGGGGCTTTCACTTCACTTAAAATGCCTTCATTCAGCTAGTCTGGTTGGCTAACAGACCTTAGGAGTCCTATTGCTGTCTCTCTGGCATTGGGATTAGAGGCTCATACAGCCACACACAACTTTTTTTTACCGGGGTGCTGGATTAGAAACTATATCTTAGTGCCCACCCAGCAAGTGCTAACTCATTGGGCTGTTTCCCTAACCCCCCCAAGTTTTCCATTTTTAAATACAGCTTAAGGATATAACTAGAAAAGGCTTAATGTTCACAAGGAAGCTAGTGAGCTGTGGAACTTGCATTGTTACTCTGATGTCTCTAATGATGTATGGTCCCAACTTTAAATGACTCTGGGGAATCACCTAGCCACTATAGATCTTGGCAGAACTATAGCCATAGGTATAATTATGGATACAGAGGTACAGAGATAGAATTTCACTAAAGCTTTTTACAAATATTCATTGTTATTTTATGGATATGAGTATTTGCTTGCATGTATGTATGTGTACCATATGCATGCTTGTGACTGGAGAGACCAGAAAAGGCTGTTGGATGCTTTGGAAATGGAGCTATAGGTGAACTGCCCCATACGGATGCTGGGAACCTTTGAAAAAGCAGCAAGTGCTCTTAACTGCTGAGACATCTTCCCAGTCCCTAATTATTTTTACATTGCTATCATCCACAAGCACAGTCTAACCACTTCAGAAATATTTTATGGAGACCAAGTGCTCTGGAACTGAACTGTAAACATGAACTGTGAAAAATATCACACAGTGTTAATGTTTGTGGATAACCCATGAAAAACAATGTTTCTGATGGAAGTGTTTGATACACATTGGCTTTGGTACATGAGTGGTCATAGTGTCTGTGGGGGTCTGGGTTAAGCAAAATGGGCTGCTGCATAGAGATGGTAGGAATTCTCTCCTGAAACATACCAGTCAGGGCAGAATTCTCTGGCAGGAGCCAAGTTCTCAGCCAATAGTATAGAACATGGAACTGTAGCATGCTCTTTAATGTAGCTGTGACTTTATTTTCCATGTTCAGTTCATGGGAACACTTCCTACAAATAGTCCTGTTTGGTAGAGGCAGTCTGGCATAACTGACCAGAGCTGTAGCCTTGGACACTTATCCTCATCCTCTAGGTATCCAAGGACCAGTTTTCGGGGGCTCCTGCATTCACAACATTAGAAGATATGGCAATGCCTCCATTCTGACACCACAGTGCTCAAAGGGGGCGCTGTAGGATCATTTTCTAGGTTTTCTTCTTCAAAGTTAGGTAGGGATCTAAATTTTTACAGAGATAAGAGGCCATGAGGTATGATAAAAATGAGCCTTTAGGCTAGGCAGATGTTGGATCTGACTTCTATTATTTATTGACATGACCTTGGGGGAAACTGTTACTGGTTTAAAAATAAGTAAATAGGCACTTCTGATCCTGAAAACACTCTGGTAAGTTGATTCTTAGCAAGTGAAATGATGGAGTTTAATATACAAAGTCAGGAGGAATTGGGGAGCCGGTGGCTATTTAGATTTTGTTTTGTAGGCATTTTATTTGAATGATTTAAGATTTAAATTCTCACATATATTGTTGTTTTCTTTTGCACTTGGGAAACTAGGGAGCCTGTTTAGGTGGGGGCTTACAAGAAGCTGAGGAATTGATCACTTTTAACCTGACTAGTAAATTTTTCTTCTCCTCTAAATTGTATTAATTTCATGATACATTTACTGCTGGTATCTTGATATTTTTCTATTTCACAGAAGCTGTTTGTTGGGGGTAATTATTTATTGTTGATTATTAGCATTGTTGTAAGGAATATCTAAACATCAAATGGTTGAGTTTAGCTGTTTTGCTTATTTAGGAACCAATGGGGATGATTTTGTTTGGAATTTCTTTTTTATTGCATTTTTGTTTATTTATTCTGTGTGCTTGTGTCTGTTTATGTGGGGGGTGCTTACAGCAGTGCTCATGTGGGAGTCAGAGGACGACCTGTTGGAGTCTACTGTCTCTTTCTACCATCTTGGAGCTGGATATCAAACTCGGATTGTTAGCTTGGTAGCAGACATCTTTACCTTCTGAACTATCTCCAAGGACCCCTGGGTCTCTTCTTTGGGATGGATTCAGGAGGGCCTGCCATTCTCTCTCAGGGGCTTAGCAATCTTCTATGGCTGTGGTTCTTAACCTTCCTAATGCCATGGCACCTTAATACAGTTCCTCATGTTGTGCTGACCTCCAACCATAAAATTATTTCATTGCTGCTTCATAACTGTAATTTTGCTACTGTTATGAATCGTAATGTAAATATCTGATATGCAGGATGTCCAGTATGCGAGCCTGCTGGTTGATAACCACTGCTTTGTTGCTTTCCCACAGGCCTCTGCTGGATCTGTTCTACTGATAGCTGTGGAGCAAAAAGAAGAAGAGCCCAGAAGGATTGCATTGTTACTCTGAGGGCAGGGGGTGGATGTGTCTGCATCTGAGTGTGTCCACTGGCCATTAGTTGTCACATGATGTCATCTAGAAGCAAGAGGATTGTTGCATGTAATTCTCTCATGTGCCCAGAGTAGAAACCAAAAGGTTTTTGTGAACTCATAGAATTATCTTTCTAACGGCAATCTACCAAAGTGTTAATGGCAAGATGTCACCCGGTGACCCTCCAAATGTTTGTCCATCAGCTGATGTGCAAAATGGTGGTTTGCTAGGTAAGCGGCATAAACGCTCATAGCACCATTACTCTCACATATGTGAAAGTCAAGAGGGCATCATAACCCAGCGTACTCTATATAATTCCCGAGCCTTTCAGAGAGCAAAAATGTACAAAAACACCCAGCACCACATTTGTGCTGACCACGGGTTCTCTGAATCTGAACTCCCTCAGCAAGCGTACATACAGACTTTCCTTTTTTTTTCTGTCAAGGAAAGGGAATGGCCCCTGCATAGAGTAAGCTCTCCATGGCCACCGTCAGTAAACACAATGTGTGGTTCCAGCAAGGGCTACCATGTCTTGTACTTTGCCCCGATTAATCTTGCTGTAGTGCAGCCTACCCAGTTTGAATGGTTCTCAGAGGAGGTGTGAGACATCCGGTCAGCCTCCTCCTGATTTCTCTTTCAGAGTCAGGTCTCTGGACTGGTTGTAAGTCTTACTTCTTTGGCTCACTTAAAATCGTTCTGATGTGTCTACCAGTTTTCACACATGACTGCAAGTGTGTGAACTGCTGCTCTCCTGTGGACTGATGCCTGTGATAATTGGAGGGTTTTAACAGTTTCCTGTCTTGGGAGCTTTCTGTTGACTTTTGTTTCTCATTCAAAAATGGATGCTTATTTCCCCAGTTTTTCTCCTTCTTCTTCAGCAGTGTTTTTTTGTTTGGTTGGTTGTTTGGTTTGGTTTGGTTTTTGTTTGTGAGACAGGGTTTTACTACGCAGACCAGACTGGCCTGGTAGCCACAGACATCCTCTGCTTTACCTGTGGAAGGATAAAGGTGTGGACCATCATATCCCACTGACTTTAATTTTTTATTTATTTATTTGGTTTTTTTGAGCAATATATCTTGTGATTGTCTGTTAGTGACTCATAGACAGGCTGCAAAACATAATGCAGTATGAGTGAGGGTTCGTCATTTACATGTAATAATGGCTTACATTTGCACTGTTTAAAGTCTTTAGTGAATACAAACAGCTGTTCAATGTGTGTGTATACGTGTGTGCATGAATGACTGTTTTGTGCAAAAATAATTCAGGCAAGTAAAAATTTCTTATAAACTTATAGAATGTTTATTCTTTAATGGGATTCTGTTATGTGGACTCTATGAACCCTATTATCCCAACCAAGTATTTTTGAGGAAGTCATTTTCTAGCAATAAGAAATGATTGACAACTTGTCCTGTGCTTTAAGCCTGATCTGCAACCCGAAGGAAGAACTTTCCCAAAATAAGGCTTTCTGGGCAAGAGTCAGATTCTGCCTGCCTCTTCCTGCTAAGCTCCCATGATTCAGATCCTTGTGAGTCAGCAGCCACCTCCTAATGAGGACACTCAAGGTCAGAGCAGGGACAGTGTTCTGAGTCTGGTTTGAATGTGAAGGATCTAACTTGCTCAGTTCCAGGGGTGTCCTGGCTGAGAGGAATGGGGGCCATACTTCCCTGCTGCTCCCCCATGCCACTTACCAGCTTCCTGCACAGCCCCCCTGCCTTTGAGGACTAGGTTTCTGGATATTCTCATGTATTAATGTTAAAAAAAAAAACAAACAGTCTTTTCCCGATGAATTACTCATTTATACATCCGAATTAAGATTTTTCGTTTCCTAGTTTTATCACAGCTGGCATAATTAACAATGTCAAGCTCTAAAACTATATTGTGACAGCATTTAGCTTGTTGTGCTTTGCCTGCGGACGTAATTAAGGCAGTGTGTTTGGTATCGGTTTATTCTTTAAAAGCAAAGTAAAAGCAGATGAGCTGGATTTATCAACTCATCAAGCAGTGAATGGGTGAAAGCAGCAAAGAAATGAATGAGGAAATGTCAGCCAGGATGGAGGAGGACCCGCTGCAAGGTTCACGTCCAGACCAGCTCTTTGGAATTGGTTCCAACAACGACAGCTGTCCCTTGATTTACAGTGGGGGTGTGGGGTGGGGTGGGGGCAACATTTGTGAGACTATCGTGCCTCGAGAAGCAGGCAAAGAGTAACATGCTCCAAATAAACTTCCAGATGGGGCAGGGGCCAGGCTCAGCTCCTCTGGGAAAGAAGGAAAAGCCGTAGGAAACACAGGGGGTTTGAAACGTGGTTTGGGTCCCTTGAAAGCTGTTTTGATTTGAAGCCAAAGCCCATGATGGTGGGGTCCGGGATAGCGATGGTGCAGATAGTGGAGTAGAGGACACTAGGGAAGACAAAGCCATGGTACAGAACCTCAACCAGGGGAGTTGGGGCTCAAATCAGACCAAGAGGAGAAATGAACTACAGAGTTCTATGTTTGGTCGTGAGCTGGGGCCGCACATTTCCTCCATTACGAAATGAGACACAAAAGTTGTCGGGAATTCCCGGGCATGTGTCTAACATTAGACACAGGTGAAACAGAACAAGTCCACCTTGTCTTGAGTCCATGTGGGGAGTGGTGTGGGGGAGGAAATACAGTCAACTGGGGGGTCCTGTTTTTGACCTTCCATATTTCACAGTCTAGGGGAAAGTGATTCGGGTCTAACAAAAGTCCTGTGATCTCCCTTGTTCATCTAGGGTGGTAAGGAAATGGCCTTGCTGGGCCTCTTGCCGAAAGTGACTACAGGGGCATCCGTGAATGATCTTTGGAAGACTTGTCTTTGTATTTTCATGTCAATAACCAAGAAGAGGTCCTCAGAAGTTCTGATTAAAAAGTCATTTCGTAGATGATTCAAATATATTAGTCAGAGCTTTCAGGAAGAACAGACTTCAGGCAACTCATGAGGGAAGATTTCTATTGCTTTGTCGTGGGCACTGGTCCCCAGATCCAAGTGTGTCATGGTATGCCGCCAGTCTTTCTCTGGGTCTCTCTGACGTCTCTTCTTCCTTACTCCACCACAGCTATAATATATAATATGATAATATATATATATAATGATAAGTAGGAATGCTGACTCTTGGTTTAACTCTTTAAAGTGAGGGGCCAGGGGCTGTGGAGGAAGGTGGGAAGAGCACATGGGAAGGAAGGGAAAAGGCGATCAGTCCAAGACACCCATTTGTGTCTTCCATTCAATCAGACCACACTTATCTCCCAACTAGCTCACACTTGTGACACACATGAGAGACTGAGGAAATGAGTTCACCGAGCTTTGGGCTTTGTTTGTGTTGAGCTGTGCACTAGAGCGTGTGTAAGTCTGTATTCCCTTCATAACACAGTTGTCTGAGTCTCGTGGTCACTTCAGAACTGAGACTATTGGTTTTAACACTATGTGGGCAAAGGACACTTTAAAAATTCCCCAGTTAGTCATGTTTTTGTAAAATAAAACAAAAAACTTGTTTTTAGAAAAAAAACCCAAATCTTCTCTAAATTATACAAAGTCTCTTTCGTGTTTACTGTTTGATTTAACAGACAAAAATAAAACATTTACTGAATGTTGATAAAAGTCTCTCAGAGCTGACTCCCATTTTTTGTGCTTGGCATTCCCTGTGGCTTTCTGACAGACAGGAAAACATACAGTTTAGGTCATTGCAGTGCAAAGCCACTCACTGCCTTTTCTGCTTATTTGAGACAGGGTTTTGTTACCTAGCCCTGAGTGGCCTTGAACTTGTGACCCTCCTGTTTCAGCCTCCCAACTGCTGGGATCTCAGGCCTGGGTCAGCATATCTATCTATCTATCTATCTATCTATCTATCTATCTATCTATCTATC
>LOEQ01000474.1:180689-192273 GCA_001685075.1 Bramus lutescens | reverse complement strand
GTGGCTCACAACCATCTGTAATGAGGTCTGGTGCCCTCTTTTGGCCTGCAGGCAGACACACATATAGAATACTGTATGCATAATAAATAAATAAATAAATAAATAAATAAATAAATAAATAAATAAATAAATAAATAAATAAATAAATAAATAAATAAATAAATAAAAAGGCACCGGAAAGAAATACAATAAAAAAAATTCCACATGGAAGTAGGACGATGTGCTACTTTGTCGTCTCGGGCTGGATGATTTCTTTTTGCATGTTGCCTGTATGGGTTCGTCCAGGTTACCGCAAGTCGTAGAATTTTTTTTAAGACTGAATAGTGTTTCATTGTATGTTTGTATATGTATATCATATATAGCTTACCCATTCACCTGCTGATGGGAACCTAGGTCACTCCTGCCTTAATTGTGACCAGTACAATGACACACATAGAAGGCAGAAGTCGCTTTATCATACTGACTTCAACTCCTTGAGAGAGATACTCAGAATTCTAATTGCTGAACCATATAGTAATTTGATTTTTTTAGTGAATTTGTTTTTAATCCATGCTGTTTTCCACAATGTCTGTATTAACCTACATTCCTGACAGCAGTTATAAAAAGTATCTGTTCTTCACAATCTTCACCAACATTTGGTATATGTATTGCCTTTTGACAGTGCCCATTCTGTAGGGATAAGGTGATACTTCATTGTAGCTTTGTTTTGAATTTCCATGATAATTTATACCACTGAACATTATTTCGGCTGTTTCCATATTTTCCTATAAACAGGAATTCTGATATGGCTTTCTGTCTATGTCACACACACAAGAACAGTACTTTAAATATTTATCGGGCTTGTAGTGAGAAAGGAAATAACAGAATTACACCATTACTTGAGTAAATTTAAAATTATTATTTGTAAAACTTCTTCCCTCCATGTCCACATAAGCAGGAATCTTTTGATCTGGACTTGATTGACACCATGTTCCACTGTGGGAAACTCTGGCTACTCATTTGAGAAGTGGGAATAAGGGACACATTGTGTTTTATTGAGAAGTGTGTCAGATGTGGGGCTCCAGCACTCCTAGGAGGAAGTGTCTCCGTGTGAGAACTATCAGGTTAAGAATCTGAGGAGTGCTAAGTGGGATCTGGGTCGAGCCACACCTGGGGAAGGCTCACACATAACAGGTTACCGCTCAGAGGGGACCAGGGAAGAGCTTCGAGCTTTTCTGGACAAGGACAGAAATGTTTTCTCTTAATGTGACATTCAAAGCATTCTGGAGACGGTTTCTCTCATGTCCCCACATCTGAAACAATTCAATACTCTCTTATTTGAAGTCTTGCCTTGTTAGGGAGCTGGCTGTTAGAGACATATCACATGCACTGGCTTTCTGTGATGTGGGTTACTGACCACGGCAAGATGAATGGGCTTCGCAATCACATTAAGTCTCAAGACCATGGTCAGTCTTAACCATCAGCCTTGCGGTGCTTGGCTGCAGATTTATCAATGTCTTCATTTTTAAGAATGAAAAGTTGTTGTACTCCCTGTGTGCATGTGTGTGCGTGTGTTTGTGCCAAAGGAGGTGTAATCTCATTTTCTCCTATAACTTTGTGAATAAGAGTGCATTGTTCTGAGGAAGGGAGTAGAACAACAAGCTTTTTTGAGTATCTGTGTACTTAAAGACCACGGAGAGGATAATGGCTGTTGGCAGCAGGTCAGATTTCTTTGATATACACGGCTCCCCAGCCCCCGCTGGAATTTGCCTTCGCTGCAGCTCCCTGGCGGAGCAGTCTGTTTATAAGTGGATGGTGTGTTTATTACATCACTTCCAACCCATCTGAATATAAGCATGCTGGGATATTTTCCCTCCTGTGTGCAATTTCCAGTTTGGTGCCATTTCTGCTTTCTAATAAATTCCAGAGGGTCAAAGTAGATACTCGAAGCCTGTTTTATGTATTTCAGGTTGCTGTGTTCAGCTACACTTTGTTTGGAAGTTTCTGACTGGGGAGCTACTCAGATTTATGAATATTTAGAGAGCTATTGGAAGAAATGGGGGTGGAAGAGTCATATAATCTCAGAACATATAGAATACCCTTTCTTTCTTTGGACTTCAATTTGGGGTAATTTCTTTACATTGTGTGATGTTTTATAACCCATGGACTTAACCACATTATTTATTTGGTTTCAAATCTGATCTCTTCCTAACTTCCCATAAGAAGGATGTAAAACAAACAAAACAAAAAACCTTGCATTAACTCTAGGGCAGACACAAAAGATGTCTCATCTGTTCACATTGCTGTTTTGACTTCAAAAACATCAACTTCTTCCCTCCTGCACCTTCCATGGGCTGGAATGTAAGGTCCTGGCTGCCCTAATACATCAGCCACACAGTGGGCCGCTTTTATCTGTGCATTCTCATTGTCTTGCATTCTGCACACAGAAGGGCAGCCTTTTCTACCGCTTAAAATCAGTGTCAAAGTCGCATACATGCTGATCTGATACTTCTTCTGACATCCAATAGTTATGTTCATACTAACAGCATTAAAGACATGTATTTTAGACAAAAACTATTCAAATAATCAAGTTGATGAGAACAGGTTTTATTTAATTTTACTAAAATAATAAATAAAACAGGAGCTGGGTGGTGTTGGTGCACACCTTTGATCCCAACATGAGGGAGGTGGAGGCAGGTGGATCTCTGTGAGTTCAAGGCCACCTGGGTCTACAGAACAAGTTCCAGGACAGCTAGGGTTACACAGAGAAACTCAGTCTTGAAACAGCAACAAAACAACAAAACAAAAATTATCAGGGAAAACATTAAGATCAAACCATTCAGTCTCTCAAAGTGAAAAGAGTTTGTACTAACATAGTGATGTAAATGCTCTGTGTTTAAAAAGAAATCCCTCTGCTATCTCCAGAGAGCTGTGTGATGGTGTGGCTCAGCTGTCCAGCTCAATGGGCTAAGATCCTAAGCTTATGGGAATCCAAAGGGGAATCTCACAGCGTGGCATTTCCAGTTAATGCATTTAAGCAACAATCTACCTACTTTTTACTTCCCTTGGCTTATGTCACTGATGTATGCTGCTCCCTGGTGGAGACGCAAGATGAACATACCTAAAGGCTGGCTGTGGGAAGCTTTAGAGATAAGGGTGACAGACAGTATAAGCCCCTTCAAGGGACAGCCAGCAGACAGGCAATCACTGGAAAAACTGACCGCCATGTACATCGCACAGCTGATTCCAACTAAATTTTCTACTTTTAAGAAATCACATGTGTGTACGCACGCCAATAAACACAGCTCCAAGGATTAATTGAGGTGATCATTGGCAGATAGGATTTCTGTTTCACACAAGGCTCCTTCTCAACCCTTTGTAACTCAAACTTCACCAGTGTGTTAAAAAATAGCCCACTTAAAATAAAAACTCAAAGTTCCAGAACAAAGTCTTAGTAGATGTGTTCTGCCCGCTTTATACAGCGTGTGAAACACCAGTGTTACTACACACACAGGGCCAGTCCTGGATTTTGTGAAAACGTGCTCCCATTCTACCATATCAGAAGTTCTGGGTTTCCTTACCCCCAAACAAAATGACGGTGCCTTTGTTGAGTGAACCAGTTATGAACACTGGAGGCAGAGCCAGACAAATGAGGAACAGACACTGATAACCAGATGAGAGTTATTAGGGGGCACTAGGTTGCATAAGTAACAGTTATGGAATCAGGGGCTTGTTCACCTTATGCCGTAATTGCTGAACTTGGGCCAGCCCTTGGTGCATTTGAAATTCTTTGAAACATTTTTTCCTTATGAGAATTTAATAACTTGGCATTTCTAAGTAACTTGGTCAGACAACAAGATAGCACTGACCCTGGCCAATGCTGACCTGTCTTTCTCTCTCATCCATTCCTCATCCCCATATTCCCCCAGTGGGTCCCTGATATGACGGGGATACAAAGGCATCAGTGGTCCCTGTCGTCAAGGAGTTTGCAATAGTAGAAGGACTTTAGACGTCACTCACAATAGATGTTAACTGCCCACCACGCTGGATAGTAAGCATGTGAGCCGTCGGAACAGAAGAAAGGGGAACAAAGCAGGGAAACGGGAGGAGATGTGGATGTTGTTGTCATTTTAAGCAGAAGTCGGAGAAGGTCTCAGCACTCAGAAGAGCAGGAGGAGACCATGATTATGTTGTCCATTTAGGGACTTTTAGGGACAGGGAACAATAAGAGCAGCTGTGTGGCTGGAACAGAAGGGACATGGAAGTGTGACTTGAGATGAGTTAGCAGAAAGGTGAGGTGGGCCACTGTGGACTCTGCTGCTTAGACAGCTAGGGGAATGCTGCAGGTCGCAGAGCTTCAAAACGCCTGCCTTTCTTAGATTCTGGGAACTGGCAGACAAGACTGTCTCTGTGGTGGGCTTTTGGTGAGGCCGCCTTCCCACCTGTCCCCACTAGGGACAAAGCACGTCCTGTGCTTTGGTGTCTCCTCTTTATAATTTGACATCGTTCTTGCTGAATTAGGGCCCTACCTTAGTTTTTTATTTCTCTTTCACTCTCTCTTAATCTACAATATGGTTATGTTGGGAGTTAGGGCTTTAATGTAGGCTTGGGGAACACAGTTCAGCCTGGAGCAGTTTCCTCCTGGCAGCAGCTATAGTTCAGTGAGAAACAGCACTGAAGTGATACCCGAGTGTCTTTTTCCAACTTGTTTGTTTGTTTGTTTAGAGGCAGGGTTTCTCTGTGTGGCCCTGGCTGTCCTAGAACTTGTTCTATTGACCAAGCTGGTGTGACTGCTAGGTCTTCATTAACAGAACAAGTAGGGAATTGCCTGTTATCATCAAGACTAGCAGACTCTCAAAGCTCACTAACAGACAGCTCAGCCTAGAAGTTGTGTGCAGGGTCCATCCCGTGGCCTGGTGCTCTCACTCAGGAGTTCTCCGGGGTGGATAAAGCCAGGGTAAAGAGAAAGACAGTGTGATGGGGAAGCCCAGGACCTACCATCTAGCTGCAGCGTCTCTTTCCTTCTGGCTCCAAAACCTCTGAGTCCATCCTTATGACTCGGCTTAATGCTGCTGTTTTTCATCCTGTCACTGCTTAATGTGTTTTTATCGTGTTTTAATGTGTATACACACATGCATGTGTATATAGGCAGGCATGCAAATGTATATATGCATAAATACATACAAAATTATTATAATTAACCATAATTCTAAGCACATGTTATTTATATTGGTTATAGTAATTAATTATTAATATATTAGTAATACATTGGTTGCAATAATTATTACTATATGTTAATTACTTTGCTGGAAACAGAGCCCAGGACTTTGCACGTGCTATTCATGTGATGAACCCCAGACCCCTTGATTTTCTCCGTAACAACATTTGTAGGCTTTTTGTCTGAATGCATTGTACAGCCTTCACTCCTGGAGATTGTGTGCTCCCAGCGTCTACACCAGGACCTGACACATATTAGACACTCGAGAAATATCTGTAGGATGAGTAGATGAAAGAACAGTCAAGGGAAGCTGGTCTTGTGGCTCACCAAGACTCACACTGTGTAGAGAGAAAGAAATTGCTATCTGTAGAGCAGTTTTGGAAGCTGACAGCGGACCACACAGTACACAAAGGTTAAGCAGGTATCAGGCTAGAAGGGTGTGTGTGTGTGTGTGTGTGTGTGTGTGTGTGGCTTATGTGTCGATCTGAGAATCCAGAGGTTGGGGACTTCTGTCTGCTCGGTCTCCGGCTCCCTCAGTGACAAAGGAGCAGATCACTAGCTCCCACCAGCACTACGTTCCCTGCATGTGTTCTGTTATTGGTTCAGTTAAAAGTTTAGAGAGCGTCATTGGCAAGCACGGCTCTCTTTATGCTGTCTCTTTCAGGAGACTGAGTGTTCTGTGGAAGCCAGCCCCTTTTCCTTTGGCTTCTGCATGGAACCTCTTAGGCAGGCGAAGGGATCCATTGCTCTGGATTCCTACCTCCTTCCCTTTCCCAGACATCACCCATTTGTGGTGATGCTGTGCGACTTTCACGGCCCCCAAAGCCATAACGCCCTGAACACCTACCTCAGTGTCTTACGCTGCTCTCACTCCCCTTCACCCACCTCCTTCTGTTAGGTGAAGCTGCCAGTTCACACAACCCAGATGCTTAACCTGCTCAGTGCCTGGGGGGCAAGGTCCACACAGGTGGCTGCTTCTCATGTTTTTACTTTGTATTGTTGGGAAAGAAGCCTCTTCCAGACACAAGAGGCATCCAATGCACCTTCCGCTTTTCTTCACAGCTAACCATATCTCCTGTGCCAATGGTTTGGGGGATCTTGGCCTGGAGAACCTCAGCTGTTGTGTGACTTCCGTCATGATGACATTCTGCCTTTGACTCAGGACTCTGCCCTCTGGCCTTGCCTAATTCTGAAGCAGGACAGGTAGCCATCATGAATGGCAGGTAAGGGACTGTGGGTTAGACTCAGCCAGATGTGGCAGAAAATTCCACTGTCATGTGGATGGAAGAGGGTTAAGAACACTGTGATCTGGAAGAAGCTGTGCAATCCTGATGGACTTCCATCTCTTCAGCTGGAAGTGAAGATGGGCAGGAAACCATAATGGGCGGTAGAGAAGGCACCATCGGTGAAGTGTCTGTTAGGTGAGTGCAGATCCCCAGCACCTATGTAAAAGACTGTGTGATGGCTCAAGTTCAGGCTGTCAGATCTGAAATCCTAACGCTTGGGGAGGCATGAGTGTGACCCCCTGGGATCAGGGAAAATATTTGGCAATCACTGGCATTGCTGAATTGCTCTGGGTTCTGTGGGAGACCCTGTCTCCAACATAGAAGGTAGAGAGTGATCAAAGATGTAACCTGATGGCCACCTCTGACCTCTGCACACAGGCAAACACACACACACACACACACACGCAAGCAGTAATATGAAACAGGCTAAGAATTGAGTACAGAGTTTTTCTGGTGTCGTTTCTATATGACTGCCTGTGATGTGACTGCCCTGAGCTCAGTCTTCTTGCTTTCAAAGGCGTGTGTGTGTGTGTGTGTGTGTGTGTACCTTTGAAGAGGGCACTAGCTGTCATTACATGGTTGTGAGCCATCATGTGGTTGCTGGGAATTGAATTCAGGACCGCTGGAAGAACAGTCAGTGCTCTTAACCTCTGAGCCATCTCTCCAGCCTACTTCCAAAGATTTATTGCTGGGAGCTCATTTTTTTTTCCTTTTTAGTTTAGAAAGGCTAATCTTCACCTTCTTGAGATCTCTAATTTGGGCAGTGAGACAGTCAACCAAATTTTAATCCAGATGTTACCCACTCAGCAGCTTGTGTCTGATGGCTGATGTTGCCAATGGTCTTTTGCCTGGAGCCCTAAAATATCACTCTAAAAGAGGACACCACCCAGTGTAATGTCTGCACAAGCAAGATCAAAGAGGAGTTCGCTTGATTTCCCAGACCATGAAGATCATAGAAACAGCAAATGCCATCAGGTTCAATCAGTTTATAAATGTGAATATTTTATGGACCATTTACCTTTTCTTCAAATGTCGATGTCAGTTGTATTTTTTAAGAAATAATTTCATTTTGGAAACTGACATGATCTAATCTTTTCCATGCAAAGAATGCTGTATATATAGGCTTCCTGGACAGCACAGATTGATGGGATATTTGCTTAGTGCCACGGGTGGAATTTGCTTCCCTTTCAAAAAGAAAATCTCCCTGTAGGGTGTTTAACATATGTCTTCCAACTTATCAAGTATGTAGAAGGCTTTCTTCAATGGCATGTCATGCTGCTGTCTGCACCCGAGCCCTAAGGTATCGTGTATGGAGAGCAGTGAAGGAGAACCTTCGGATGCTAAGAACAGTCTGCCCGAGAGTGGGAGAAAGGGGGAAGAAAAAAGAGGATGAGGAAATAGGGCTGGTAAAAAGGACAATGAAAGCACTGTAAAAAAAAATATTTATGAGTCCAAAAAGAAAAAAAAGAGGGGAAAAAAACCCCAACCCAAAAGCTGTTTCCAAAAATGTTGGAGGAAATGGTGGATCTTTTTATGTGCTTAAGAAAACAGTTAAAAAGAACTTCCCAACACTGGGTCCCTTCAATTACATTTATTCCAGGGATTTTCCCAGATACGTCGAAGTTCCATTTAAAACAGAAGTCTCCTATCAAGCAATCCTTTGAAATTATTTACTCTTTTATGGTTGTAAAGTATAGAAACATAATACTTTTAATGGAAACCATAATAAACAGCATATGCTACAAAGTGTTCACTGACGGACTTTATAGGTTGGGCTCATGTGTCCCCAGAACTCTCTAGTCTATACTTCTGGTCCTGTAAATGACTCAGTGATATGGAAGAGAGCACACGGGGTGGTGTGGACCATTCAGATTCACTGGGAAGGCAGCAGGAGCTCATCAGGTGGGAAGCAAACGTGCCAATAGCTGGAAGCAGCATTGTGTTTGGATTAAGGACTTGGTTCTGCTTAGTGGATGACAACTTGCTGGGTACCATAGTTTAAAAAGTGAGGTGCTGTCATTTCACATTTAATCTAAAGTAATGTTCTGCAAAAACCTAGTTATGAATTCCAAAAATAAAATAGGATGTGACCACTCTTAGCACATGCTTAATTAGAAAAGATAAATTAAAGACACCTGGCTTATGATGTCGCTATGGAGCACAGAGGAAAATCAACTCTTATGCAAAAGAGTTTTAAAGCACTCCCCCTCAAAATGCATACTCCCAGATCAGTGTTTAAGTTGTATATCCTTAATTTTATTCTGAAATAATACTCTCAGTTGACAGAGGGATTTTCTTTCCCTGGCAAATTAACTTTTACTGAAATGCTTTCAAGTAATTTTGTTCTCGCCTGGGTACGTGTTAGCAGTACGGGCATTGTGGACTAAACTAATTGATTTATTGACATTTGATAGATTCAGACTTACATTGTACAGTTTTTAAAATCTTGTTAAAGTGTTGTTACTAATCTGTGGGTATATATTTCAAATAAATGTCATTAAATGCAGAATAATTGTCATTAAGGAGAGAGAATTAAATTTAATAGAGTAGTTACTATATACTTAAATACAAATGGGTGATTGGAAACAGATTCATTGGGGGTTTAATCACGGCTGGATAGATTCAAGCCTTTTTAGCAAAGATTAGCATTTTATCTTTCTTTTTTTCTATTTTTAAACTAAATGATGAATAGGTACTCAAGTTAGGAACAGTTAAGGTGCCGATGAAGCAATATTTAAAATCTCAGAAGGCATTTTACCTTTCGAGTCAGTTCAAAGGTGTATCTTAGTCCTCTGGAGGACCCAGCTAGGAGGAGGAGAGGGGAGATGGGAAATCCGCCCATTCTGTTCATATTCCCCCCTTGGTAAAGTGATTACCTAACCTTTTAAAATGTCTGGGATGCTCTGGGTAGAATATCAAAGACCCACATGTCCAGCCACGGCCTTCGGAGATGTCAGTTTGATACACTCAGACCATCATGATTTGCTCTTGTTTTTATTTTGAAATAACAAGACATATCTCCCAAACTGTCTGGAGAGGTTGGTTTCTTTACATGGCCCTTCAGGCCAACCCGCTCTACGTTTGGAGTATTTTGTTGAATCTCTTTGATCTTCTATTTGACTTCTGCTTCATGGAAAAATGCTCATAAACCTTCTAAGAAAGGCTTTCTGACTTTCAACTTTATTTAAGAATTATAAACAGTGGACAGGTCTATAGCAACATGAATTTTTAAGAGCACTTAGGACCCTCATGCTAACTTATTTCTTCACCACCAAAAAGGGACTTGTTTGCGAAAAAGAAGTTTCAGAAAGTTCAACTTTCTCAGTGAAAAAGAATACCACTTTTAAGTGGCTAAACATATTGCATTTCTTTGCTTTTCCTTTTTTAAAATATTAAGATCTCTAAAGCAGCAATCTCCTCAAAGATGTTATGCGTGAGGATTGGTATGACATTTGAAATGGCTTCAAGAGAGTCCTGCTACCCTTGACATGCTGGCAAACAGTTCACAGATGTGTTTCTAGCTGCTGCCATGCAGGGAGGGACTAGGAATCTGTGACTGCAAGCAAGCTTCCCCTGTGCCAGTGTGGGGGAGAAGAGGCCCAAGATACTAGCTGCCACCATCAGCATCCCAGCTGTGTGAGTGCCCACCACCATCAGCATCCCAGCTGTGTGAGCGCCCACCACCATTAGTATCCAAGCCGTGTGAGCACTCGCCACAGGTACTGGCACCCATGAGTTGATCTCCACACTGATAGTCACTTGTTAGCACAATTTCCCAGAATAACAACATACAAGCCAATACTGAATATTAGAATGCTTTGGCGTTTGACCCTTTGCAAATTCTAAGAAAAAGGGTTCAAGACTGTTTACGTACATATAATACAGGTTTCTGAGGTACTCGTGATCTAGCAAACACGTGTCTCCAAGGGCTCACTCAGTAATAGTGAGGGATTTTGTTTGGAAATAAAAAAATAATCTCTTAATTTCATGTAGAAATTCAGATCTCAGCATTTTAGATCAGATTATACTGTGCTTCCTCTAGAAATACCAATTAAGAGCAATAGGGTTCTTATAAAGATGGTTAAATTAAAAGGCTAAGTCTTTGGGCTTCACAATGTGGCTCAGCAGGCCACACCAGCCCTGTAACCTGAGTTTGACTCCCAGAACACATGTAGCAGTTGAAGGAGAAGAGACATGACTTCACAGGTGTCTGGCTTCCATGACCTCCACATGCACACCATGGCACACACGTGGCTCAAGACATATTTCTTTTTTAACATTTATTCATTTATTATGTATACAGTATTCTTGGTATTCTGTCTGTGTGTATGCCTGCATACCAGAAGAGGGCACCAGATCCCATTACAGATGGTTGTGAGCCACCATGTGGTTGCTAGAAATTGAACTCAGGACCTTTGGAAGAGCAGGCTCTTAACCACTGGGCCATCTCTCCAGCCCACGACATATTTCTTTTAAATCTAAAACAATGGACACCAGACAAGACTGATCCAGAGGACACTAAAGCATCTGATAAATTGCTGACATTGCTTTTTTTTTCATTTTACAAATTTTTTTTTTCTGACTCGATTTGGGCATTGCAGGGAAGCAGGGTGAGTGAACTGGGCACAGAAAAGTTATTTGTGAGCCTGTATCAGAAAGAATATTGGACACCCATGTTAAAGTACATTTTCAGCTTCAGCCTCCCTCTTCTCCCTGAGGGCCTCCCTGACCCCATCCCCTCTCAGCAGAGAGCCTGTAGGGCTGAATTTCCTCTGAACTTCCCCTCTACCTCTCTGGACTTGACAGTCTGCTTCAGACTTCCCAAGCTCTTAGCCATGGCCCCTGCTTCCTGTCCCTGTGTTTGCTTTATTTCAGGTCTTCGTGGTTGTATGTCTAACCTGGACATCTTGCTACAATTCTTCATTTCTCCCTTAGCCTGGAAGGTGTGGGTTGTGGATCTTTGACTTTGTTTTTTATTATTATTATTGTTATTATTTAAAAAATTCCATCTCCTCCCCTCCTCCCAATTCCCTCCCCCCTTCCCCCTCCTCGTCCATTTCCAGTCCAAAGAGCAGTCAGGGTTCCCTGCCCTGTGGGAAGT
>LOEQ01000474.1:139243-160764 GCA_001685075.1 Bramus lutescens | reverse complement strand
AGAGAGAGAGAGAGAGAGAGAGTCAGAGAAGCGGGGGAGGAATGAAGAACACATCGCTTTCACTCTTTCTGTCTGTTTGCGCCCCAGCCTATGAATTCAGGATGGATCTTCCTCATTCATTCTGATTCCTTGCTTTCTATTGCAAGTCTGGGATGAACCACGGCATCTCTGAGGTACTTGGGGACAAATTCTTCTAGTTTGTGGCTTGATTGTTCCTTACTTTTAAGATCTCAGAGTGTCCTGGATAGCACAGGCTCAAAACCTCATTTGGGGTTTTCTTTTTACAAGTCAAGGAGCACCAGTCTTGGGTGAGAAAAAAGGAAGGAAACCGGAGTTTTCATTTGCGAGCCTCCTCTCCCCCTCCCCCTTCCCCTTTATTCCTGGGTATCAACTGCACAGAGGGTCCTCCTGCCACAGTATTGCTGCTGTTTCCAGAATTCAGGAGCCAGCAGGCATGAGTGGTCCCAGCCCACACCCAGGCCCCTGGATGCCACTGCTCTTACTCATAGCTCCTGTGGGTCCTCCCCCCTCCCTAGAAAAGATTCAAAACATACTCTCTGAGGCAACATAGCCCCAGGAGAAGATTGGTGCTAACAGAATCAGACATGTACTACACCTCATTCAGACCTTCCCCCCACATTAGAACGCAGATTTGAGAACTGCCAAGTATTTTTTTTTAAGAAAGAAAAGTGCACAACTTCATTCTTGTGGTTTTTGTATCCCAATTTCAGGCAGGCTTGGGCAAATTCTCCTGTCTATTGCTAAGTGATGGATCTTAACCATTTTCAGAACTTAACAGGAGAAGGAAGATGAGGACGGAAGGCTGAAAAAGATGTCCAGGCAGGGCCCCCCAGACTGCTGCACGAAGCTGTTTCCACTCACCTTTCAAACCTTGTGAAACTTTGTATCATTTTGAAGAAGGTAGGGAGCAGACTGAAGGAAGGTCTTGAGCTCACCTTATGGAGGACGAAAGTCTTCAGGACACAGAGGGCTTTGGTGAGGGCGCCCCTTGACTTGTCATGTTCTAGCAAGTGGTTCTGGAGGAAGCAAGGAAGGAAGAAGGGCTTACAAATGGGCAAACACAAGTCAGTTGAGTTGTGCCAGGTTTAGGGTGTTCCAATAACTCTCTTGAAAGAGATACAAAGGACTCACAGGAGAACATTAATCCTTTTTTAAGGGGGGTACCCTCAACTGACTTGAGGACATATTATTACTAAACCTCCTAAAGAGTCTATGGAGAATCTATGTTCTCTTCTGATAGCATCACCCTGGGCCAAGATTCTAACATGAACAGGGGACACTATAATGTGTATCAGGTCTAAAACATTAAGTTAAGAGTACCAGACAGAAAGAAAAGACTGCTATGCAATAATCCTCTTGTACACTGTAAAGATTTGTTATTGGAATGGTTTAATAAAAGGCTGATTGGCCAGTAGCCAGGCAGAAAGTATAGGCGGGGTGATTAAGGATGATGGGAAGGAGAAGGGCAGAGTTGAGAGTCGCCAATCAGATGCAAAGGGAGCAGGAGAAGAATGTGCCTTAATAATAAAGGTATTGCCACGTGGCAGTGCATAAATAAGGAATATGGGTTGACTCAAAATGTAAGAGCTAGTTAGTAATAAGCCTGAGCTATTGGTCAAGCATTTATAATTAATATAAGCCTCTGTGTGGTAATTTGAGAAGTGGCTGTTGGGTATTTGGGAACAACCTGGAAGGAGACAAAGGTCTGATTACAAAAAAACCAAGAGTTGGAAGCAAATAGGGAGCAACTGGGTTTGGAACAGGTTTAAAAACAAGGTCTAGAAAAATGCTTAGATCACAGATCTAATGACACATGACACAGACACAATGGCACCATGGCAGGAGAAGTCTACAGGATCCGTTCAAAGAAGTAAATAACAGTGTTAGAGATGACAACACCTGCTCACAGATATACATTAAATTATCTGTGCAATCATAGATATAAAGTCCTGTTGTCAGAACAATGTCATAGAAGATACTGTCAAAGAGGTATGTGGAAAGGGCCAAGAGAATGCCATGAGCAGGCACATACACAGGAGCATGTGTGCAGTGTGCGGGGACTTATAGGAGTGAGAGATTCCTGGAGTGAGGCCATGGAGTCCAGAATAGGGAGGAGGGCCCACCCACAGGCAGGCATGTGGTGGGCACTTTGCCTTCACCACAAAGGACATGGATTTGTTTTGAGTTTCATCAGAGAGTAGGAAACAATTGATGTGTTATAACCAGGGCATGTGGCTTGATCAGTTCTGAATTTTCAAAGGCTCAGGTTCTGGAGAAAGCGAAAGTGGTGTGGAAAACACATTTTTAGTGTTGTAAGAGTGAAGGGAGGGCTCGTCCAGCTAAGGGACCATCATGGGTTCACACCCAGGTGACCTAGACTGGAGACAAAGTAGTGACAGTAGAGTTGAGGCCAGGCTGTGCACAGTGCTGATGTATAGTAGCATGCAATGATGTGTTAGATATGAATAATGAGGCAGCAACAAGAGCCAGACATGAGCAGCTCAGGTGCCATGCTTCTGTTGGCATCTCTCATGCTCTGATCTCCCTTTGCACTCACATATATGTATGTGCAATGGCACTCATAATATCACAGGACAATTTTAGGTGTCCATTATTGCCTTTCACCTTGTTAAGGTCTCTATTATTGAGTCGACTGGGCTGCATATTATAGGCTAGCTGGCCTGGCCATTTCTGGGGCTAGTCTCTTGTCTCCCCTTCTCAGTAAAAGGTGGGATTACAGATGTATCTCATCACATCCAGATATATATATATAGTGCAATCTGAGGCTCAAACTCTTATCATCTAGCTTGTACACTGTTACCCACTGAACTATCTAGCTTCCTTTCCTCAAAAACTTCTTAGCTGCGCTCTAGTATCAATAAAGGCCCCTTGTGCCTGATAGCCCTCAACCATTTGTGATCAAGCAAGCAAACCCTATATGCCTAGTGCAAGCTCTAGGGGCCTCAGCATATGGTGACTGTTTGTGTCACAGAAGGAGAAGAATCTTCTAATACAGGTTTTCACAATCACGGCAGCAGCAGAGATAATGGTACTTTGCACACTGTCCCTTAGAGCCTATAAAGAACATATAAAATTCGACACCTAAGTCATTGGTCATACCAAATCACATCTAATGTCACAAAGGAAAAAATGATGTCACTATGTATCCAGTACGCAGGGCCAGAAACTTTTAGTAACAGCAGTTAAGTTGGTAATAGTAGAAAGATAGATTATGCCGTTATTACATTATTTTCCTCCCTTCTCCAGAATGCACAGAATTCTATGTTACCTACATTTTCCTGTACTTGGAGTATGTTTGCTAGGCAGTTAGTGGTGTGCACCAAGCACTTAATAAATATGTGTTGAAGGACTGAACACACATCTGAGCACTGTCTCTAGACTGTGTCTCCTTGAAGGCACACTCAGTGCGCATTTGTCTGTTTCACTCTTCATTTCTGGACAGGGTCTTGGACCTAAGCATTCAGGAAACATCTCAATGAAAAACAAGCCATGGCTGAGGACTACAGCTCCTTACTTTTCAGAGCTCTAGAATATTTTCCAGTTCAGAGAATAGTGGGAAGAGATTGAAAAAGTGAGGGGAGAGAGGAGAAAAGAAAGAAAGAAGGAAGGACGATAAAAAGGAAAGGAAAGGGAAGAAGAGGCTAAGCCTTTTGACTGGGTGGAGTGTAGAGCCCATGTGGATCATGCTGGCCAGCTCTGCACGGCTCTCACAGGATGCTCATGGCCTGCCCTTTATCACCGACGCATCGTTCACATCCTCCCGTACTGTCTAGCACCTGTGCCTCTGCCTTTGGGTGGAGAGGGTTTGAAACCTAGAAAGGCGTGGCTCTCAGAGAGCAGATCTCTTAAGCAGGAGTCGACCTTCCTTTTGCTTTTGTTGTTCTCTTTTCCAGTTAATTTTGAGTTAATCAGGTCATCAGACACTTTACCTTAGTGAGAGTGGTGAATACTGTAGCTGTGGCACCTCAGGTCCGGATGGGAGTGACTTGGAGAAAATGAAAAGGAGGAAGATTGACTTGGTATCATGGTTTTACAGGTTTCTGGGAATGAATGATCAGCATACTCCACAGCAGCAGCTCTTAACCTTCCTAATGTGGTGACCCCAACCATAAAACTATTGTTATGGCTACTTCATAATTTTGCAATTGTTATGAGCTGTAATGTAAACATCTGATATGCAGGATAATGTGACTCCCGTGAAAGGGGTTGTGACCCACAGGTTGAGAACCTCTGTTCTACAGGCTTGGGACAAGAAAAAACACCACGGTGGGGGATATGTGTAGTACAATATTGCTCACTTCAAGGTCGTTGGGAAGCAGAGAGGGGGTCAGAGAAAGGAGTCAGGGTCACAGCATATCTATCAAGGACATAGCCCCCTAATATCTTACTTCCTTCACAGAATCCCACCCACCACCTCCCAATAGGACCATGAGTAAGGGATCATACCTTCAATATTTGCCCATCGAGGGTGTTTAAGAGCCAAACCCATCACAGAAGCAACCAGAACCACGAATCCCAGGTGCATGAGCATGCGCTGGAACACAAAGGCAGATTTGACAAAAGCTGCCACTTGTTGCTGCTGGGTCTGATGCCAGCCCTCTGCAACAGAATGAGGAAGCAAACGAGCATTTGGCCTTGCTCTGAAGTTGAGGGTTCTGATGTACACGTCTATCCTCACTTCTTAGTTTATGACTTAAAAGCATTGAAAATGTATCTACCCACAAAAAAGCATGCCTGCACCAAGGATTTGGAAAGATCTTTGAGGCATTCGGGTGAGTGAGCATGTGCGTATGGAGGTTGGAGGCTGACTCCAGCTGCCTTTCTCCGTCCCTTCTCTACAGTCTCTTTGGACACAGGATCTGTCACTGGACAAAGCCAGCTAAGTTGGCTATGTTGGATGGCCAGTGAGCTCCAGGGATCCTCTGGCTTCCTATCCAGCACAGGAGTTACAGACTCACCTGGGACTCCTTTTTCTCACATCCTGCTTCAAACCCATCTCCTGATCCTATTGATGTTAACTTCAAAAGAATTCTTAAATGTGGCTGTATACAAAGCTTCCGCTGTTGGTCCTACTTGCTGCTGCTTCTGTGCCTCTTAGCTCCTGTGTTTCCCTTCTTCCTCTGTTCCTTGCTCCTCCTAAAGTTTATAAGAGCTGGCAGTCAACCTCTTAAAAAGTAAGTAGGAACACATCAGTCCCATGCCTAAATATCCTCAGTAGATATGCTGCTTTAAGAATACCACTGCCGAGCAGTGGTGGCGCACGCCTTTAATCCCAGCCCTCAGGAGGCAGAGGCAGGTCGAACTCTGTGACTTCGAGGCCAGCCTGGTCTACAAGAGCGAGTTCCAGGACAGGCTCCAAAGTGCCATGGGGGTGGGGAAGGATGCCACCCGCTCCTTGCAGTGGCTGATGGGGTGTCCTTTACGTGTCTTAGATCTCCCTTTCTCCCACCACTTCCTGTCCATTAATTGCTCTTGGCTTACTGTGTTTCACACGCGTGCCCTTTGCTGTCTCTTCAACGCTCCTGGCACAACCACTTCCACACTCAGCACCTGCCCTTCTCCCTCCTTGAAAGGACAATCCTACTCTTAGTTTGCTTCCTGCTCTCCTTCTCTGTTGACCCTTCCTAAAACAGAACTCCTTCCTCTTCTGTTTCTGTATTTCACAATATATTTATTTGTTTTAGACATTTATCAGAGGGCAGTCACGTCCCTCTCTGAAGGTCCAGGACTGGCATCCCTGACTGCAGGGATATGTAAAAGGACAAAAGAAGCAAACGAGTCCTCATTTCTAAACCATCCCCACAGGGGCTAGAAACTGAAGCCTTGGATTTCTTGGAGAGGCCATATCACAGGGATTAACTGCTCAACAGCCTATGCGAGAGACTGCTTGAGAAAGTAAGACCACAAAGAGAAAACAGTAACAGGAGGAAAAAAAAAGACCCCGAGTACATAGTGGAGCACTGGGGTTTTGAGTCAGGAGATCTGATTCTCTTTTCCTTGATCAGTGTGGTCCACAGTACTAAGTGTCTGGGGCCCATGACTCTCCTACACTACATCACAGCATCCTTCTACAAAGATGCACACATCAAATTTCAACAGAGGATGCTACAGCTGAGGAGAATTGCTCCAGGAGGTTGGTAACAATATGTTAATATCATGTAGGTCATATAGTATAACTCTACAGTAATATAATAATGGATTGATAATAAATCTAAAACTGTATAGCAAATACCACAGAGAAAATAGCCCACAGAGTTGGCTAATTCACATGGTTGCTCCTCCAGGTCATATGTAACCTCTTCCCAGTCCTCAGCCTTGTACTCCTCTAAAGCAAGGCCTATCCCGTTTAGAATCCCCTGGGAGATGCTCCACCCACCGTTTAGAAAGTCCTGTGCTTGCACCACGGTTTGTTCTTAGTTCTTAGTCCTGGGCTCTCCCTTCTTCCTCACTGCTGTGTTTGCCTGGGTTGTTCAGTCTACAGTGATGTGCAGAAAGAGGAATGAGGGAGGGTGAGGGTGAGCATCATAGGACTGCTTGGCCCTGGGCATTCCGGGAGCTTCAGAGTAGCCCAAGGTGAGGGAGGCTGAGGGGAAAGAGCATCCAAGGACCGCTTGGCCCTGGGCATTCCGGGAGCTTCAGAGTAGCCCAAGGTGAGGGAGGCTGAGGGGAAAGAGCATCCGAGGACCGCTTGGCCCTGGACCCAAGGTACATACAGCAATTCCAGATCCAGACGCCTTTGCCGTGTCCTTGCTGGGTGAATGGCAGAGCCCTGTCCAGGAAGTGTTGACTTCCATCCATGGATGACAGGATCACACAGAGACACACCAACAACTCTCATAGACAGACTCCTCTGCACTTGTAAGAAAGAAATATCTTCTATACATCCCTCTGGAGCTACATAGTGTGCCATTAGCCCTTCTCCATGATTGTACATCCAACCTCTGTCAAAAATGATACTGTCTCAAGCACGAAGGAAATCTGAAAAAGTCTTAGAAATACTGAAGCCTGCAGCCCAGGCTCCCATCCCCAGGACTCTAGGGTATGGCGAGGGGAAAGGGAGTTGTTTAGGAATTTGGGGCAAGCTTGCCATTTTAGCTAAAAGTGCTTCCTTTTTTCTTGCATCTGGGACTCTTTGAGTTTCCCAACCAGGTTGGCCATGGATAAATAGGTGTTCAGTAACTGGCGAAGATGGCCAACATATGCATGAACTCCTGAGTTTGTAATAAGTCTGACTTATAGGTGTTGCTAAACACACAGAGTTTGGGAGTTCCCTGGGTTAAATCCTTGTTTCTTTCATACAGTGCCAATTACAATGGCAATATGGTCTGTGAAGAAACATTAATGAGATCATGACTATTCAATAAAATAGAATTGATCTTTATAGTCCAGAAGAGGATAGAGTCCCTATGGAAATGGGATACGGGACAACTTCATTTGGATGCCATGGACAGGGTTTACGGCATGTGGCACAGGCTAGGGAAGGCCAAAATAGCAGTTAGGTGAGACTTGGGGTGGAAATAAACTCCATAAGGTGACAGGGCAGATGCTCTAAAGGAACTTATTAAACTATCTAGAATTTGTCACTCATTTATTAGTTTGTTTCATCCGATGCCATTAGGCACCTACTATGTGTTGGGTACTGTAGCTGGGAATGGCAGTAAAGAACTGAAAATAAGAAATGCATGTTTAACCCAGGAGCTGTAGAAATGAACAAGTGAGTGCAATGGAAAATATGAGTTTGGGTAAGATGGAGAACTCTCAGCTCCTTGTCCATGGCCATGTCTACCTGCACACTGCCGTGCTCCTCACCATGACGAGAATGGGCTAGACCTCTGGCACTGTAAGCTAGCCCCAATTAAAGGTTTGCCTTTATAAAAGTTGCCATGGTCGTGGTGTCTCTTCCCAGCAATAGAATACTGACTAAGACAGGTGCTGAGGAGTGGAATATTCCAGGAGACAAAGATGGCTGCTCCATGTTAAGGAGGAGGGTGACAGCAGGAGAAGGTTTGGTGGTGGAAGAAGAATCATGCATAGGATTTTAGGTTGAAGAATGTGAATATCCCTGCATGGGCACCAGAAAGCTGTTAAAGGGTTTTCCTCCCTCCCNTCCTTCCTTCCTTCCTTCCTTCCTTCCTTCCTTCCTTCCTTATTTTCTTTCTTAATAAAGTCGCCTTATTCTAATTAACTCACAAGCGGAACCATCACACCCTGGCTTAAGAGAACCACTCAAACACTTGCCTAGTCCCCAAGTCTACATATATCGGCAGACTCCAACGCAGAAGAGCCCTTCTGAATCAATGGAGTTTTGCTTGGCAACTTAATGTTTTCACTACTAATTACATTTTTAAAATTAATTACTTCATTCATTTTTATGGCTCTTGCTACCTCAACACCTAGAAAGTTGAATTTGCTTATTCGCCATGAAAACCAAACCAAACCAAACAAGCCCCCTACGACAGAGCTGAAACTAGAAACAGAAGCTTTGTATCCTCTTGGAAGACTGGTACATCTTCACCCTCCCATTGCACCGCCTCTCTGGTCTTCGTAAGCTCTAGACTGTGCCCACATGTGTACATTATAGACGAGGATCCACATATGAGAGAGAACATGCCTTTTTTCCTTCTGAGTTTGGGTCACCTCACTTGATGGTATGCTTTACAAAGCCATCCATATTCCTGCAAATTCCATTATTTCATTTTTCTTTATAACTGAATTATATTCCATGTGTGTATGTGGTACATTTTCAGTATGTGCTCATCTGCGATGGACATCTAGGTCAGTTCCATTTCCTGGCTGCCATAAGTAGAACAGCAATAGGCATGTGTCTAGATATTTTTTCTACAGAGAAATAAAACTAGCACAGGGAAATTAATGCTCTGATTTGCAGAGATGCTGAAACATCAGGTATCTCTCTACCTGACTAAATGATAAGTAAATGATGGTGCCTTGTACGAGGGATACTGCTGAGGAATGAAGCAAAAATGTGACAAAGTGCATGGATTTGTAATTCACCACCCGGAGAAGAAATCCAGACTTGGAAGGAATAGGAAGTAGGAAGGTCAGGAAATTCAGATTCAATAGCAGACAGTGACAGCCACTGACAAGTTATGTGCTTTGACAAAATCACCTAAGTCTTTTGGGACCTCACTGCCCTACTAGAAAATGAGAATAAATGACCCATTCTATATCACAGTGAGTTATGATTACAAAAACCCAATGGAAAGGATTCACTGATGGGCTTGACATAAAGTATGGTTCCTTTTTTCTTTTATTTTTTGTATGGTTCTTTTTTTTAATCTTAAGAACTTTCTGATACCTAGTAATCTCCGGCTTTGTGTATGTAAGATGGTATGTTTGGTGACTTGGAATTGTCTCTCAGTCTCAAAGGCCTTACTGCCACAGCAGCCCTCATGGAGATGATGGAAGTGGATGCTTTAGAGGCCCTGTAGGTGTGTCCATGTTACCTACCCAGCTGACTGACTGCGAGGCCCCTGGACTCGTTCTTCACTCTGTGTTTGCTTCGCTCAGAAATGTTTTCAATTTGGAGTCCTTGTGTGCAACTTGGGCTATTATATCTACAGGCAGAGAATTACACTGCCCACAGCTGCACTTATTCTATAGACCTAAGACATACTAGAAAGCCAAAGACTTCCAAAGTCATCAAAGGTTCTGATCAATGCAGATAGAAAAGAGTAGAGTGAATGGAATCAGCGTTTTTATTACCTGATTGATGGGGGTTGCTTGTTTACCTAACGATGTGTGTAAACTGAAAATGGCATCTCACTGTGGTATCAAAATTCCTTCCAGGGTCTAAATGCTTATACTTGAGGCAAATGCTATTTGTTTACAATATCCTTTAAAAGAAGTAGTTGAAGCTTTAAACACACCTTTGACTACTTTAGATAGGATCCATAATTTCTACTATGAGTTTGCAGCTGTTTGGATTTAAATATGTTCTGATTTTTCAATGTCATTTCCTCTTCTACCCATGAATTGTTTGTAGGTGTAGTTAACTCAGATGTGAATCAAAATGGCTCTCCCTCTCTGGATTGTTATTGTTGGTGTCAAATTGGAGGGTGAAGTGGCTTTTAAAATGTAATCTATATGATGTCGGAGTATGGAGAGATTTTTTGAGCTTTCCTTTGTAACATGGTATATGGTCCGTCTTAATGACTATTTTATGTGTGCTGGAGTAGAATGTCTATTTTTCAATTTGGAGAATAAAGAGTTTTCCATAGCTGTAACTGGAGACCTTAATCCATGTTGCTTGTTCAGCAACCAAACAGCAATCATAACCCTACTCAGTGGGAGAAAATATCTCTGCTCCCTGGTTCAAGTTGTGGAAACACAGTATCTTTTCTGAGAACATTAAAATCTGGGTCCTATTTTCACTGTGGTCCCAAATCACCTCTTCTCTTTCAGATCAGATCTTCTGGGGACTCTGCATCAGTGTGTGACTGTTCACTCAAGTGAGGTTGCTTCTGCTTGTGCTGAGGTCTGTAGGCAGCTGTGGTTCACAGTGACAGGCGTCATTGGCCTCTGGCTTCTGATCCCTGCTCCTCCACCTTCAGCTTTTAGCTGCTGCTCCTTAGTGAATGGACCAGCACCCAGAGCCAGTCTGGGTCCAAGATCTCTCTGCTCTCCCTACTTGTCAACTCTTTCCTGGTGGCTCTAAAGTTGGTTCCTTGGCCTCTTTGCATTTCCTTTCATCAAGTCAGGTCACACCCATCACCTGACCAAGGCAGTCACCCAGTGACTCCATGTCTCTTCACACCCATCACCTGACCAAGGCAGTCTCCTGGTGACTTCCTGTCTCTTCACACCCATCACCTGATCACGGCAGTCTCCTGGTGACTTCCTGTCTCTTCGACTACTGCTAAATCCTTTTTCTCTGAGTCACTGACCTTTTTAAAATGTGCATCTAAGTGAATCATGGTCTGTTTAACCCAGAGAAGACAGTTCAAGCTTTGTAACAGTGCTTATCTGGTCCTTCATGATCTAGCTTTGTGCCCCCAAATGCTCTTAAGCACCATCTGTAATCATTTTCATCTCTAACCTTCTTGCAATTCCCAGCTAGGTTCTGTGACTTGTACCTTAAAGCACAGTGTATAAGATTACAGTAATATTATTTATTTACTTTTTGAATGGGGGGCAGTAAGATGTTTTGGCAGATAAAAGTACTTGCCATACAAACCTGGTGACCTGATTTTGATCTCTAGAGCCCATGTAAAAGCAGAAGGAGGGAACTAACTCCTTAAATTTGCCCTCTGACCTCTACATGTATGTTGTGGCAGGTGTGTCCATGCGTATACATCATGCACAATGCTAAAAAATAAATTTTATCTTCATGATTTAGTTGGTTATTTTTTAAAGATTTATTTATTTTTATGTGTATTGCTGTTTACCTGCATGCATGTCTGTGAGAGGGTGTCAGGTGCCCCTGGAACTGAAGTTACAGACAGTTGTGAGCTGCTGTGTGGGTGTCAAGAATTGAACCCAAGTCCTCTTGGAAGAGCATTCAGTGTTCTTAATCTCTGAGTCTTCTCTCTAGCTCTGGCTTATTGTTTTGACACAGGGTCTCATTCTATAAGTCAAGCTGACCTGGAGCTTACTGTGTAATTAAGGCTGGCCTCAAACTGACAGTAATCCTCCTGCCTCAGTCTCCTTAGTGCCAGGATTACAAATGTGAGCTACCACAACCAGCTTTTGAAAACAATGAAGTAATAGAAAAGAGATTAAATATTTACACACACACACACACACACACACACACAGAGAGAGAGAGAGAGAGAGAGAGAGAGAGAGAATCCATATGTGCTTAATTTCTTGCTGCTATGACCAAATGACCGAGGAAAACAACCTAAAGATGGATGCTTTCTTTTAGCTCAGGATTTCAAATGTATAGCTCCTGCAGCTGCCATCATGGTTGTTGGGTCTGTATTGAGGCATCAAGAGGGTGGCTGTGACATAGTTCACTTCATAATGGTCAGGGAGCAGAGAAATGGGGCCTGATCATAAGAAATGTCTTTTGATTGCCCCAATGACTCACTTCTTTCAACCAGGCCTTGTCAACTAGTTTCTACCACCTCCCAGTAATGCCCAGTAATGAATGATAACTTTGTTAATCAGTTAGTTATGATCCCATGACTTCCCCAATGTCCAACCTCTGAACATTACATAAGGCACTGGGCCTTTAATATGTGAGCCTTTATGGTGGGAAAAATCCTTCATATAAACTCTAACACACATACACAGTTATGGACACATATGTAAACACAGATTTCTAGTTGTACATAAAACATTTTGGAGAAATGTGATAGAAATTATTTTTTGTTGTTTTTATAGAGCTATATATTTTTCTCCACTCCCCTCCCTTTTTCCCCCTGCTCCTTCTACCCTTTCCCATGATCCCCAGGCTACCAATTTACTCAGGAGATCTTGCCTTTTTCTACTTCCCATGTAGATTAGATCCATGTATGTCTCTCTTAGGGTCCTCATTGTTATCTAGGTTCTCTGGTATTGTGAATTTTAGGCTGATTTTTCTTTGCTTTATGTCTAAAGGGGACTTATGAGTAAATACATATTATATTTGCCTTTCTGGCTCTGGGTTACCTCGCTTAATATGATGCTTTCTATATCCATCCATTTGCCTGAAAATTTCAAGATGTCAATATCCTTAGCCACCAAAGAAACAACTCAAATCAAAACAACTCTGAGATTCCATCTTACACCTGTCGGAATGGCCAAGATCAAATACAATGATGACAGCTTATTCTGGAGAGGATGTGGGGTAAAGGGGTAAACACCCCTCATTTGCTGGTGGGAGTGCAAACTGGTCCAGCCACTTTGGAAATCAGTATGGTGATTTCTCAGAAAATTAGGAAACAATCTACCTCAGAACCCAGCAATACCACTTTTGTGTATATATCCAAAGGATGCTCAATCATACCACAAGGACATGTGCTCAACTATGTTCATAGCAGCATTGTTTGTCATAACCAGAACCTGGAAACAACCTAAATGCTCCTCAACGGAAGAATGGATAAGGAAAATGTGGTACATGTACACAATGGAGTACTGCACAGCAGAAAAAAATAGTGATGGAAATTATAATCGTCAACTAACACTTCTTAAAATTATACACAAGTGGCTACTACTGAGAGCAAACTAACCAGTGCACGGATTTCTTCTTTCCTAGACTGCATTAGAATCAAGATAGACCATAAGATATATAGATTCATGGAGACAAAAGGACTGGAATCAAAGCCTCTTTGCCTGCATATGCATGGGAAGGAAGGCAAAAAGAATCAAGTGTGTTTAGAAGAATCCCAGGAGGCAGAATTCCAGGCCAAGTTGTAAGGAGACATAGGCTCAGGTCTAAAGTCGGGGGGTGTGGGGACCAGGTGGCTCAATTGACTGACAGCCATTGTTCAGATTTATGGCATAGACATCTGGGAACAAAGAGTCCTGAAGCCTCTGAGGAGGAAGACTTCAGCAGGCTTGAGAGTTACACAGCAATTGCAGACCAAGAGATCCTCCCAGAGAATGGCATGGGAGCCAGCAGTGATGGTGCAACCTTTAGTCCCAGCACTCAACAGGCAGAGGCCGGAGGATCTCTTGATGCTGAGGCCAGCCTGGTCTACTGAGTGAGTTTTAGGACAGTCAGGGCTACATAGAGAAACCCTGTCTTGAACAACAAATGAAAACAGAAAAATCAAAACAACAAAACAACCATCACAACAAGATCACAAACATACACACTCAGAAGAAACTCCAAGCACCCAAGAGAATTAAACTATCACTGACCTACAAAGATTCCAGAAAGACAGAACTGAGACAGCAAGGTGAAGAAATTACCAAGAAACAATACAAGAAAAATTTCAAGGTTAGCTACTGCTTAAGCACCCGCTTCCCTCCCAAGTCATCTAGAATGCTCTTTGTCACCGCCCCCCGTTTTCCACGGAATGAGTGCTGTATGTCTTGGGCTTTACTCCTACCCCACACTGCCCCACAGACGGTGAGCTTGCAGGTGTCATCACCTTCCTCTCCGTGTTGTCCTAGAACAGTGGTTCTCAGGCCATGCTTTAAGTTTCTTTTGCCCCATCTCTCTGCTTCATTCTTCTACTTATCTTAGCATATTTCTCTAGGGTCTGTAGTGCCTGCTTGCCCACCCAAAAGACAACCCTTTATTGTTGAGGATTGACATGCCATACAGAACCAGCCTCTAAACCAGTGGTTTTCAACCTGTGGGTCGACCCTTTGGGGACTGAACAACCCTTTCACAGGGGTGGCCTAGGGCCATTGGAGAACACCTTATGCTCCATAACAGTAGCAAAATGATTGTTATGAAGTAGCAACAAAAATAATTTTATGGGTGGGGTCAGCACACGTGAGGAGCTGTAGTAAAGCTATTCCAGCTAGCTAACATTAAAGCTGTGAGGGACTGTCACAGCTGCAGGAAGGTTGAGATATACTGTCCTAGAGCATTGTGCATGCCTGGCACAGCGCATGTTCAAAAGTCGTAGTGGGGAGAATGATGCATGAGAATTGCGTTGTTGCCGGTTGAGAAAGATGTCATTCAATAATGCCCAGATGTCCTAAGCAATAACAGGCTAGGTCTATGGTTTAGAACCAGGACGGCAGTCAGTGGAAGGAACTGCTAAGGAATTAATATGCATAGTTGCATTTGAAGGCTAGCATGGGAGTTTAGGGGTGGGAAGAGGGAAGCCACTGTTGGTTTTCATTACAAGATTTTTGTAAATGATTTGCTTTTTCACCAGATGTGTGTACTGTTGATTTAAAGCATGTACATGACTCTGCAAACGTTTTGTATGTATTTACTGTAAATATGTCATATCAACAATAAGAGCTAACATTTATTGAGCACTTAGTACATGCTAGGCATTGTGCTAAGCTGTATGTGGATTATTGGAAAACATATGACATATCTGCTGTCAGTTTATATGGACTGAAAACATCTGGATTTAACCCATGTAGGAGAAAAACCTCAAGCTCCAGATACAAATATCCAGTAACATAACCCTTCTGCTTATCAATCCTCATAACAGATATGAGTTTTTTTTGCTTGCCCACGTCCCTAAAATGGAAGGAGGAGTACTGAGTAGGATTCTGTCAGCGGGATTTGCTGCGGGAGGAAGTACACAGAGTGAAGGAGAATTGCACACGACTGTTTTGGCAAACATCTGTCAGTGCCATCTGTCTGCCTTCCTCTGTCTTCCTCCCTGTGTTTCTCTCGCTGTCACTTAGCTGGATGTTCTGACCTGCCTTTCAGGAAATCAATGAGATTGTCGTGCGTGACTTGGCTTCTGAGGCTGTCATCTTAGAACCTCAGCTCTGATCTGAGCCATCCAACCTATGCCTGGATGTGTTACTGCAACAGCACCATCCCCCGTTGTTCAGATACATGGGAGTCCACACCATGGTGATTCATTCCTTGCGAGTCTGATAGTGCGATATAAATAATGCTACTTGTTTAAAAGAATTCCTTTGGCGCAATTCTTTTTGTTCGGGAGCATCTGTTTATAGTACAGACCTGGGGGTCCTTGTTTCTCTTTGCTCATGTAACCTCTGTTCCATCACATAGACGCCCGTTCCTTCACTGAGATGCGCCTTCTAGAAAACCATACTGTCTGTAAGGATAATGTGCACTCTCCGCAGCTCCTGGCATACTATGATGGCATGTCATCTCATGTACTGACAGCCACTGTCATTTGTTTCCTGTTTCAGTTTCTGTGGACCCGGAGGCTGGACTGTCTTTTTGAAATGGTCCAGAGGCCTTTCATTTTCTTTTTTTTTACATCTGTTATCTATGAATTCATAGGGAACGTCTCCAGCAATCCCAACTCCCTCCCACACAACACACGCTCCTCTGAGAGCTGGGTTTCAGCTGAACCCAGGTATCTTTCTCTCTGTCTTCCTATCCTGATTTTTCTTTACCCATTCAGGACATTATCTCAGCTCTTTGAATGTTTCATATACTCAGCTTGTGTGTTACTCCTCCTGGCATGACTTCTCACCTGCTTGTTTACACCAGTGTCAACAGCATGCTGAGTGGCATTGTAGACCCTTCCAGGTTTGGTAACAGGGCAGTCCTTCTTGGTCAGTACCCATTTTCTTGTTGTTTGAAAATACATCCTTCTTGGAGACTGTCTTAGAGTGTCCATGGCTGAGATTAGAACACCATGACCAAAAGCAGCTTTGGAAGGAAAGGGTTTATTACATTTTTCACCTCCACAAACCAGTCCATCGTCAAAGGACGTCAGCGCAGGAGCTCAGCCAGAGCAGGAACCTGGAGGCCAGAACAGATGCAGAGGCCACGGAGGGGAGTTGCTTACTGGTTTGCTCCTCACGGCTTACTCAATCTGCTTTCTTATAGCACCCAGGACCACCAGCCCAGGGATGGTACCACCCACAGTGAGCTGGGTCTTTCGCTATTAATCATCAATTAAGAAAATGTGCCACAGGCTTGCCTACAGACCAATCTATTTGGGGCATTTTCTTAACTGAGCTCCCTCATCCAAAGTGACTCCAGCTTGTGTTGGGCTGACATAAAAGTAGCCCGCATGGAGACTGTTGTTTGTGGTTAGAGGAACAGCTCCATGTGTCCTAAGTGTCCTGGACACCATACAGTGGTGAGTATCGTGTTGAATGGCACTTAGACAGCAGTTCTTTTAGACCCGGCTCTGTTACTGCTGGGATGTGGCTCATTGCCTGGCATAGAGCAGGTGTCCAACAAACATTGGCTGAATGAGCAAACAGATGAGTTTTGGAT
Source organism: Bramus lutescens (assembly GCA_001685075.1). Classification (NCBI taxonomy): domain Eukaryota; kingdom Metazoa; phylum Chordata; class Mammalia; order Rodentia; family Cricetidae; genus Bramus; species Bramus lutescens. Next base: position 143,930 of record LOEQ01000474.1, on the reverse strand, counting down.
AGGTTGGGAACTGGGATAGGCAACACATTTTCACTAGCAGGTTGAATTGCAGATTTTGTTTTGCATGACAGTATTAAATTGGCCAGAGAGTCAACTAAACATAATGGCTTTATGACTAAACTCGTCACTAAACTCGTCTCATTGTAATAAATAATAGCCATAAACCAGTCTGCCTAGTACCTGATTTGAGAGACAAGGTCATGGGTAACTATCAAGCCTATGGATTTGGGGACTCAACTGGAGATGAAGGTGCAGGATCCTGAACTCTGGAGAACGCTGGGAATCCTGCAGCCAGCAGGCTTGTTGCAGTGCAGAACAACCATTGAGTATGTCAGAGCCCTTATTCTTCTTGTGCGTAGGGTGGGTTTCTCAATGGGCTAGTGGGCCAGGTTATAGTGCTCCTTATTGCAATGGAAGATTTCCAGTTGAAAATGCTATGGGGTTCTCTCTCTCTCTCTCTCTCTCTCTCTCTCTCTTTCTCTCAGTGTGTGTGTGTGTGTGAGCGTGCATGCACACATGCATATACATGCAGGTGTATGCACAGAAGGGGGGGTATTCTTTCACTGGTTCCCAAAGAAGCCAATTTGAAAACTTGAATTTACTCACAGGATAGGGTTAGACTAGAGATTGCAGCCAAGAAAAGGTTCAGACTGCAGAGTTTGCCCAGGACCCCATACATATAGAGGTGTGAGGTAGTATCTGTGAGGATAAACAGGTAGCCCCCAATTCCATCCCAAGTTTGATCAGTTGGGAAACATAGAAAAAGAGAGACTTGCCTTCTTTTTCACATTCCCCTTTTCTTCCCTGTTTGCACTAAAAATTTGATTATTTCTTACAAAGTAGGCCCAGGATCCTTAGCATCCCACTGGTTACCCAAGGCAGGCTAATTTTGGTGAGGGAGGTCAGGACAGGACAGGACATGACAATTAGGTGGCGTAAAGCGAGTCCACAAATGTCAAAGCCTGGCTGCATAAGGGCAGCCAAGCTGCATTTGGTGGGTGTGCTACACCTGGAAGCTGGGATCTTAAGGGCTGACAGGAGTTAAATGCTCCCAGACAGGAGGAGGGGACCACCAAGAATCCCAACCCTGAAATGTGACAATGGAACCCAAGCAAAGCCACAGTCAGGAGGCTGAAGCAGTCAGAGCCAAGGAAGGATTATACTGGAGAGTAGAGAGTGAGCCGCCGCCTCAGGGACCCTGAGAGATGTCATGGCAGGGGAGGCAGTTGGTGTGCTGCTGATTTTCTCAGGAGTGGCTCCTTGTGGTATCCAGTTCCAAGGAGATCAGAAGTACCAACCACATACGGGGAAAAGAGTGTCACATATCATGGTTTCCGTCCTTGCACAAGCTGAATGGTGCTTGAAAACCTTGCATGTCCTGATCATGATCTTGGGTGTCTGCTTGCCAAGGTCAGTGATGACTGACAGCTAAGGAAAAAGACAAGCTTTAAGCTTACACAGGCACCAGGAGGATAACAAATACTAGCTAATACTGGTTCTTAGGAGTGTTTTACTGGCATCGACTTTGTTAATTTTCAAAACAAACATTTGCCATCATATGGTGTAAAGGGGTGATTTGACCAATGTCTTAGACTTCTGTCACCACCCTTTTGGAAAGGAATTGAACCACATGCCTTGCTCAGAGCATGAATTGGCACAATGACACTTAATGACAGCTCCCTAACTTCAGTCCTGACTGACGCAGCTCGACAGACAGCTGTCCCCAATCAGGGATGCATTCTGGCTGGACAGGAGCTGAAATCGCAACTAGTGTAGAAGGCTCCTGTTCCCTCCCGTCTTTCTAGGTTCTCACGGTCAGCATCACACTGGGTCTCTAGCTACCCTTCTCCCATGGCAGCTTTCTTCTTCCATGATCTGGGCTCTGGCAGTTCACTATTCTTGAGAATTGCTATTTTATGTTTCCAAGAATATATGTTTAGTCTAAGACAAGTGAAGCCATGGGACAGACCAAATCTGAGTGAGGAGGTCGGTGATGAGGTGAGAGGAGGAAGAAGGATGGATGAATAGGTAATGTGGGCTCAGCCACAGGCTTGGGAATGAAGTGGGGCCCTGGGAGAGCTGATTTAAGGAAGGCAAAGCCTCAGTTGTACTAAGGGGTAGGTGGAAGCAGTTCATCGCTGTGTTGAGTCAGATTCAGAGGAGTAAGACAAGATTTCAACACCCATATGAGGCATTTTCTCATAGGCCATAACTGGCTGTGGGGTAAGAGCCGAGCAACAGAGATGTGGCCTGCTTAGAATGGATGGAGGCAGGGGCTCACGAATGCAGTCATGCCCCTCCTACTTCAGGACAGCTAAGCTTAGACAGGAAATGTAACCTCTGCCATTGGTCATCATCCCTTTGCGTATTCACATTTCAGAATGATCTTGGCTAAAGGGCTGCTTCCCCACTTTGAGGCCGGACTTCCAAAATCTCAAGGATAACCTTACTTAGTCTTAGTGAGTAGCCATGTCATGAGCCTTGAGAAGCAGTTCATGGCTCTCCTTGCTCTTTCCACATGGGCTTCTTCTTCTTCTCCCAGGTCCATGAAGCTTTATCATGGCCTGGCTTGCATCCTAGGCACATCCTGGTTGGAGTACCACACAGTTTCTGCTCTTGTCGTTATTCTGTTTTTTTTTTTCTTATGCTTCTAAACCACCTAACCATGTCTGAATTCACTGAATAGCTGAGAACTCTTGGCGCTATTAAAACTACACCTTCTCCATATATCTACACTCCTGGGTAAATATATGCACATGGTCTGTGAGTCATTGTGCTGCCCCGGGAGCCCTCTGTGCTGGGAACCTTACGTTCTTCTGAGGGGCTAAGGACAGTTTGTTCTCAGAACTGGGAGAAAGTGCAGGATACGCCCAGTTTTCAGAACACCATCAGTCTTCTTGGAATCTGCCCCTTTATCAGTACTCTTGACACTGTGGGCAAGGGTAGAGTCCACTTACCTTTATCGCCCCAAACAACATCAAGTGCACATGAGAACTCCACTGTTACTTAACTGCACTGGCTGATTCCTTTAGGACACGATCCATAAATTTATATATAAGCTTAGGTTTCTTCAATAAAACTGTCAAAAATGTGTTTTCATTATGTGAAGGTAATGCTTTAATTAAAAGATTTCAGAGATCATTCAGTGAGTCTCACCTCTGGAATGGAAATACTTTATCTTTTTGTTGCTGTTGTTTGTTTGTTTCGAGACAAGTTTTCTCCGTGAAACAGCCTTAGCTGTCCCGGAACTTTCTCTATAGACCAGGCAGGCCTCAAACTCAGATATCCACCTGCCTCTGCCTTCCGAGCGCTAAGATTAAAGGTGTGTACCAGCACCATCCAGTTAAAACATTTTATTTCAATAACTTATTCATTCTAATCCGGATATCATGTATTCTTTGATACTCTCTAGTTTCCATACAGTGACTATTTGTTAAAAGAAAAAAACTAGTTGCGTGTTACATTGTTTTTCTAATAAAATGAGATTAAGCATGGATTATGATAAATGTACATGGTTAGTCTTTCTTCTTTGGGGCTGAACTAAGGATAGAGGTGACCATTCACTCTAAGAATGGCTTTCCTCCTCTGGACTTTTACAACTTCTTCCCTGCCCAGCTGGCCTGGTCTTCTCTTCACCTGGTCTGTACTGAAACTATTTCTATATCCACACGGTGCTCCCAATGATGGACATCTGGAAACATCACCTCTTGGTCTGGGACCTATCACAATTGGGTACCCCCATAAATGTTAGCTGTGAGAATGAATCAGAAAATGAAGAGATAAGTCTGATTAAAAGAAAAAAATTCCTAACAGGAGCTATCTTAGAGAAGGACCTGTTCTTAGAAACAGACTTCCTTTTGAAGGCGCTAAATGAAAAAAGAATGTAGTAATCACAATTGTAGCACAAACTGGAGGCTTTAGCTTTCAAAAAATAAAACAACAAAAAACAAAACCCAGAATGAAATGTAGAGATGACCTTGACCATCATGGGGCCATTCTGGGTCTGTTAACCTGCTAATGGTTTTAGTAGAATCACGGAACGATCATGGGGGACTTTTTAGCTGCTTTTGTTTCCTAGTTACATCCCTAAACCTCTGTACGTTTCTCTAAAAGGCACTTCAAAGATAGTTGATTCCCTTTCTCTTTTATTACTATTCGGTGTGGGTGGGGTGGGGTGTGTATATGGTGGTGTATCTGTGCATATGTGTGAAAATGTGTGTGCACTCGTGCATGCACATAGAGGCCCAAGGTGCACGCCAGGGGTCTCTCTATTACTATTCACCATGTTGCTTAGTTACTTTCTCTATTTCAAAATTAAGAGTGATTTTATGTTTGGTCTGCATGTGTATCTGCGCGCCACTTGCACGCCTGGTGCCCAGAGGCCAGAAAATGGCGCCCGATCTCTTGGAGCTGGAGTTACAGATGATTATAAGCAGCCATGTGGGGGTTGGAGGTTGAATCCCACTCCTCTGAAAGAGAAGCCAGATGAATCTGCTAACTTCTGAAACATCTCCCAAGTCCCTCAGCATTATTTTCTTGAGACAGGGTTCTGAAGCTCACAGCTTGGATAGGTGGGCTTGTCAGTGAGCTCCACTGAATGGCCTGCCTCTGTGCCCCACACTTTCTACCCCCAGGTTTGATGTAGGAGGGTCATCTGTCTATGTGTTACTTTCATTGGTTAATAAAG
>LOEQ01000474.1:112880-131649 GCA_001685075.1 Bramus lutescens | reverse complement strand
CACACACACACACACACACACATGTGTTACCATGTGTGAGGCGGCTTCTTCAAAAAAGTAGCAAACGGTAGGGAGAAGTCAGCTGGACTGGCTGCTCATGCCCTCCCTTGAATGCACACACACGCACACACGTGCACACACACACACATACACACACACACACAGCTAGTGAGCTTAAGTCAGCTGGACTGGCTGCTCATGCCCTCCCTTGAATGCACACACACACACACACACACACACGGCCAGGGAGCTTCCACCCTGTTTTTTTTTCTTCCCCACAGTCCACCACTTCTTATAAGTCAAGAAAAGATTCAAACATTCTCTTTCCCCCCAAAGGCTGAAAGATCTGTAAATCCAGGGAATAACACACACATGCAAATGAAAGGACTGCAGCCTGCAGCGTAAGACTAGAATCACGGCATCGAGTCACGGGAGTTCACACCGGCTTTGTTTAGTCTGCTTTTGGTTTTGTGGGAAATGTGGAATGCATGAACCTACCTCCCTTCTCCTCCCAGGCCGCCAAACTGTGGGCTTCACATCTTGACAAGGCAACAGGCCATGACCCCGAGATTCTCTGCGGAGTCCGGGTTAGAAAGGAGGATGTAGCATGATTAAAGTCACGGGCCGATGGGAGAGAGGCGAGCCGGGGATCAGCTGCCCTGTGACCCTGTTTTTTCAATTAATATTTAAATTCCAGAAAGTCACTAAACTATTTGGCAGACACCCTCTTTGTCCCCTCCAGAGGACCCCCTTCTCAGAACATGAGGTGTGGGCTCATGTTAGGTTGTTCCCTTGGAAGAGACCACAGCAGAGGATCAGGTAAGCATTTTCACTCCACCCTCTCATAGTGAGCAGAACCCCCCACCCTGCGTTTCTATCAGCTTGAGGATTAGGATGAAAATAGTATTTCTCAGGCCACGAACTTATCGAGACCTTGCACTAAATGGGATGAGAGCGGTTTTATCGAACATTCCCAGGAGCCTTGTTTGATATGAGCGCCTGGAAATCCTGATAGTGAAATCCCTTAGACACAACTCAGCCCCAAACGACGGCCCCTTGTTTCTTTTCCTTAGCCTTTTTTTTTTAACATAACATGGGGAGTAGATTTATTTATGTATCTTTCCTCTGACCTTGAAATTCTTTTACTGGTAACTATCAATTAAGACTGGGAATTTAACGAGGAGGTCAGGGTGGGAAGTCTCACCCCATTAACTGTGGGGTGGCAATGTGGCTGTCATGTGTTCAGCACGGTGGGCTTCTCGAAGGCTCAGTGGAGAGCTTCTTTCTTGGCACAGCCTCTGCTGGCCACCCTCCAAAACAAGGCCAAGACATCAAGGGGGTGACACTGGCAGAGGGTGGCCCTTCCCAACTCCACTGGCTTCTGTTCTCCTCTCTCTACTAGTCCGTGTGTGGCTGCCCTCCTGCCGAGAGATACTTGGAAGTGACCTTGGTTCTACTCTCAATAAGCTTCACGGATCCTGTGCCTTGCAAAGATCAGAACAAGGGACATTCTGGGATAAGCAGTCTCTGATGTCCCCAAAAGGAAGACTATCACCACCACAGAGAAATTCCCATCAACCCACAGGCTCAGTTCTCTTAGCAGACGTGGCCGTGGGCTGTGGACCACAGCTTGTATCCCAAGATGTGTACCTTAAAGATGGCTTCACACTTGCAACACATGGCCCAAGGGATTTTAAGTACTGTAACTCCCCATGGCAGCCTTGAAGTACTAAAAAGATTAAAATGCTGTGTCTAAGAATAGCACACATCCTATTAGGGTCTGGTTGGTGGGGTGAGACAGTCAAACAGTGGCACTCTGGTCAAAGAACGATCCCTGTTTAGGATGGTCCTTGGGGATGCAGAATTGCACAGTCACGTGTTTATGGGCAGTTCTCACTAAAGCCCTTGAATCCTGAACACATCCCTGTTATTCGCACAGCTACTTGAGGAAGACAATCAAGGATACACCAAGCTGGCTTAAATATGCGAGTGTTTCCAGCAGAAAACTGATGGGAGGGAGTGGGTGGAGTTTATATATATAATATACATAACTATCTTTCGTTATACACATCAGAAACTGATGGAAGGGAGTGGGTGGAGTTTATATATAATATACATAACTATCTTTTGTTATACACATCAGAAAATAGCACCCATTTTTACAAACTACTCACAGATTTCAGAAGCCATAATTTCTGAGGACCATGGACTCCGCCAGTTTTCCCATTCTTAGGGCAGGAGCCTTGCGTGTGGAAATAACTGAAGATGTGGCAAAAGGGTTCACGTCGGAAGGAAAGCATTCATGAAAAACCTCCCACATTGCCCACATCCTCATTTTGATACAAAGTAATTTTAAAATATGGTTTGGGTGAAGTCTGCTTGATGGTTGAGTACAGACTTGTTTATTGGTAGCACAAGCCAGAAGAAACCCTTTTCCTTCAATTTCTTTGTATAAAACTTTGATTGGCGCTGTATTTATTGCTAAGCAACAGAACATTTCCAGAATATTGACAATTGCACCAACATTTTTCATTATCCTGAGCCTTTTCTCTTTCCATTTTTTAGATTTTTTTTAAAAAAAAATCAATGATATTTTATGTATGTGTGCTCTGCATGTCTACCTTGCCATGCAAATAAGGCATCAGAACCTATTACAGATGGTTGTGAGCCATCATGTGGTTGCTGGGAACTGAACTCGGGACCTCTGGAAGAGCAGCCAGTGCTTTTAAGCCCTGTGCCATCTCTCCAGCTCCTCTCCCCTGTTTGTGAAACGTGTTCGGATTACTTTGTGAGTGTGTTCATCAGGCATGCATGTTTGCACGCATCTGTGTGTGCGTGCACACTAGAGTACACAAGTATGCACGTGCGCTCGAGGCTAGAGGGCGATGTCTTGTCGAGGCGGCTGTTCGCTCAGCTGCTTATACGAGTGTGCTGTCCCGCTTCTCTCTGAGGCTGGGATTTCCAGCATGCTGCATTGCCCACTGAGTATTTACATGAGTTCTGGGGATCTGAGGTCTGGCCCTGACATTTGTGTGACAAGCAGTTTAACCACTGAGCTCTGTCTTTGGTCCTCCTCTGAGTTTTGACTTTTGAATAATACTAAAAATATCAATAATCATAATAGATTAACAGCTAATTCTCATTCAGCAAACATTTGAGGATTCAGCAGCCCTGTCCTGCCTGAAGCCCAGTCTAGTCTGCCACGAAGGACTTGCTCAGAAAGACCAGGCTGGAAGACTCACTTCTATTTATTCTATATTTAGTGTGTGCTGGCAAGTGTGGAAGATAATTTAGATATATGATAAATGTTTGGATTTGATCCAGCTTACATCAAAGTGCAAAGGAATGGCCATCAGCGATGTGAACGGGATTTGCTGACAGCATTGTTCTTCCATGGGTAGGCTGAGTCACATGGCTAAGAAGTCGAGCTTAGAAAAAAATAAGCCCACAACAATAACAGCAACAAAATTCCAGCAAATGTGTCCAGTCCAGAAATACTGACTTTGTCTCCGTGGAGTTTTGGAAATTGTCCCCATTGAGTGATGTCCTTTCACATCTGTCAGGAACTACCTAACCACTGTAGCCAATCCCAGACGAGAAGCAGCTGGCCTCACTCTGCCCACGCCCTTGTACCGGGACAGTTAGCTAAGCTCATTACTGTGTCTGTTTAGGGTTAATGATCATGATGGCTTCTCTGAGCCTCCTCTGCCCTCTGCCTCCTGGGGCTGCTGTGCCCTTGAGCTGACTAAACACCATACGTTCAACTTTGCTCTCTCTTTTTCCCTTGACCTTTGCCATGCCAGGGTTCAGAGGTGAAGTCAGAAAGTATTTCCTCTACAACAAAACATCGGCACTCTAGGAAGTCTTTGATGGAAACCTTCGTGTTTGCCACTTGGTACCAAGCATTTATTGGCTCACAAAATGTTTTACCAGCTTGAAGGAATGTAAGCAGGGAAACAAATCAATCAGTCCCCTTTATGGCTTAGGTGTGTAAATCACAGGCTCCTGAGTGAGCCGACTGGTGGCGGAAAGTCTGATTTATGAGGAACCTTTTACTGCGTTCTGGCTAAGGTACCGCGTAAAAGGTGAGTGTCAGAGTGAGAAGGCTCTCTTCTCTCCTTCCATCCTCCTTCCTTCTTTGTGTGTCTGGACTAGAAGCGCCCAGTAAAAATGCCTTCGTTGAGAAGGATGTGCTGGCTGTAATCCATCAACTTGCTTGTCCCCCCAAATGAAACCTCTCATTTTGCTCCAAACAATGTTTAGGTTGTCTGCAATATAAACATCCTTAAAAGTTCCCTTGAAGTTTATGTAAAAAACATTCAACATTTTGGAAGGGGGAGGGGACCATGTGAAAACAGAGGTTTTTGGAGATTCCGTTTTTTGGAGATCCAGCTGCACACCTCACACAGAAGGTGCTTACAGGTAAGAAATCTATGCTGGAGTGGAATGCTTTGTTCCCATTCTTTCCAAAGTCTCTTGATAGGAAATTGAAAAGAGAAGGCTTTTTCCCATTTTGCTAACTCATGGAGAGCTTACAAACGAACAATGTGTACTGAATGATGGGACGTTGTGAGAATTGAACCAAAACAAAAAGCTCATTTTCCCTTCAAATGTCTGAATTACATAGAAGGGGCCACTTCTAATCTCCATTCAGAGTGTTAAAATAGGAACAATAAGACAGAGGAGCCAGTGGAAACTTCCAGAAGGTAGAGTTAAAGACAAAACCTGGAGGGGAAAAGTTCCCTCATGAAATAGTAACAACTCTAAAGAGCCCCTTCCTTCTGGAACTAACTTTTGAATGTATATGGTTGAGGACTTTTTTTTGCTGAAGAATTCACTAATTTCTAGTGATTTCTAATTAGTTAGTTTCTCTCTATCTATTGTTTACTTTATTAATTTAAAATACAAAGTAAAATTTCTAGTAAGCCTTGTTTCCTGTAGTCTGGGAACTCAAGGACAGTCGGTGTGAGTGCTGCAGTCAACTTCCTCTTCAGTCGAGGGGATGAGTTCCTGCCCATAGAACTGCGCAACAGACTTTTGGTTTGCAATTCATGGCACCTGGTGCATTTTCCCAACTCAGCCCCTCCACAGCAGAGCTTGCCTCAAACTTTTATAAACACACATGCTTATAAATAAACACACATACGCTGAGACAACATCTTGGCGAATTTGCCCCCTCAGAGTGACCTTTTGTAGCTTTTTATCCCAGGAAGTTGAAAGCATTCTTTACCACAGAGCCTCTCATGACTCTGTACCCACGTGACAGACATATAATGAAGGTGATTCTGACGACTTTCATCTTAGGATAGGACTTAGCAATTGCTATACAATTTCCCTCAATTTAAAAATCATTTTAAAAACATGCAATTGGAACGTTAGGTAAAAGGGGGACCATTTTGAATGAATAAAAACTAAAAGATTTTGAAAATGTAAATCTTGAGATATGGAAAAACCTACCAGCCCAAAATAAGCTAGAACATATTCTCCTCCCCCGATACTATGATCTTCTCATACTTTTCTGAGAAGTAGGGAACAGTCATTGTTATTGGGGTTTTTCCCTGACGGATACACAGGACCCAGTTCAGGGATGGAGTTCAGGAATGGCCAGAAGGAAGCACTCTAGTCATATGCATGGCTATCTCTTTACTTTTCATGTGACACACTTAATTTTGCTAATTGTCAGCGCCTCAAGGCAGGACCTAAATGCCACCCCCCCAGTGATGAAGAGAGGCTGAGCCTGAGTCGACAGAGACTTCCCAGGGGACAAGCCCCCTTTCTGGGAGGGTATCTGGGAAGAACCAGATGGAAGGGAGTCTTCAGCTGCTCTGTAAAATTTACATTATCCTCCGCGAACTTCCATGCAGTGCCCATGTTTACATAATTCATCACTGTGCCGCGAGACAATATAAATTAGGCAGTCCCGTGAGCTGTGCTCCCTTCCCTCCTAATTCTGTCTGAGCTCCTTTCCTTTAAAGGGAAAATTTGGAACAAGGTCTGTAAAACAGCCTGACTGACAGATCGGTGATGGCCATGGCTTCTCTTGTAGCTTCTTTCAGATTCCTGACTCGGTGTGTGTGTGTGGGGGAGGGGGGTCTGCGTGATTTCACCTTATTATCCTTAGTGTTTTAAAGCTCAATTTACAATCAATTGCAGTCACACTAATGAACATTAATGATTTCTACCTGTGGTGCGTGTGTTTGTGCCTTCCTACTATTGTACAAGCATTTCACCTACGACAACTCCTGCTACGTCTCCGCCTTCCCCTCTGTAACTAGCGTGTTACTAGCAAAATCGTAGGAAGCCATGAAGTTCAGCTCTTAGGGAGCCATTCCCTTACTAACCCCTGGCTTTCTACTCATTCATCTGTGTCCCCCACAGATCACATAAACACTGACATTTTTGCGGCCATTTGCGCATCAAACAATTGTTCAAACATCTTGCCGTTTTTCTTTTTTTCTCCTTTTTCACTGAGTATGTTCATTCTAGGCTGCCCATTAGGCTCACTTTAATCCCAGCACTCGGAAGGCAGAGGCAAGTGGACCTCTGTGACTTCGAGGCCAGCCTGATCTAAAGAGCAAGTCCAGGACAGCTAGGGTTGTTACACAGAGAAAAAAAGAAAGAAAGTGCTTAGGCAAAAGTCTTCAGATCAGGCAAGCGGGGCTGGTGGTTGTAGGTGGGTGTTTAGCAACTGGCTCTCTAGGAAAACAAAGGTCAGAATAGGACTCTTGTATTGATTCCCATGGTGTAAAGACTCACACAGCAGACATGAAGTGAGCACAGGATTTGAAAGAGACCCTCACATCTGGCTCCAAGTATAGGTGCTTTGCACACCTGTATGAATCTTCTCTAAGCACAGCTGCAATAGGAGCCTCTGCATCATACACTTTCCTAATGCATCGCTTTTTGTTCAGTGTGCCTTCCCTACAACACCAAGAGCAGAGCAGGTATCAGTGCTGTCAAACGTGTGAGGTTATTGATCTGCAGACCATGACGCAATGCTGAGCCCTGGGGCTTCCTCTGACTCAGACACATAGCACCTGTTCGTTCTCTTTCTCTTGATTTCCTTCCTGATGAAGGACAAGGGGTTAGCAGAGCACATTGAGTGTTATTTACATTTTGTTCAGGTAAATATTGCTTAAGGACACTGACTATTTTTAGCACTTGCCTGTGCCATGCTGGGTTTTCAGGTTGAGGAACAACAAAGTGAATGTATTGTGTTCTAGCACGGTTTTGCATTTACCAGACTTGTAACATATACAATTATTTTATTTCACTTCCCCTGTATCCTTATATGCACCTGAAAGCTTTAGAATTCTTGTTTGCTTTTCCATGTAGCCCTGGCTGTCCTGGAATTCACTCCATAGACCAGGCTGGCCTCAAACTCAGAGATCTGCATGCCTCTGCTTTCCCGAGTGCTGGAATAAAAGGCATTGGCTACTACTGCCTGGCAAAAACCTTAGTTTTATCCCAAGCAGTGTTTTTTAGAGATGCAGACACATGTTGACATTGCCTGCATGGTGTTTTCCTAAGCAAAAAAACATCCTTTTAAGAGAAAGCTCTCTAGCAAAGCCAACTTTTTTTGTGGCTATTTTCAATTCTGTGAAAGAGGTTTCCGAAGAGCTTCATGACACAACTTGCTGACTGAGTTGACTAGGTCCTACCTGCATGTCCTGAGTAGCTAGCTGTTCAAGTCCAAATGGTAAGAGAACAGCAGGACCTCTGTTGCTTTGTTTTTGGTGCTGAGAATTGAACACAGGTCCTCGCGAATGCCAGCCAAGCCTCGGCCCTCTGCCTTTGAGTGATGTCCATACCCAGGACATTATAATACTTGCTTAGTTTACAGCCCTGGAAATTGTGATTAATTTGTCAGTTATATTTTCTTTAACAAGTACAAATTTCATGCTTCTCTGCATGCACTGTAGAGATAAGAAACTCCAGGCTTATGACTAAAGGCAATGAAGGTAACTTTAATTTAATATTGCTGAGTTATGATTTCTAAGCAAGGCCTGAGAGTTCATTAACGTGAAACATTAGCATGATTTCCAGTTGATCAGCCTCACTGGAGGTGTTTTAGGATATCAAATAATACAGAACAACTCAATGATCAACTGTTTTTAGCCATACATTAAGAGTAATCTACAACTAGTAAGTCCTATGTCAAGTCAAAAGATTGTGGACAGATTGTGGAGGAAAAGACAAGAGGTAAGAATTGGTAAAATGGGCTGGACAGATGACTCAGAGGTTAAGAGCACTAACCAGCGCTCCTTCAAAGGCCCTGAGTTCAATTCCCAGCAACTACATGGTGGCTCACAACCATCCATTATGAAATCTGGCTCCCTCTTCTGGCCAGATCTCATTATACATAATAAATCTCGGCATACATAATAAACAAATCTCTTTTTTTAACAAAAAATTGGTAAAACAAACCAGGCATAAAGGCTCACACATTTAATCCTAATACTTGGGGGGGGGGAGATTGGTAGATCTCTGTGAGTTTGAGGCCAGCCTGGTCAACATAGTGAGTTCCACGCCAACCAGGACTATGTAAAAAGAACTTGTCTCAAAACAAACAACCAAACAAACAACAAAAACAAACCAACAAACAAAAACAAATAATAATAAGATTAAATTCTTATTTACAGCCCCAACATAGTTTTATTTTGTATGGTACTGTGCCTTTTTCACACTGAAGGTCTTGATGTTTTGTTGCTACCATTTTCACACACACACACACACACACACACACACACACACACAAATGGGACCATGACATGTGAGTGGAGGTCAGAGTACAAATTGCAAGCACTGGCTCTATCCTCCACCCTGTGGACTCTGGGGCACAAACTTGGGCTGTCAGGTCTGGCAGCAGTGCCTGCACCAGCTGAATCATCTCACCGGCCCTGTTTGTGGTTTTCAATCAATACTCCCTGACTCAGAAGGATAAAACAAATGGTCAAGAGTATTTCTATGCACAACCAAAATGAGAAAACGCTAACTTAAGGCTTGGAAGACTTTTTTTTGGGTACATATTTTACTTGTGTTCTTTTGGGAGAAAAATCATAAAAGATCATGTCTCACCTGAGCAGGCTTCTTCTGGACGACTTGCTGTGGCTGAGGAAGAAACAAACAAGAGAAATGTTATATTTTAAAAGGAACGTACAGAGGAAAACAGTTGAGTATTCATGCCTTACATGTGGCTGTGGATCTGCAAAGCAGAGGGGAAAATTCAACATCTGAAAGGTTGATCTAAGTTAAAGAGTGTTTATTCCCAGTCTCCACTGTGAAGGAAGACACAACAGGCTCTCCAGTACCCGCACAGGAATAGATTTAATGTAAGAGTAACTCGGTTTTTAGTCTGCATGGCATCAAACTTGAAGAGAAGAAAGCCCCAATAGCCTAACATTTTAAAAAAATCTTTACCAAGACAAAATGTATAAACCACACAATTGCCCATTTAAAGAGGTCAGCTCAGAGGAATCTTTACTATACTCAACAGGTCAGCACCACAACCCAATTTCAGAACATTTTCATTTTTCATAAAAGAAACTTTGTACCTAGTTGTGGCAACTGCCTGTCACTGTCCACCTCTCTAGCCAACCTCCTAAGCTGAATTTACTATCAATTCACCCTCTGTTATACGAATTGGTTTGTTCCAGGCTTTTCCTAGTGGAAGAATCATGAAACATGCCTTGCACGTCTGCCTTTTCTCGTTGGGTGAATTTAATATCCAGGTGAGGACGGTAATGCATATGGTAATATCTGAGATGACTAATCTTAATTGCATTGACAATAACCATGGAAACACACCCCGGGCGAGTCTGTGAAGAAGTTTCCAAGAAGGTTTAACTGAAGAGAGAGGACCCATTCTGAAAGGGGCAGCCCCATCCCATTGTCTAGGTCCCAGAGGGACCAAAAATGAGGAAGGAAGTTGAGCAAATACACTCATCTCTCTACGCTTCCAAAGAGAGAAAGTAATGTGATCAGCTGCCTCAGGATCCTGCCACTGTTGCTTCCCACCACTGTGAACTGTGTGGCTTTGAACTGTAAGCCCAACTCTACCCCTTCTGTCTTAAATCACCTTTGCCAGGCCTTTTGTAACAGAGCTGAGCAAATGACTACTACAGTATCAAGAGTTAATTGCTTCGTCTGGCAAATGTATGCTACATTTTACCTCTCGGATGTGCATTAGTTGGTGTCTATCTGGGCCATTTCCACCTCTTGGCTATTATGAGCAACTCCTATGAGCACTCATAAACACACTCCAGTGTGGGCATGTTGTATTTATTATGGATAACGTGGAAGTGGTATTGTTGCCCCTCCCCCAGTTGAGCAGCTTCTAGATGGGTTTCCAAAGTGGTTACACAATAGTATAAACATTAAATGTAAAGAATGTCAGGCCCACCAGTGATGTAGGAGAGTACTAATTTTTCTGCATATGCACCAGCGCTTGTTACTGTCTCTCACTTTTATTCTAGACTTCCAACTGGGTGGAAAGTTAAATACCGTTGCTCCCATTTAAATTCTCTATTCACTAATTACATGAAACAATTTTTATAAGCCCGCTAGCCATCCATTTAGCTTTTGTAAAGAAATGTGTCTTTAAATGCTTTGCTCATTAAAAAAAAAACTGTTTTTCATTTTTCTTTCAACATTGATACCTGTGCTGGCTAGTTTTATGTCAACATGTCAACTTGACACAGGATACAGTCATCTGAGAGGATGAAACCTAACTTTAAAAAAGGCCTCCCTAAGATCTGGCCTGTAAGGCATTTTCTTAATTAGTGTTTGACTAGGGAAAGCCCAGCCCGTTGTGGATGGGGCCATCCCTGGGCTTGTGGCTTTTGATTCTGTAAGAAAGCAGGCTGAGCAAACCACAAGGAGCAAGCCAGTAAGCAGCACCCCCCACACTCCACATCAGCTCCTGAATCCAGGTTCATGCCTTGTTTGAGTTCCTGTCCTGACTTCCTTCAGTGATGGACTATGGATGTGGAAGAGGTAAGCCAAATAAACCGTTTCCTTCCCTATTTGCTTTTGTACATGGTGTTTCATCACAGCAATAGAAACCCCAACTAAGATAAGATCCAAGGGTTCTTTGGCTCACAGAATAGACGGGATGGGACAGAAACCTCAGTTAACATGTGTGTAAAGGACTGATGTTTCCTTGTATATTGAAAATATTATATAAAGTTTGCACAGTATTTTTGTCTTCTTTTTTCTTTTTAACTTTCAGTTGCACAGCTTTTTAAAAGATGGATGATTAAAAAAAATTTAAAGACTTAAAAAGGGAGGAAAAAGATATTGTTACTGAAGAACAAAAAAAGGTCTAACCCATGACTTTTAACGGCACATCACCCAAGCGCAGATTTTGAGATGATTTTTTTTTCCTCTTTTCCCCAGGCAGACTTGAACCCAGGAAGCAGAAGACTTCATGCCTCTTAGGATCCAAAAGTGTGTGCTGAGGGAGTATTCATTTTCAAAAGGTCACTTCTAAGGAGAAATCACCTTTCTTTTTCTTCATGGCTCATGCCGCTTACACCTGTGCACTACCAAACCATTTTAAACCCACACACATTCTCGCAGGCCGCCTGGCTCCTACTCCTCGCCAGCCCCCTCCTTTCTTGGCTGAGGAGCTCCATTCACGCGAGTGCTGCACACTGCGTCTCAATGAAACTCTCTGAAAGAGCTGCCAGCTCACCCAATTTTCCATGAATTAGGTCCTGACACTCCAGCGAGGGGAAAGACAATGTCTGAACCTCTGCCAGCATTGGCTGCCGGCCTGGTTCGTGTCACAGAACTTCTTCCAGCCACACTTAGACTCAGCACTCCATACTTCTCAGGCCACCAAACAAACAGACCCTTGAACGCTTTCAGTGCTGGTTGTGGTTAAGGTTGTGGGATGTTTTCCCAGCCTCTGGCACCCGATGGCTCCAGACTGCGCCCAGAAAGGTTTTGCTGTTGTTGTTTTGTTGTTTTTATTTTTATGAATGGCTTTGGTCTTAAAAAAAAAAAAAGCGCAGACCAAATCATAATACTACCGCCATTCATAAAAACAGAACGGAAGTACACTGCCAGCTGGAAAGCTTTCTGGACAACAAACTGCAGGCCTCTTATCTTGCTCGCGGCATCTCTCAGCTCAGAACTAAGTGTTGAGACAGGGAAGCAGGGTTCTTACGGTTCTTGGCAGCAAACACATTTGGCCACTGCCTGCGTCTTCATAAAGACTGATGATAACTCTGCTTATTAATCTCCAGCATGGCTAACATTATGTTTTCATAAGTCTTTAAAAAATGCGTACTCTTTTACACATGTGTATCCTACAGAAAGATGAAAACCTTTTATACTTTGCACGCCTGCCCCCTCGTGCCTTATTGATTTCATTTTCTCACCGGGAAACTGAGGCATAGGGGCATCAGTCTCTCTAGTTTATTCCTGAAACTGAAACAACCCGAGTCTAATCAGTTCTCTTAATCTCATAAGGAGACCTTTCACTTCCACAAAACGGAGCAATTCAGTCTAGAACCAGTCTGGGAGGAGGTGGAAAAAGAGGTTCACTTTCCTCTGTGTGTCTCTCAGGAGTGTCCCCTCACCCACCCAGGGAAATCTCTACTAGGTCAAGCCCTTCTATGTCAGTCAGCTCTTCTTATACAGATGCCAATAGTCAATAGGGACCTCTGAGGCTGGGGTGCCTCAAGTCGCTTGGTGTTCTCTTTCTAATACAGTGGGAGATCTCTGTGAAATGTTTTAAAGCTGTGGATTCCATAATCAATGTTCCCTTGAAGAGACAGCAGCATCTTCCAAGACAATCCTGATGATTCCGTGGCTGGCCAAGTGTGGCTTATAGAGTGGAGGCCTGGTATGCAGCCTTTCCATGCATGGAAAACTAGACTTCACCACGAGAGACTATGACCCCTTTCACCAAGCTATGTGAACACCTTCTCCTTTGAAGGCCTTGTATGCGTACCTGTGATGTGTATGTTCACCCGTGTGTGCACATGCACAAGTGGGAGTATGTGGAGTCTAGATGTCAATGTTAAGGTGTCTTCCTCAGTTGGCCTCTGCCTTCATTATTTTCACGCTTACTTATTTTATGTCTCTATTCGTGCACACATGTACGGGTGCCATCACGTGTATGTGAGGTCAGAGGACAACTTGTGGGAGTCAGTTGCCTTCTGCCATGCGGGTTCCACGGAACTCAGACTGTCCATCTTGGTGCCAAGTAGCCCTCATCCACTAAGCTGTCTTGCCAGTCCTCCACCTTCCTCTCTGAGATCAGACTTTCAGTAAACCTGGAGCTCACTTATTTACGGAAGCTGGCAGGCCAGCCAGTTTTAGGGATCCATCTGCCTTTGCCTCCCAGCGCTGGATTTAGAGCTGTGAGCTGATACACCTGGCCTTTTCTGCCAATGCCACAGATCCAAAGTCAGGACCTCATGCTCATTCATCCATCCACCGCTTTACTCATTGGGCCAGCGCCCTAGACTCTTATTTAAATTCCTAAAATTCAATTCAGGAAACCGCCTCTCAGAACAAAGCATCACCATCACCATCACCAGCAACATCAAGAGACCTGGAAACAATGTTTGTATTAATATAACAGTAAAGTAAAACTGTGAGGTCCCAAAGGCTCTGCTGATGGGATGTGTCCTCGAGGGGCCTCTCTAACCCACAGACCTCAGTGCACTGCTCTACAGGCTAGCTTATGCAGGGCTAGACCAACCTCAACACAAAGTAGTTCACTCAAGCAAATAAACAGCCGTTGACATTCATGTCAGAATCCCACTAATGTGTATGAAAAAGGAAAGGGCATATTTTGGAGATCCTGAGATCTGCGCTCAATGTGGCAACATTGTTTGCTTGTTTGTTTATTGGACACAGGGTCTCACTATATAACTTTGGCTGACCTGAAATTTGCTATGTAGACAAGGCTGGTCTTGAACTCAGAGATCTGCCTGCTTTAAACACCACCCCACCTGGCTGGTTTTTCTATCCTTAAAGTTCACATTGTATTTTTGCTTTAAAGACAGTGCAAAATATTTTCAATTCATTTTTTCCTATAAGACATTCTTACATATGGGAGGACATGCTCCCCAGCTACACAGAACAACAGAAAGAAGAAATAGGTGCCTGTAGGTTCCATGCCCACAGGTTCCTCTTGAGTGGCTATGCTCCTTAGGGCTATCAGAGGACAGAAGATAAATGTCGGAAGCAGTATGCCCTCAACACAGTCAAGACAGATGCTGTAGTCAAAGTCTAAACTTGAGCAATCCAAGTTCACCAGGTGGAAAGACTCATGTGTATCCCATGATGAAAAAAGACATCTACAAGGTAATGGAAGTGAAATCAAATACTATCTGAAGAGAGAAATAATTAATGTACAAATCTGTTGTCACTATTCCAACTTGTTGGTGACATACTTGAAAGTCAACTTAAGATGCCTATTGTTATTATCCATAAAGCAGTTACGTTAAGATGGATTTGCATTATACGTATATTTATTACACACACACACACACACACACACACACACACACACACACCATTCCCATATGCTTGAGAGGAAATAATGGTGTTATTTTCACTACATTTGACTTTCATTGAATCTAAAAGCATTATTTCAAGTCTTACACTGAAATGTGAAGTTTTTAATTATTTACTTATTTATTTAGGTTTTGGGGACATGGTCATATATATAGCCCAGACTGGCCTTGAATTTGTTGTGTAGCTGAGGCTGGTTTTGAATTTTTGATCCTCTAACTTCACTTTAAGTACTGTCATAACAGGTGTGTACCACGCCACCACACCCAGTTCTGAAATGACTTTAGAGTTTCACTTGGCTCCCTAAGTATTTCCTAGAAACTATAACATTTAGTCACAGAAACTGAATTTTAAATTTTAAAAGCTGAATCATGATTTTAGGCATATCCTTTCCTAAAGGATAAATTTACTGGTAATTTCCTATGTTCTCAAGAACTACAAAGGGATGGTTTATGGGCTGGGAGCCCTGTGATACTTAACTGACCCACATCTCTTCTGGAGCCCAAATTTAGCACTGTTTTCTTGGCACTGATGTGCGGCTAGCTTCAGCTGCAGAGCAATTTTCCTTGGAGGAAGCTTAATATTCAATCTAAGAAATGTAAGCTATTCCCGAACAAGCTAGCTTATATCCTGAGACATTTGCACAGTTGTGGAAGTGAGCTCTTCCTCTTCCACATTCTCACAGTTCCAGAGAGGCCCAGCATCCTGGCTTTTCCCAAGGATGTCTTCCTCTTGGATCTTCCCTCAGAAGTTTCTCTGCGTCTCATGACTCTTTCCTTAAAATCTGTGAATTACGATGTCTCTATTTCTTTTTTTTAAGAAAAGCAATTTGGATGGCTTTCCAACTTACTCAGTTCTAAATCTAAGAGGAACTTCACATCAACCCCACAACTGTCTACTTTAGCTTGGCTTCCCAACAAGGTGTTTTGTCATCTTACAACCATGAAGCTTTATTTAGGATTGTTGGCATTTTTCAGAAACATAGCTCTGAACACTGATTCATGAGCACATCACCAAGCAAAACCAACTTTAATAGATGAGGATGTGACTTAATTTCACATTTCTACTGTCCAGACAGGAAGAGCACAAAATGTATAATAAAGTGACTTACTGCACATTGTCCAACATGCTTCTTGCAGTGGCCAACTGAAGTAGTGCCATTCAGATTCACACGTGAAGGTGGGATGACCATCAGACACAAGGTCAGTCATCAGGAATCCCAACTCTAGCCCAGGTACCTGGTCCACATCTTTTGATCCCCATATCACAAGGTCCCAGAGAGGTAGGTCTTTGGGGTAATCATTTAGCTTACCCCCCTGCTTTTAATTATTTTAAAATGAAAAATCAGTGTTTTGGCAACTATTGTTTGAAACTAAAGAATATATAAGTAAAATATTTCTAAGACTATAATTTCATGAAGAAAAATGACCAAATGAGAAAATTATATTTTAAAATAACTTTTTTTTTAAAAGATCAGGGTTAGAAAGAATGTCTCCAATATATTTTAAGGGCAAATCAGCATTAGAAAATTATTTTTATAGTAACAGTTTGTCTCAGAGAAGAAGAGATTTTTGTTGTTGTAAATTCAAGTTATTGAGCCAGGCATGGCAGTATACACTTGCGATCTTGCAATTAGGGAGGCTGAAGCAGGGAGATCATGGGCTTGAGGCTGGTATACATGGGCTATATAGCCAGTCCCTGCTCTCAATACTAAATGAAAATAAAACAAAGGCTCAATGTGTCACAAATTAAATAGCATTTTGTTTCTTGTAAGATTTCTATTGAAAGCAGACATCCCGCCTCATCAAATATGACCCTATTGCTATCTATATACCTGCCTTACCCCTTTTATTTGTCTTTGATTCCCTTCAACCGCTAAAACATTCAGGTGAGGCTGGTTTGTTTTTATCACTTGCTCTCCGATCTGATTATAGTACAGGTGTGAGCTGTACATCCTACGGTGTCTACAGCATAGGAGCTACAAGGCAAAGTTTTCACAACCACAAAACTTCTATTCTCGTGCTATGCATTGTTGTTTGGGACCAAACTGTGAGGACAGATGCCCGCCTTCTGTACAGATATCATTAGGTCCCCTTACAAGCACATCCATCTAGAGCATCAAACTTTTCTCGTTTTGGCTCCATGGCTTCCTATTCAGGAAATCTGAATTTCTAGCCTTTAGTCCCTTGTCCTGCGTGGTCTCTGTACTCACTGGCTGAAGCCTTTGGGAAGGTGCACGTTCCTTTGGAATGTGACCACCAGTGACACTTAATTTTTACCCATGGTACATTGCATTGCTACATGGGGGAGTTATTTAAAACACCCCCATTTTAAGTTTGCTTACACATATAATGCGTATGGATTTTTATATTAAGGTGCAATTACGAGTCAAAGAACCCAACACTGACCATTTTGTGCGACGCTCAGCGGACACTGAGTTCACAGCTGGGAACAACCCACGCTGCCACTGCAGATTTTCAATGAGATTCTTCGGAGTCTGTCTACCCACTTGACCAAGCCCCTGACATACTTTTTATCTTCTATGTGGTATCCATTTTCAAAAAAATAGCTTTCCAAGTAATGTCTAAATTCTCTCAATGCCCAGAAGAAATCCTCCTCTTTTCCAAAGCAAAAGGGCCAAACCTGTGGCCTGAAATGTTAAAAGCATGTGATAAATAGTATTTAGCTTGATTCCCTTGGTACTTTGTTACAGAGATAGAAAGGTAGCATGCTTATTTACTAGATATGATGTTATCTGCCCATGTTTCCTAGAAACCAGTACTTGTAGAGAGGGCTAACAAGAATTAAACCAACATACAAGATCCTAGTTAATGATCGAGGATGAGTCTCAAATCAAAAGGACTGAGGACCCCTTAACTCCAGCTGACTAGGAAGGATCTAATTTATCAAACGTAACAAGCTTAGCGAAGATACAACTTCCTGGGTGGTGAATTTGGTGGGTCAGTCGTCACTCAGAGCCCGTCTCTCTACCCTGTCATCTTACATTTTTTTCTCAGTCTCTCTCTCTCAGAATCACACGATTTAGGGGGTGATGCTCAGTGAGGAACTGTCCAGCCAAAGAGTGGTCCTCCGCCTTCCTAAGGCTGCGACCCTTTCACACAGTTCATGTTGTGGTGACCCCTCCCCACCCATAAAAGTATTTTCGTTGCTACTTCAGAACTGTAATTTTGCTACTTTTATGAATCGTGTTGTACATAAATGTGTTCAGATGATCTTAGGTGATCCCTGAAAGGGTCATTGGACCCCCTGAGGGGTTGCGACCCACAGAGCTGAAGGAAGGAAAAGCTCCCCCTTCTTGCTGAGCAAATTCCCCTGTAAGATAATGGGGTGGGCTTCAGCGAGTCAAGCCACCTCTGAGCCTTAGAAAGGTCACCTTGTGTCACCAAAGAATGATGATAAGAAAGAGAGACAGCAACAATCAGTTTGGTGGCCAATAGGAGCCCCTTCCCAGCTCTGATATCAGACCACAGGCTTTTTCTTGTTCGTTTCTTTGTCCTGCCTTTCTGGGCTGCATTCGACGAGGTAGAACAACTTTCTATATACAATGTACAGTCTCAGCTTTACAGTTATTATGAGAGGCCCTTCCTGGCCGGTCTGGACCATTCATCTGGAAACTCTGCTCTGAGTTCCTTCATCCTGAGCTGAAGAGCCCTTCCCGACAGCCCCTACGTAAATATGCCCTGCTGCCTGAAACCGGGCTGTAACTCACTGGTTGTGTCCAAAAGGAATTCTGGGGATGATGGGCAGTAAATGAATAACATGAGCTTGGGCCCCACACTCAGGAGTGTCGACTGACGTTTAATGGGAGTCAATAGGAGTTCTGCTCAGGTACACAGAGGAGCAGAACCCCAGGGTGTGCAGGGCCCCCCTGAGCTGGCAATAAGTGCTCTCTTTGTTTTACTCAGCTCTTCCGACTGTCTGTCAGTTCAGCAGGGAGGATCCCAACCCTATGAACAAGTTGTCTATTGAAATGACATGCTAGCCTTTCTTTGCAGATGCAATGGTATTCAAGTCCTTGGCTCTAGATAATACACGCTTTGGTATGTCTGGACTTGCTGCCAGAAATGTGTATGTTCCTCTGATCTTGGAGGGAATGTTATTACCGGTGGCTTTTTTTTTTTAAGTTTTAATTTCTTAAATAAAGGAAGGATGTTTAGAAGGCACTGACTGCGTTGTCCTTTCAGGATGTGGAAGCTGGTTTGTCTGAGGCAGG
>LOEQ01000474.1:63555-81079 GCA_001685075.1 Bramus lutescens | reverse complement strand
AGAGAGAGAGAGAGAGAGAGAGAGAGAGAGAGAGAGCTTTCCAGATATATCTGAGTTTTAGCATATCATGAAGCAGCCAGCAGGAAAACGGGTTGGGGGCATGAATGCCAAACTGGACGTAATGCCATCTTTATATTGAAACGAAACAAAAAGACCAGGCTGAACTACCACTACCAATCCAAACATATATAAGCATTCAGAAAGAGAATCTATAGTCAGGCTAGACAGGGTAAAGAAGGGCAGATAAGACACAAGGATGTGGGGCATCCATCAGCTGCACTTGAGTTTACTTCTGTACACAAGACTGATACTTGTAAGTCAGAACCCACAACGCCAGCAGACACCACGCCCACATGGTTTTACCTGTACAATGGCCGAGTCTGCGCGAACACTACCACACCTCATTCAATATGCTTTCCCAGGGAAACAAACTCTTTCAGGTTTTTTTGGGGGGCAGTAACTAGTGTAGTAGGGACGGCACAATTCCTTTTCTTAACACTAATGATCTAGGTAGTCCTGGACAAGTCATTTTGTACATCTGAGTTGCTCACTTTTCCGATAAAGACCCCCCCCATACCCCACCTCCTAAGGCCCAAACAATTTTAATGACTTTTCTGCACAGTGTGCCCCTAAGTGCGATCCCTTTCCTCATAACTCTTGTTATAGACTTATTTTATGTTCCATTTTAATGTCTGCTGGGCTGAGGGGAAGCAAAGTAATAATCATGTAATTCTAGTTGAAGGTTTTTCCTCCCCTTTCTCCTGGGCTGAAATCTAATAAAATATTATTTATTTGCATCTTTAGAGAACTATTCACTAACATTTTTCAAATTCATAGGAAAGGGCTCACAAAGCTGGTGTGTCTTTATTGCTCTGCGAATGTTGTTCATTTTACTATTTGTTTTAAATGCCATTTTTCTGGAACCAGTGGATTTACATCACAGACCTGAAGAAGGGATGTTATTTGGGGTACACAAAACAGATGCAAACCTTGGGTTGTGTTTCTCAGTTTGCCATATAACCATATAAAACCCCTTTCCCAGACTTCCCTTGCAAATAACTGAGCATACAGAACTGTGGGGTTATTACACCCCATTTTATGGCCACCCTTGTCCTTTCTAAGAGTTACCCTAATAAGTCTCTACCTGGGGGTGTACTCTTATAATGTTTATGCCACTGCACACCAAAAGAGAGTTCAATTTTGCCTTTGCATCATTAAACACATAAAGTTTTGCAAACGCTAATGAATGCAATACTTTCGCAGCATACATCGTGGTTTACAAACAGCTGACACACTCTCCTAGTGTGTTTAGCAAATTTCCTTCTGGGTCTGGACTGAAATAGCTTTATTACTAGAGTGCTAACGAATAAAACCCTCAGTTTTTCTGACTTGAAAAAAAAAATCCATTTGGAAGACATGTCCAGAAAAGAAATACATTTAAGTAGAGCAAGGAGTAAATGTTCAGAAGGATCCCAAGTCTGATACCTTGTAAATGGAGAGTACCTCTCCACCACTCTAGAGGCCTCTGAAATCCTGCCAAGTGCATAAATCCTGAACATATCTTCTAAAAGATAAGAATGAGCTTGGAAAATGGATCATCAAAGAAAGACGCCATGCCAATAAAACAAGCCACACACATACACAAAATTCTCATTCACTAGATTCCCTCGTCCACAAACCTAGCAGATGGTAAGAGTTTTAAGACTAAGCTTTCAAATAGCAATCTGATGTTCTCTTTAAGTCAGAGTCCTTAAGATGCTCAAGCCAATCCAGTGCAGAGCACACCAACAACAGGAACACAACATGCTCACATTAAGTCGGGAAACAGAATAAGGATTGAAAATTAAAAAAAAAACATTAGCAATCATTATTTATGTAAGTTTTTATGTTTTGAGCTCATTTTTAATAGTACTACAGTCTTTTAAAACTCAAGGAAAAATGGTGTCTTAGACAACTGACTTCAACTAGGGAGAAGTTTGTCTTTGTTTTGCTTTGACTTTTTGTTGGCAAACTCTGAGCAAAAACTTCACACAAGGACATGCACAGCTGCTTTGTGAGGAAGGAGCTCTAGGTCAGAAGGTCCTCTGTCTTTCCTCTGTGAGGATTCAGTCCATCCATCCTAGTAGCTCTCCAGCTTGATCCTCCGTCCCAAACAATGGCTTTTAGCCCTTTACCGCTGGAAGGGCCTGGATTTGCTGCTGCCTGTCGGAATCCCTGCTCTGTGACTGGTGCCTCATTGGCCCTAATGATGATGGAAGTCAAAGGCAAGGTCCCCAGGAGTCACTGGTTTTGACACAGCCCCATTTGTAAGAACAAAAGCCTCAAACAAGAAAGGCATTTTGAAGACAGGTCCTATTTTACAAACATCCAAGAGGATTATATTTTTTTACATTTATTTTATTTTCTGTACATGAGTGTTTGGCTCAGACATATGTGTGTACAACACACACAAGCCCTGTGCAGGAGGAGGGTCAGAAGTGGGTATAGAATCCCTTGGAATTGGAGTTATGGGTAGCTATGAGCCGACATGTAGGGGCTGGGAATTGAACCCGGGTCCTCTGCAAAGAACAACAAGTGCTCTTAACCACTATCTCTCTGAGCCCCAATTTTAATAACTTTTTAAAAAGATTAAAAGATTTTTCAAAGTGTTAGTACTGTACTCTCAAGGAAGAAAGAAAAACAAAACCACATGGAAGAAATGAATCTTCCAACAAGAGAGGTGTGTGTCCTTTTCCTAAGCACCCCTTAGACCTCTCCTCATAAGGGGTAGAGTCGCCGGCTGCCCTGCAGTGGCGGATCTTGCCATGAAACTAAATGCCTGGAATTTTAGCTGGGACCACACCTTGTGAGAAGACAGCAGATGCCGCCGTGAAGAAAGTGAGTCTTGCTGTGGTTCTGTATGAACAGCAATTAAAGAGCTGAGATGTAATTTCAACCTCCTTCCTGCAGGACCCTGCCTCACCTTCGGCAGGAAATGGGGCCTGAGTCAGTGGGGTGTGACTCTAATGGGAGCCCGGGAGTGGGGTGCAGCCTGGCCATCAGTATAAATCTGTCACGGACACCCTCGGAGAGGAAGAGGGGCCTCCTTGCACTGCAGTCTTTACACTTTCTGATGCAGATTCTGATTTATGGCACACAGGAAGCAGAGAGCCTTGGAGCCAAGGGGGCCCTGTGAATCAAGGCCATTTTGTAGGTTTCCGCCCGTTCCAAAGAACTACACATCTACAATTGTGCACACATCTACAATTGTGCCTAAAGTCAGCCCCTTCCAGACCCAGGAGGCAGCACCATTTGGTTGAAATAAAAACTGAGGTCTTTCCCCAACAGCTGGCCAGTCCTAGTTTCAAGTTTTAACAACAGGATGAATGGATCAACACGGTGGAAAGCATCAAGAAGTATCATGCCAGACTTTGAGAGACCCTCTCCCTAGCCACCACGCTCCCAGGTAACAGGTTCACCCCAAGATGACCAACCCCACTTTGAAGAGCTCCCTGGCTTTGCTCATCCCTCATCCCACACTGCTGTCTCACAGAGATGAAACAATGATTCAGAAGGAACCCCGAGGGAAGTGCCTCCAAAATTCTAGGCAAGGGAGAAAAGGGAAGCGAGTCTGCTAGGAGTAAAGGAAAATCCAGCCCAAAGTTAGTGCTAATTAATTAAAAACACAGTTTCAAAGTATCACTAATAGAAGGCTTCCTCCATGCAGCGAGTATTTGACTCAGAGAGTGACTCAAACATTAAAATCACACTCGGGGCGGCTCTTGTGGTGCTGGTAGGCCAAGTGCAATATTTTCCCTGTGAGGCATGCCCGTGCTATAAAAAGAACGTGATGTTTGAAAACGAGTGTCTCTGCTCTGGGCTGGCATTCAAAGCCTCTCTTAGCCCTCCTGCCGCATTTCAAGAGTACAGTATGAATCACAGTCATGTGATGAGCCCCTTCTTGCCAAATTCTTTCATGCTGCTACGACAGTGTGCTCCCTCTTAGGTCTCTGCCAGCAGCAGCTCCTGTCCGCTAGCCAAGACCATCATCGTGAGTGTTGGTGGAGAAGCAGAGCCCTCTGCTCTGGACGCGCCAGCCAGGAGACAAGGAGGCGCGTTATTGTAAACAGCACAATGGCTGATCTGACAGGGGTTGGGGTGGAGAGACGGGACAGAAACAGTAGTGGAAAGGATGACATTCAGAAAGGGGTCTACTGAACCAGGAAGGTCGTCTCTGTCCGAATGGCATGGGATTGGCTTTCGATAGGAGCGTCACCCACCGACAGCGTGGGTGAGGAAACTGAGGCCTCTGAGACAAGTGCCATGCCACAGGCACATGGTTCAAGGAGGCAGAGGGGTCTGGAACTCTAGCTGGACCAGTTACCTTACTATCTCCACCATGCTCCCTGGTTCGTCAGCTCAAACATGGAGCAGCCCAGAAGCCCTTCTTTGACCCTCTTGGGACCCCCTCATGTTCATAGTACCCCTTTCAACAGGATGTGCCACATGTAGGCAAGTATCTGTCACCTGGATGAACAATCACAGGGCCATTCTTCCACAGTCCTCGCCACAGAACCATCCTTAAGCCTTACTGTCAGCCCAAATGCTGCTCTGGGATCACTTTAGAAACCAGGAGAGTGTACAAAGAAAAATATTGTTGTTTTTCAACATTGTGAATCGCTGATAGAATCGCTCAGCGTTCATTCCCCCACTTAACCACCGAGTTCCTTTTTGTTCATTTACTGCAGTGGTTAACTACAGAGAGCTTGCCAGTTTTCTGTGAGTCTTCCGTAGTAAGCCTAGAATTATCTGGATCCTCAGAGGGAGAAATGAATGGTGAACCAGGGACTCTCTGGAATGACAATGCCTATTTATCCCACGCTTTTTAAATGGTCCATTAGGTACTAGGGTTTGGCATCAAAGCAGCATTTACATCAAAAGACGTCTGTGCCTAAGGATGGATGAAGGCGCTGAAGAAACAGAAGAAGCAGTTGTGCAGCCCTCCCGTCCAGCCTAATGGAGGGGGTGGGAACCTCAGCATTTGGGGGGGATCTCAACATTTCAGGGATCTCTGTTTGGCCTGAGGGCAAAGTCTGTGTGGAAGTGGGAGGGAGGGATCCTGGCCTATGTGCCTAGTTTGAGCATGTTGTTTGATACAGCTGCTCCCCACCCCTCAAGGGTCTTACATTTTACACAGAATGTTAGAAACATAGTACCCGGGGTAACACAACAGGGGTCAGATTTGCTCTCTTTTTCATTGATCAAATCATAGGAATATATTCCTAAAAGAATAAGAAGGATTATGAAAGGTCTCAACCCCATGCCTGCTAATGTATTCAGTCCACTTCACTCAACAGCCGTAAATTCTACAGCAAGTGCATCCCAGGTTGTACTAAAGGTGAGGTGTGCAAAGAAATAAAAACATTGTTTCTGTTCCAGTGCAGCTATTGGTTTGCCACTCCTAGGTGGCGACATTCAAACAAATAAAATCAGAAAGGAATGGGGGAGGCAATGACAGGGTGAAGCAGGTAACAAATGGCATTACCCACCAAACCTGGTGGTTGGAGTTCAGTCCTGGGAACTCCCATGCTGGAAGGAGAGAACCAACTGGGGCAAGCTGGCCTCAGATCTCCACACATGCACTCAGCATGCACACACAACACTTAAAGAAACAGGTGGTAAGATTCTGAGGACTCTGAAGCCAAGCCGTCCGCCTGCTCTGCCGTGGTTGGTCTGTGGCAGCTTTATCTCGGGGCCTTGCTCTTTCCATCAGTAGAATGAGGATGATGGGAATGCTTATCTCATAGGGTCTTTTTCTCAAAGGAAACACAATCCTCACAATACCCAGGGTGTGTGCTTTCCCATGACCTAATTCACTTCCCAATGACCGTTTGTCAACAGCCACCTACCTAGGGCTTCAGCTGCAGGGCTCTGTCCGAAGCCTCGTAGGCCCCCACACTGTCTGCATAGCACTCTCTGAGCAGAACCTCTCGAAAGCATCCCCCTCTTCTGACAGCAGGCATGCATCTCTGTACACTTAATTATTAGACACGTGTTTACTATGACACTAGGAGGGTACTCCCAGGAGCCGTCTGTGGACTTCTACAACCCCTCTGACTGGCCTCAATTCTGGGCCAAGGTCACTTTGTCAGGAGGTAGAGGAACAAATGCTGAGCTGCAATGGCAGCTTGTGGTATCCCAGGTGTACCAGGTGTGTTTGAGTTCCAAGAGAAAAAAAATTCATTTTTTTTGGTGTGTGTGTGGGGGGTGTTGAGAGGAGAAATATGAAATGGTCCTGTATTCATTACACCAATTTTAGGAAAATCGAAAAGAGAGGAGCCTAGAAAGATGGCTCAGTGGTTAACAGCACTGGCTGATCTTCCAAAGGACCAGGGTTCTAGTCCCAGCACCTACATGGTAGCTCAGAACTACCTATAGGTCTAGTCTCTGGGGATGACACCTTCTTCTGGCATCTATTGGCACCAATCAAGCATGTAGGGCACAGACATACACACAGGCAATATACCTGAACATATAAAATAAATAAATAAGGTTTTAAAAATGAAAGAAATCTTAACTGCCATCAGGATATTCAAAGTTCTGTGGCAAGGGTGATTATGGAGTTCTGGGCAAGCAGGGCCAAGTGGCCCAGGCCTGTAATCTTACCTTCTTAGGAAACTAAGGCAGAAGATCACAAATTCAAGGCTAGCCTAGGCTAGAGCTCAGGGACAGCCTAGACAACCTGATGTGTTTTAATATACAGGGCCAGTGAGACCGCTCAGTAGGTAATGGATCTAGCTCCTGATTCTGACAACCCGAGTTCAATCCCCAGGGCCCATGAGGAAGGAAGAGGACAGAACCGATCCCCACAGATTGCCCTCTCATCTCTTCCTGCTTACATACATAACTCCTTGAATTCAATAACGTGCCAGGGCTGGGTTTGAAATTGCACCTCTCCTCTGAGTACCTCTATGCGATCTTGTAGCCAGTCTCCTTCCCTGTAAGGCCCTGTAAGAAGAGGCAGCAGCAAGGACTCAGGGAGCTTGAGAACCTTCATCTCAACTGAAATGTCAGACTGAAAACCGTCTGAGAAGAGCCCTTGAAAACTGCTCAGCATCCCAACTTCTTCAGCATCTCCATCTGCTACCCTGTAAGCCAGTTACTCAATGGCCACTCTTTTGCAAGCGGAAAAGAGACAGCCACAAAGATGCACATGAAATTCAAGCTTAAGAATCTGATCTTTCTCTTGATTGACTTAATTCAGTGACTCACCTTTAAAAAGGGTAATTCCACAGCATGCCACTTGTCATCATTATCAGATCCCATAGCTTTGAAATTTCATCTTAGCCATGGCTGCCGTTATGCTTAGCATTTTTTTTTGTTATTCTTACTTGAGACAGGAAATAAGGGAGGGGCAGCTAGTCTTGCAAATACTATGGCACAAAGAAACCGATTTGCAGTATAGAGTGTGTGTACCATAAGGTGTGTGAGTGATCCAAGGTGTTATTTATTCCCAAGGAGCATGACCTTCCAGAGGCTGCCACCAGGGCCACTGTTGCGCGAGCAAACAAGCGAATGAGACACACTTTAGCTCATGTGACAAATCACAGCGTTTGCCAAATGGAAGAGAACAAAAACTTGGAGGAAAACAGTTTGTTTTCAATCTACAAGGATATTAATAAAACTGAAGCCCAGCATTGTGGCTGCAGTTCCCAGGAAGAACTGTGTTCTCCAGCCAAAAGAGCAGAACAACAAATGCCTGTGTCTCCATCTCGTGATGTCATTTAAAACCCCGTTATTTATCATGAGCCCTGCTGCCTGGAAACACATCTCTCTGCAACTCGGGCACCAGAAAAGAACACCCGAGGACAGATTACCCAGGACAAGATTTGTAATTCAGACGCAATAAATCCAACGAATGCAATTTGATCCATTATATGACAGCCCCAAAGCAAAAGCTTTTCAGAGAAAAATCCAAAAGAACTCTTATTAAATTAAAACAAAACTAATTTGCCATAGGACCAGAAAGAGGGGAAAGTAGAGGAATATGCACACTCCATAAAAGTCTCTCAAAGCAAATATGATTCATGCATACAGAGAGAAAGACGGGGACAAATTGTGTGGCTGAACATCATCTGAAAATTCAGTCCTGGGAAGGCTCATTCCAGCTCAGTGTGCATTTGATCCCACAGCAAGAAAATTCCCATTTGGAAATCATGAGTGGTTAATGCTTTAAGTCAACATTTATATGATACTCAGCACACTCCAGGTGCAGTGTGAACTACTTTACATATGAACGAATTTAATAGCCTCAACAGCCATTATCAATAGCATTGTCAATTCCTTTCTGCAGCCCAGGCAGCAAAGCCAGGGAGTCTGACAGAATACTTGGAAGCAAGATTGTTCGTTGTTCACTGTACCTTGTCTGGAGATATTCTCCACTTTGAAGGCAGCCCTGGCAATAACACGTCCAGCCCTTTACTTAAAGGTGACCTAAGTGCTCCTTAGGAAAAAGGCTGACAGAACGCATGTTATCACTAGCGTTTTATCCTAGGGCACCACTGTTCATGGCCACCTCTCTTTCTCTTCTTCTATTCCTAGGGCACTCTTTCCACCCTTAAGGAAGTGCTTTAGATTATCACTTTGAACTCTTTAAACGGCAGGCACAGTCAATAGGCATGAAAAATCTGAACACAGACACTACTCTTTACTCTCGTCTTCCTACATCAGGCTGGGCTCTTCATGGAAACATGTATGCACCAGGCACGCAGCTACCGCAGCTTACATGTGGGGAGGTCAGGGGAAAATCTGCCCCTCTATTATGTGGGCTCCCTGGGTTGAACTCTGGTCATCTGGCTGGGAGGCACCTTTAGGAGCTAAGCCGTTTTGCCTGTTACTTTGATCTCGACCGGGTACTTAAAAATCAAGCACCATTGCCTGAAGGCTTACGATGATGGGCACTGAGCCACCGGCTTTGTTTACACTTTCTCATTCAGTTCTTTCAACTGTGCAAGTTATTACTGCCATCCCCATTTTACAGACGGAATGATGAAGGCTGAATAGATGGAAGTACCTGGTCAAGGTTGGGGGATCCTTAGCAACCGGATCTATTAAAACTCAACAGAAGTAAAGAAGGCCTTTGGGAGCGGACATTCCCACTTCTATTGGTCCATGCAGGATCTTCTCTTCTCTAGGCCTCAGTTTCCCACCCATGGGAAGATTCGGCCACACTCTGAGTTCCTCCGTCTTTGTTTTGAGCGCTCAGCTGCTCTGGCTGGGCCTCCCAGGCTCTGCCCTGTTTTGTTTCTGCCGCTGGACCCAGTACAGAGGTAGCCCTGGCAGCAGCTCAGCGGAGCCCAGCAGAGGTTTCCTCCTTCCCCCGCACTGCTGGCGGCTTCAGTAAGAACTGAAAGGGTGTGCAGGGGCCAACTGGCAGAAGTGCACCCCCGAGCAGCAGGATTCTCCCACCGGGGAGCCGCAGAAGGGCGGGCACGCCTTCTGCCTAACTCACTGCGAAGGTTGCTCTGGGCACGGAGTCACCAGCGGTGTCTGGTGCAAGCCCCCCTCCGGGCAAGGCAGACGGATTTGGTGAGAGACTGATTACTGGGAGGTAATGAATGCTCTGTGTGGTCCCATGCCAGCAGCTGACCGCCCAGGGACGGGAGATGGAAACACGGATCTGCAAAAGCCAAGTCCCAACCTCACAGCCTGGACCTCCGAGTAGGCGGCAGAACCAGCCCTGCCAAGGGAAAGGCGCATGCAGTTGCACTGTGCGTGCGTGTGTGCGTGCATGCGTATACGTGTGTGTGTGTGTGTGTGTGTGTGTGTGTGTGTGTGTACGCTTCCTTCAAAACCTGCAAGACTGGGTTCTAGGATCAGAAGGGCTTTTCTCCAGCTCTTGCTCTGTCCGGGAGGAGGGGATATTCCCTTTCTCTCCCCTCCCTCCCAGTCTCTCCCCTGGCCTAGGACAATGCTGAGGCCTGGACAATTCCAATTGCAACTGGATCTTTCTACTACTTAGTAGCAAGCACAGTGGAGGGTTTATTGGAGTGGTGTTTGTTTTGTTTCGCTACTATTAAGCAAGACTGCTTCATAATCTTTTAAATGTTTTTACCAAGTCTTATTTACATACTCTGGCCAGCAAGCACGTGACTAACCCAGGACTCTGCGGGGAGAAGGCGGCCTCTGGAACGCTGGCACAAACAACGTCTGTACTGAGAAACAGGACGACTGACTGTCTCTCGCACCAGCGGGACACAGCAATCTCAAACTGGAGATGCGCTGGGACGAGGAGAAGCTGTGGAGGTAGGTTTGGAAGAGGCCAGCATCGCTTTCCTGACCCCCTTTTCCCTCAGGATAGACCGACGCCCACACCATCTTCAATGTAGCAGCAGGGATTCACTAAGTTAAGACTTGCTGCCCTTCCCAAACTCCCAGACCAACCAGAAAACAAGTTATGTTTGCAGGGACTGTCTGGAAATTACCAAATGCATAAGTATGTCCGTAAATGAATGCTGTCACTATTTACTTTTTTTTTTTTNTTACCGTTTTTCAAGAGAGGGTTTCTCTGTAGCATTGGAATCTGTTCTGGAACTAGCTCGAAGTCACCGAGATCCTCCTGCCTCTGCCTCCCAAGTGCTGGGATAAAAGGCACGCGCCACCACCGCCTGGCTACTGTGTGATTTTTTTTTATGTCACAGGATCATATTAAACACCAGCATCTGCCTTTCACTTCATAGAAAAACTGCATGGAACCAGTTATGATTAATATCATTTCTTAAAAATGCAGCTGATGAGCTAGGAGAAAGTTAAATGGATCCGAAGCTGATGTGGCAGGGTTTTTTGTTGTTGTTGTTTGGCTTTGTAAAAGAATTCTTAGCCCCAAGATGCATAGCTAGGAACAAGGACTGCTCAGCAAGGAGAAATCATTTAACATTCTCCTGGAAATACCAGTGAGATCTTGACTGGAGGCTGTCCAGTTCTCAGGCAAACATGCCACATACTCATTCATATTCCTTCCTTCGTGTGTGTGCAAGAGCGCACCTCTCTCTCCTATTTCTGGCTTATCCTTCCATACAGCCATGTCTCACACCCTATTCAAGCCACGCATCATATGTAAGCATACATTTTATTATCCTTAATGTTTAGGGACCATATTAAGGTCCTTACATAAGAATCTAGTAACATCCTTGGTGGCAGCTTTTATTTTAACCTTTAAATGCCAAGGACAGCACATGCCATTCACTGCACCAAAATACTAACAAGATATTTTTCACCAAGTTCACCTTTTAGAAAAAGGCGAGCAAGCAAACAAAGGGGAAACCATACCAGGAAGTTTGGGGGGGTAAGTGGAGGGGCAGGGCAATGACATGGGAGGGTGGGCAGAGGTTTCAATTCTCTGTTCTAAACTGAAATGCTCGGAAAGATTTTCACTTTGGAGAAAGCTTTGCCTCTGATGTTATTCAGCTGGGATCAACAGGACCACTGAAGCCCGAACGGATTCGGGATGTGGGAGGGGCACCTCCAGCTTTAGCTGGCTACTTTTTTTTTTTTTNTTGGTAACCACTTGCATACTTCTGGTCAACCACTGTAAAATAAACAGTCCTTGCAAATGTTTTTGTTGTCTTTGACAGCACAGCAATAATTCACCGGGAATGCTGGGGGATAGAGTTTCACTTAAGACTGCAGCCAGGCCGGTATTTTCTGATTTCTATTTATCCAGTTGCTTTTACCTGAAGAGATGCCAGACAGAGAACATAAAACATTCCGGAGATGTGTTAAATTTACATCTTCACCCGGCGTTCCCATCAAAATACATGTGTGTGTACGTGTGTGTATGTAAACACACACACACACATGCGTATAAACATAGTTATTTGCATGTCTAACCTATATCTGAAACAGTACTCCTCTAAAGCATTTGCTGGATTTGTATTTGGATTTTTGTTTCAAACTTGGGAAGTGTAGCTTCCAAATTATGGTAATTTTTATTCATGCAAATGCAGTTTTAGACTAATATTTATTCCTGTTTGGAAAAGTTTGGGGGGAAACATAACACATTTTATGCTTAGTTAATATTCTTCATCCATTTTCTCTTCCATGCACATACTAAAAGTGTATAGAAAAGGGATATATATGCACATATTTCTATACATATACATATATATCAAACTTTTATTCAAAATAGCTTGACTTTCTTTTTGAGGCTGCAGCATTATAGATAGAGGTTATTGATATAACCTAGGAAGCAAATCAATTATACTCCTGAGTCAAGAATGAAAGACTAAGAAGTAACTTGAGAAAAAAGTCCGTACACTGGGCACTATTACACGGGCTATCTTTGTGGAGGACAACATTTGAAGGAAGAGATTGGATGGTTGTTCACCTGCATGCCCCAGCCAGCACACCATGACCAGAGCTTGTAGTCTCTGGTAGGAAAACAGAGTTTAGCATACAGGCCATCACACCTGCATTCCTTGAAACCGATGCCCCCTAAATGCCTGGGCTGGCTTTGGGCTTCTCCAGCAGAGAGCAGTGAAACACTATCAATAAACCGACTTCTGGAAACCAAGCTAGGGGACCGCCAGAGCAGAATTGGCAGGCCCGGCAGACTCACAAAGAAACTGCATTTGTAGATTTAAAAAATGGATATTCACTAAAAGCTGGTCACACTGGTATGATGTACACCATTGCATTAAATGTTAATGTCACTTGGAAATAAGAAAATGTCTTCCACAAGTGGCTTCCTCTTTTAGTTCCATTACTCCAGCAAGGCTACCCTGCCCGTTAGTGCTCAGGATTGTCTTCAGGTCTGCTCTGGAATCCTGCCACGCTCCTTGGCAGATCTTCCTGCCTCCTTTGCTGACAGTACAATGAAGGTTTGGGCAGTGGGAAAACAGTTTGTCCACCACACAGGGTTGAAGACAAACACTGTTGCAAAGAGCCATCTGGGGAAGCCTGCAAACGGTTTGCAAAGACTAGAGTTCAAAATGAGGTTCGCAGTGGGGGTGGGGGTGGGAACGGTGCTTCCGGGTGAAGTGATTGATGGCATTAAACAGGGTCATGTTAACAGTGTAACACAAAACACAAAAGGACACCTGCGACCCAAACACCTCACTGCTAGGTAGGGTGAGGTTGGGGTGAATTCACCTAGAGTAAATAGGTTCTTTTTCGACAATAGCTCCATGATAGAGTATTAGTGAGTGAACCTGTTCATTGCTCTTAAGAAAAACATCCATTTTCACCAAAGGAAATGTGAGGCTTTGCAGTTCCACCATAGGGCACATGGGATTTGATCTGTTACTTTTCTTGGGTGCAAAGGAGTGCAATCTTTATTTTTTTTAAGAGAAGATATCAGAGAAGGGATCTAATAATCCAGGTGGATCGTGCATTTGCTCTACTGGAGTGGAGATAATACTGAATGCAAACACTACACAAACGTTTTTTGGCCAGATGGATGCTTACCCATGCCCAAACTTTTCCCTCCTTGTCTTCAAAGCGCTGGACTCAAATGCCAGCCTCTGCATGAGGGCTGCCAAAATACAAAGTACAGGGCAGTATACTTCAAAGAGGAGCGGGCCATGTGGCACCGTGCCCGGAAAGCACGCCGTATAGCAGAGTGAACTTCGAAGAGACCGATTCACGTCAGAAGTTACAGATATGTCATTTGCCCTTGCTTGGCAAGCTCTTCTCAGCCATTCTATCTGCTGGTCTTGAAGAAAGTCAATCCCTCTCTACCCTTTTCTAACTCTGGAAAATCTCCCAGAAAAAAAAAAAGCTCCATTCAAGCGACAGAGCACTCAGGTGTTCCAGGTCGGCCTCCCATCCCGGCCTTTCCCCAGATCAGAAAGTCTGTCTTTAACTAATGCTAACTCCTTTCCCACCCAACCCCCCACATTTTTTCCCTTATCAGTTCAAACGAGAACAATGAATTCCTCAGGCCCACAAGAATGTGACAAGGTGTCAAGAAAGATAGCCAGGAAGGTGATGTATGGCCCAGGTGATGTATGGCCCAGGCAGCTCCCATAAATCCCTTCACAGCCAGGGCTACAAAGAAAAGCCAGTCACCTATAGGCCAGAGCCTGAGGCCCTCACAGCCCACCCTGTTTCAGCTAGTGTCCTTGAAGAGGCTCACCTGTACCCCCCACCGGCACACACTGTTCCCATCCCTGCTGCTCCAGGGTTAAGACCTGCTCTTTCCCCTATGTAGCAAACTGAAAAGACAACGGTAGAACACTATAGAATTTAATGTGCTTTAGGGACATGTGTTTACATGGCTTTCCTAAAGGCTGTCTGGAAGATTCCATTTGAAACTGTGAAAGCTTACAAATGGCAAGAGCACTTGCTCTTCAGTAACAATGTGATCTTAAACTTTGGACTTGAGTGGTGAAAATGATTTTAAGATTTCAAAAATCATTATCCAAAGCCAGAAGAAGCATGCCTTTCCAGGCTAACCTGGGCTACATGTCTCAAACAACTAAAACCATTCGGAGAAATTGAAAATTACTGATCTAGAATCCCTTTCTAGGCTCATAGAACATTGATTACTTGAAAGAGAAATTTAGTATGTTGCTTGTATGTGCTAAAATGAGGAATGAATGGTGTCCTTTGTCACTGTCTTATGCAAAGTAACCTATGGGCAAATATTAAAAATTAAAGACGTTTTATGCCCACATTTTAATATATTGAGTTCTGCACTATGATTTGGGAAGGAGTGTACCATATACATTTTGAGTTCAAAAATTATGGAAATATTTAAAAGCAAATGACTGACCAATTTCATAGCAACTTTTAGAATCCATTCTGTGGACACCATAGTCTAGAATTCCTAACATTTCTTGAAAATACCATGTGTGTACAGCCAGGTGGGCCACAACAGCTAGGTAAGCCGTCTGTAAGCAGATGGTAAATGATAGGACTTCTGCATCTGAGAACCGAACTGCAGCCACGGTTAAAAGGAAGACAAAGGCTTCCCAAAGAAACAGTCTTCTCAAAAACCGAAGACAATAACAAGAGATAAAGTCTTTCCCTGATTTTCCAGAAAGAGAGACCAGAATGAGCCAGATAGCATGCAGCTCTATTGCTTCTCTCCAAGGACTTTTTATTTTGAATAAAATATTCTAAAACACACTGGGAAAGCAGAGCTCTATGCTACTTACTAATCCTACTTTTTCTCCCAATACTATGAAAATAATTAGAAGAAAAGAGGAAAGAGAAATAAAAATACACAAATCTACAGAATTAGTACTTCAGACTAGCAGTGATACCAGCCATACTATGAAAAACAAGCTGAATACATAAAAGTTCCTACTAAGGGTTATTTGTCATGCATACTGGTCTTTGAACTAAGGAACCCATGGTTATTATAAATTGCAGTTTCTAATGCATGTAAGTATATCACCTGAATATAATATCATTTACTCCTTCACAATCACAATTATCCAATTAAATAGTAAAATAACCTGGCTATTGTTGCAATCTGCTGGCCTGGCCTATACGCTGTCCCTTCAAGAAACAAGCCCCGCCCACTCTAAATCTCTTCCCAATCACTTCCGCTGAGGCAAGCAGATCTCCCCTTCCTTTCCAGCCTTCTTTTGTGCCCCCCCCTCCTCACTCTTCTGGGAGAGGCAGTTTCTGCCTNGTTTCTGCCTCTCTCTTCTCTCCCTTCCCCTCCTCCCCCTCCCTCCTTTCTCCCATTCCCTCCCCTCTCCATAACCCAATAAATGAACTCTATACCCAAGCTCTTTCTGTCTGTCTCCCAAGAGGCCTCAGGTCACCCACCAGGGGACTTGCCGAGACATCAGGTGACCACCATGGGAGTGGCCTCGGGTCACCCCACATTTATGAATGATAACAGCTGTAAGTGTCATTAACATAACCAAAGAAGTATAACTATATACTTACTAAAGCCACTGTGACTATGTCTTCTAGGATGGGAATGGAGGAGTGAAAATTCAATTTGGGGATACACTGGAGGAATTATTTCTTATATTAACTACTACATGCTACTTGGCATATGGAATTCCTTTTACATTTACACATTTGTAACAAAACAAACCTACTATGGCTCCAGGATCAAGTTACACAGTAGGTCTAAAACAGTATTAATACAGGGCCAAAATCTCGGGTGGATGAAGGGGGGAGAGACCCTTCTAGTACATGTAGATCTTTGAGAGTTTAATATTTCTGCAGCGGAAAAACCTGTAGAAAGCCCTCCTGTAAAATATGACCCGATTTTCCCAAGATGGGGTTGGTTACAGACTGGAAAGTGGAGAAGCAGATACTGGGGCCAACCGTTTAAAATGTTGTCCATAATTTTAAGATTCCCTTGAGAAGATATTAACCTTCATCACATACATATATTAGAAATATGGAAAATGCATATTACACATATATGTATAATTTAAATGTGCAATAAGACACTTTCTGCCAAGTTCTTCTATGGGAAGCTAAACTTATCAATGTGTGAGTCACTGCAGGGATAGATACCAAAGTCTTTCCTCTGTCCTGTAACTGTCGCTGTCTTCCAAGACAAGGAGCACACCTGTAGTCATGAGTAGTAACTACTACCATCTAGAATCAACCTTGTATAATTAACTTGACTTGATGCCAAAAATAAAAGATACTGAGAGGAAATGAGGTTTTTTTCTGTTGTTATTATATTGTAATGTTTCCGCAGTGTGCCAGAATCCAAAGGGTTGGTCATGCAGCCAGATCCATGACATGGACACATTTATCCCTCGGATGCTTCTTATGACAGACGCTGCGCTGTGCACTCCAAGCTCTAACATCAGTGACACACAGTTTCATGCAGGAAAAGTACATTAGTGAACAATCATAGCACGTCGTGACATGTGCTCTGCTTCAGGTGTGTCCACCGCCTGTGGCGCAGAGGAAATAGCAAGGAGATTTGAAAAGGGACTACCATATTGGAACTGGCTTTGGGGAGACGTGTTGACATTTTTTCCTGATGGAAAAAGAAAAGAGGTAAAGAAAATACAATCTGACCACACGTGTGAAAGAACCCATGCAAGCTGGCAACAAAATGAAAAAAAATTGTTCTTTATGGATAAGGACTAAAGAGTACAGCTAGTGGGTGGTAGGAACCTAGATTAGAAGTCAGTCCTGGTGCTGTATCAACATAAAATGTTTGGACTTTATCCCTTGGTAGAGTGGCAGCCATTGGGAGGTTATGCTAGGTTTGTGCTTTGATAATAACACTTGAGTGATACTGGTGGTGGGGTGAGCAGAGAAGACTAGAGATGGCTATGAGTTCAGACAGTTAAGAGAAGAGTGATCAGAACTCAGACGAAGAAGGACGTGGTGTGGATGGAGGAAAAGGAAGCTGGAAACATGGTTCAATGATGTGGGAGGTCCTTCTGTAAGTGTGTTGTTCCTATTGGTTAATGAATAAAGCTGCTTTGGCCTATGGCAGAGCAGAATAGAGCCAGGCTAGAAGAGATAAAGAGGAGTAGGCAGAGTCAATGAGATGCATGTAGCTGCCAAAGGAGAAAGACACCCAGAACCTTTACCAGTAAGCCACAGC
>LOEQ01000474.1:37562-53783 GCA_001685075.1 Bramus lutescens | reverse complement strand
AGCCACTTTCCAAGGAGCTTATGGTAAAGGGCATCAAATAACAAACCTGTTGCAAAAGTATCACTACAGGAGAAAACAGAGTCAAGGCATTCCCGTGCATCCATGTTCCTTCTGAGGGACTGCCCACCTCACACCAGGGAAATCAGAACCCCGTGTTTGTAGATACGCCAAGCACACCACTTACCCACTCACACTGGAAGAAGTTTTATAGGGAACTGGGGCTATTGACAGGTGCATGGGGGCGAGGCTGATGGGGGAGGGGAGGAGGAGGAGGGGCTTCAAGGCTGGGCAGGACAATGTCTTCACTCCCTTGTATTTCTCTTAGTGCAACCTGTGTCCTGTCATTTTTCAAAAACTGTCCCAAGAAGTCTGGCCTGTTGCTGCTGCTTGATAACTGTGGAGCCACTGACTGATTAGTGGTTTAAAATGTCCCTGGCATCACACCTAGGTAACACCATTCACATTTCTTCCTAAGATCAGGGGTGCCATCACTCTGGGATTGTTAAGACCTTCTGTCTTAGGAACTCGGTGAAATATTTCTAGAGAGGCTTTTCATAATCTAGATTAAAATAACATGGTATGGTGGCTAATTAAGGTAGAAACACAAGGCAAGCTTCGGAGAAGAATCGTAGAGGAACACAGGGGAACAACATTCCGACTCTGGTCTGGATTTCAGGCGGCTTGGCATCAGAAGCTTCCTCTAACTGCACCACTTCATATACTTTAGAGCCCTGACATGTTGAATTACTGGGTTGTGTATCCCTCTCTCACATATTCAATATCTAAAGGCCTAAGCATAAGGTTGCTTGTTAAATAGCAGAGAAAGATTGAAGAGGCCCAGCAAGATAGGGCTGGGTTTTGTGTTTCCCTTTTCAGTCTTGAAGAATAATTGCCACAAAAACGAAAACAAACAAAAAAATAATGCCTCAGTCCCCTCAGACTATACATGAAGCCTGAGCATAAACATCTCACTGAGTGCGATACTTGGAAAACTCAGACCAAGGTAGGAATTCCCAAACTAAACTATTTGCTTGCTTTCTTCTTCTCTCCCTCCCTCCCTCTCTCCCTCTCTGTCTCTCTCTCCCCTTTCCCACCCTCTCTTTCTTTCTCTGTGGGAAAGAATGGTTGAGAACCGTGAAATCATTCATAAAACAGATTACTGGGGATGAGTCCAACGACCTGACCTGCACTTGTGCATATACACATTCAGCTTCTTGAATGGGTACATACTATTGGAAACGGCATCAAACCATAAAAATAACTCACATGTCTGCTATGTTTTTCCATTTTAAGCTTATAATAGCAATAACAACCTCGGAATTTTCTTGGAATTAATGGCTGGCTGGGAGGCAGAGCCCAGGACCACTGGTTCTTCCCAGCTGGTCATTAATCCCCAGGAAATGCCTGCACCTCCACCATTATTGTTGAAGCACCATTACAGAAAATTCTCACAGTTCCAGTATATGGAAATCTGAGGCCGTTTTTGCAAGACCATGGTACTCATGTGAGTTAATAGGCCACCACTGAGCACAACACACGTAATTATCCAAACGACAGAAGGAGAGCTAGTGTTCTCCTAGGTCTGTAAGATTATAGGAAGTGGGGAATAGCCTTATGGGAAGGCTACAGTGGAAGCTCAACCACATTAATTTAAAGGGGGATTGGAACCTCATATGTGAAAGTTAATGGGAGAAAAGACAAGGCAATTTACTCCTATTACATAGTTTT
This sequence comes from Bramus lutescens, assembly GCA_001685075.1. NCBI lineage: Eukaryota > Metazoa > Chordata > Mammalia > Rodentia > Cricetidae > Bramus > Bramus lutescens. Next base: position 52,055 of record LOEQ01000474.1, on the reverse strand, counting down.
AGAATATTTTTCTATTATTTTTATTTTTTAATTTATTTTTAAAACAATCTTTTCTCAGTTTACACACATACCTACCCCAGTTCCCACTCCATCCCCTCCTCCTGCTCCCCCTACTTTCTCCCCAAGTTTTAAAATATTTTTAAAAGATAACAAACTAAGGTTATATATACATTTCTCCCTAAATTGACTAAATACTACCAAAGAGTCCGAATACGAAGAGTTGTATGAACCAATGACATTTGAGGGAATAAACAGAGTGGGTAAGTAGGGGTTCCTTATTTTCAATATTTATTAAAATTTGTAGGCATTCACCCCATTAAATATTTCATGCAAACATTTTGTTCTAGACTTTCTGGCTACGGAAGCAAGCAAACCAAAAGCCCCACAACAATGACAACCTGAAGGTGTCTAACTAGAGGCTTAGCATGTGCAAGCAGGTGAGGAAGAAAGCTGCTAGTCATTTCCTATTTTTAAAACACTGTGCCCATCAAATGGTTTAAGGAAGGAATTAATCCAAAAATCACATCCCAGATAGCCTACAAATCTTTCCAATGTGTTCTTATAATAAACTACAAATGTTGACTATGATGCTTCAGGTTTAATGAAACCCCATTTATGTTCTCCTCAGGAGTTATAAATACCTGCCTTGTTCTAAAACAAGGTTGACATTAAGGAGGCCTGTTATGGGTTAAACTACACCCCTAAAATGATGGAAGAAGTTCTAACCCACCTTGCATCTACAGGAGTGGAGTGTTATTTGGAAGTAGGGTCTTTGCATACATAATGAAACTAAGATGGGGGTTACTTGGGGGGCTACTCAAATACAGCCAGATGTCCTCAAAAGAGACCAACAGACACATGCCTGAAGGAGATCCCATGATCACAGAGAGGTGTGTCTAGAAGCCAAGAAACATCAATGATTCTGAATGACACTGAAAGCTAGGGAAAAGGCATTGAAATGATTCTCAGAGTGTGCTGGCTTACACCTGTAATCCCAGTACTAGCTGGGGGGGCAGGGGGAGGAGGAACCATTGCCAACTCAAGGCCAGCTTGAGTGACCAGGTGAGATCCTGTCTTGAAAAGGAGAGACAGACAGACAGACAGACAGACAGACAGACAGACAGACAGACAGACAGACAGACAGACAGACAGACAGAGAGAAAAAAGACAGAGGGAGGCACAGAGACAGAGGAGAGATCATGCCAGCCTGGCTTCTGGGAAAGCGGCATAATCCCGCAGACACCCAGATGTACAATTTCCCACTTCCCAGAAATGTGAGAGAGAAGTTTCTATTGTGCGAAGGCACCCACGCATGTGGTACTTTGTTACATCAACCCTCAGGAAACCTAACGCAGGACCCAAGGGAAGGAAGAACCAGGGCCAACATTACAAATGGAAAACAGAGAAAGTCAAGCCAGCAAGATGAAGCCATTCCTTTAAGGGGAAAGCAAGGGGTTGGAAGTCAGGAAACCTGGTTCCCGTCAGGATAATGAGGCTCATGACCTGGAGCTGGACACTTAATTGCTCTCTGCTTTGACTTTGTCACCTGCGGAACATGAAAGCCTGGGACTCCATAAGCAGCAGAGCAAAGCCAGACTCCTATCTGGGGAGGCTGAACACCGATCGGAGCAGCACTTAATGCATCAGCAGTTCACGTTTCGGCACCCTGTGGGCTTGGGTGACAGGCAGCAGGACGCAGGGATGCAGCTGCATCTTCATCTGCAGCTTGCCATGCCCATACCAGCAGCCTGCACACATGGATGTGGCTTAGGTAAGGACGGAAAAGCCCGCCCCAGAAATAATAGCATCCTGTTCTGGTAGCTCATTAGTTTTGTTCTTTAAAATGCCCCCCCTCCGCCGCCAACACTTCGGAGAGTCTCTGAAAACGTCTCTGGTTAATTTAAAAGCAATCTTTTATTTAAATAAGATGAAAACCACACTCAAAAAAATTCGTAATTAAGAATTTAAGAGATATGTTCTTTTAAAGTGCCACTATGGAAAAGCATTAGCTCAAAGAGAGGAAACCACTCTTGTAGTGTGCCATAGAGTGGGGATTGGGGTCTAATAGGGCACTGGATACAAACACAATATATTCTCTAAAAGGCTCCCATAGCAACCGCATTTAGAGTTAGTTCACTGGTCATTATGTTCATCTAGCTGTCTAACTGCTCAGATCCCACGCGTGACCAGGAGAATGCAGCAGGCCTTTGCCATTCTAAAATGGTACTGTTAGGACTTTGAGCTATTTGCTCCTTCTCAGAGGGGAGATACTCAGTAAAACACAGATTTTTACTAGGTGTTCTTATGGCTTTGCTCTGTGTGTGTGTATGTGCATGTGCACACAGAAAGATGCAAGCATACATGTGTTTATGTTTTTAAAAGATGTTTGCCATTTTTCTTTCTTCACTATTTCCATGTTTATTTTAGCAGAAGGATGTACCGCTGTGGCAGCATTATCTAGGGTGGGTATTCTTGATGGTGTCAAGGTGACAAGGTTTTACTGCAGTCTGTACTAGAGTCTGGGATAAATGACCAAAGTACAATTAACAGGACTGTTTGCCCAGGGAAATCTGCTTTTGTGGACATATAAAATTTATATGAAACAAATAACTTTTGGTTCAATTTTCGCTTATGTATCTATATGTATCAGTTTATTTATTTGTTTGGTTTTCAGTGTTGGCAATCAAACCCAAGGCTTTGTGCCCACTATATACATGCTTAACTATCCCGCAGCCTGCATTTCTGAAGGGGAGCAAAGGTATTTATCCACAACCTTGGAACTCTGGAGACCTATTTGAGCATATTCCAAAAGACAGACAGGTACTCAACTAGGCACAGTGTGTGTGGCCTCAGGAAAAGCAGGCGTGGTGCATTCTTAGGCCAGCTCCCCTTCTTGGCCTCTCAAATTGGCAGAATTCAAGGCAGTAGAGTTCAGGTTACTCCAGGTAAGTCAGGAGCTGGATGCTAAACCCGCCTATGCTCTGCTTGGGCTAGCCAGCCATTCATAACAAGGGAATCTGAAGGAGCACCCAGACAGCCACAGGTAGGAAACACGGGCCAGAATCTGTCCACGTTTCCACAGCCAGGCAGCATTCTAGAATGTGTAGAAAACATGGCGTATCTCCCCATGTCTGTCATCATAGGATAAGCTTAAATTCTCAAGCAACTATCTTAAAAGACAATATATCTGATGGCAGATTTCTGAACCTATACATGCGATGAAATTGGTTATAATACAATCTACACACACATATAATATACACACATAATTACACCAAAAACCGGGAACCCAGAATATGATTGCAAGTTTGGTGAACAGCAACATCCTAGTCGAGACAGTGTAACGACAGTTTATACGGGCCAGAACATGCTCAGTAGTTGAGACTTTGGGCTGATGCCCAGAGCTGCAGAGAAACATAGGTGAGAGGAAAAAAAACGCCACCAGTGTTGGGGGAACAGGACAAAGTTTACAAGGCATTTCTTACAGCTGCATGTGAGCCCCCCCAGTAGTTCAGGAAGACAGATAACCCAGTTGGATTGGGAGTAAAGGGAAAAGGAAGAAGGAAGACAAGAAAGCCATTTTATTTTAACGAATATGAACAGGTAAGGCTGTCAAAAGTTTCTCTTCTAACTCTATGTTTTCCTCATCTAGGAACCTGGGGGAATACTCCTTTGGGGTTAGAGACAGGTAAAACACAAACAATACAGGCAAAACACAGGATGTCTCAGAAGTGAGATCTATCGGCTGTTTTTCATTAAGTGTCTCCAACTGTCATGACATTACATACAGTTTAGAAATGTGGCATTAAGTTAAAACTCATTCATCTTGACAAAAATCTTATTAGGATCCACAAGCCCAGGAAGCTCAGCTAGACCTGCTATAAAGTCAGAACAATGGCCTCTCCCAGGCTGACTGACTGGAGCTGCATCCACGCATGTCTGCCCCAGATCTCTCATGAATTTCAGTTGGGGAACCTACGGCTCTGGGGGCATTCTCAGGTTTGAATGTCTCTGCTTCAGATCCCCAAAGAGACAGAAAAACAACTCAATTTATTGAGTGTTCACTATGTGCCAAGCACTGTGCATTGAGCCGCTCAGACCAGGAAGGGTGGGCCTCATGTGTGGTGAGGATACAGGCTTGAGCCCCAGACATAACATCACCCTGCCTGCTCCGAATCACTGGCTTGGGAGGCCAGAAACAATTAAATGATTCAATGGCTAAGGTCATGGGCAACCTTGGAGGAAAAGGCCTTGGGAAAGCATCCTCTGTGATTCTCTTAAGGACAGCTTGGCCCACAATAGCTGGTTCTGCTAGAATCCTGGAGCTGGAAAGTAGTTTGCAGGGACCATGAAGCAAATTCTATGTAGAAACCACCCAAATGTCTATATGCTTAGGCTTATAGTAAATGTGAGACAAAACTGAGTTGAACAACAAAACCAATATGTATGTATATATATGAGACCATTCATATATATGAAAGGCTCTTGTTTTGTGAACCCTGCCTGGCTGTATATTTAATAGATTCAAAATACGAAAGCAACAGCACATATAAATTTTCCTTCAGCATTAGAGCATTTACTCAAATTTCTTTTCTCCCCAATTTTAACCCATATGGTTCAATTGAAGGCTTCATCTTTATCACTGACCCACTTTCGGTTCCACCCTTCCCACTTAAAGTATCTCTCTGTAGATGTGGCCAGACCCTCTCCTGTCTGGGGCCCTACAGTTTTTACCCTAAAACTTCTTTAGTGGACCAAGCAGTTTCGTCTTCCTTCAGCTGTGCTTTGACCCCATGTTCCGCTGACTTGACAGTCACTGTCTCAGGAGGTAAAGTTCTACATGTCTTCCTCACATGCCCACCTCTCATCTCCGTGCCTCTTACATCACTGGTTCTTTCTAAACATCACCCAGCCCCGCAGATAACACCTTCAGTGTTGGAACTTTAACCTTGCAACAACAAGAGAAGACTGAAATGGAAAATGGCTCATAGCTTCAATGGAAGGGGCTGGAGAGACAGCTCAGCAGTGCAGAGCTCTGGCTGCTCTTGCAGAGGACCTGGGTTTGAACCCTAGCACCCACATGGCGGCCCACAATTCCAGTTCCAGGGGATGCCCTTTTCTGGCCTTGGTGGGTATCAGGCTCACAAATGCTGCATGAACATACATACAGGAAACAAACCCATATACGTAAGACAGATAATCTCTGTGGAAGACAAAGGTGAGGCTGAAAATGCTAAGCAAAATTTTACAACTTTTATGTGTTGTGACAAGACCAAGTTCACTCTCATGTGAAATATTGCTTTCACTATTGAGACTGCCATTTCTTTACGATAATATGTACTCTGTGAATTATAAATCTTCTTCTTACCTTTTCTTGTTTACAGACCACACAGAATGGCACATAAGGAACACTTGGTGCCCCATGTAAGATGTGAACAGGTAATGTTAAGTAACCTATCCAAATCATAAAGCTAGAAAGTCATTAAGTCAGAAGCCAGACAGGTAACATTTTCGTTTCAAATAATGTTCCATCTAGCTTACTTGAGGGCTGCATCAGTAAATTAGAAAAACAAGACATAGAAACGTCTGGAATGTTATGGAAAAGGGGAAACTGACTTGATGCATATCCACAGCTTTTAATAATAATGACACACGCAGAACTGTCTAGAACATTCCTTAGGGAGTAGGCAGGTTAGCTAAAATTACAAAAAATATCAATAATTTCATGTCCCAAAAGAAACTTAGGTTTGGCAATGTGACAGTAGCCCAAGGTTAGTAAATGAAAGGGCACAAACTCCACTGCAGATTGGTAAAGATTTGCAAAGGGAATGTACACTTTGTTGGGGGTTGGTGGATGGTGATGCTTGACGCGCAAGCCTGGTAACCTGAGTGTGATCCCTGGAACCTACATAATGATGTGACCGACTCCACAAAGTTATCTGCTGATCATGTGTGCCATGGCACCCATGCTTGCACTCACATGCATGCACAGACACATGGATACACACACACCAAGAATATACAGTTTGCCCTACTCTCAACAGGATGATTTATTCTGAAAAAAAAATAAAAAGAACATTACTAATGAAACTGACAGAGATAGACTAAAACCACTATAAGGAGAATTTAGATTAGCTGTATGGAAGGATAGACTTGTATACCTTGTGTTTGGACGCTCATGAAATCTTTTTTCTAGGGGGCATTTTTCAGGCGTAAATTGCTATTTCCTCACAAAGATAATTTTGCAGCTAAAAGGAATATAAACATGTTCTTAAGCTTAAAGATAGCTGATTAGATTTTTTTAAAAGCCACAAAATTTCTAGAATTTCATAAATGTTGAAAATTGGGTTTTGCTTCATGGATATTTTTAAATGTCAGCTTCTCAGTGTTTACTATATTTACTTGCTAGGATAGTAAATTATCGTTCTGAACATATGACATAATCATTCCTGGTGCTATCCTGATTTATTTATCCATCCATCCATCCATCCATCCATCCATTGTCAACTTGACAGAACCTAGGGTTATCTGAGAAAACGGAACCTCTACCAAGAAAATGCTCCTACTACACTGGCCCATGAACAAGTCTGTGCAGTGTCTTCTTAGTGACTGATGTGGGAGGGCCTTAACCACTGTGAATGGTGCCACCCCTGGGCACGAGGTCCTGGATGGTGTAAGAGAACAGGCTAAGCAAGTCACGAGGAGCAAGCCAGTAAGCATTACTCTCAAAGGTCTCTGCTTTCATTCCTGCCTCCACGTTCCTGCCCTGACTTCTCTGAGAGACAGGTGCCAAGCTGTATGATGGAAGAAAACCCTCTCCTTCCCAAGTTGATTTTGGTCCTGATGTTTTTATCACAGCAATAGAAACCATAACTAAGGTAGTCACAAAAGAATTCTTCACACTGTGACTATGGATGCATGGCCCTTCAGTCTGTACAACCTGTCAGCCTTGAACCTACTATCACCCAACAATGCACAAACTTGCTTTATCACTGGTACCAGATAATGGTGTGAGACAAATGAGCATAGCATGAATTAATTCTCTAAACACCAAAGACCCCTAAGGACCTTCTACAATGCAAAAGGATACTAGCTGTATTTACTTATTATTCCCGGAGGTGTTAGCTTTCTTTCAAGAACGGTCCTAGCTGATCTCTATCCAGATTAGCCTTTCAATAATTAAGCACATTAGTAGACAAAGTTACCATTTTGTTATTTATGAAACTTGGAATTTTAAATGGTTTTGTGCAGTTCACCCATTATCTAGACAGAATGCAATGTATAATGCCTATCATGTTTTCAAGTACACACATACACACACACACACTCACACACATACAGAGAGAGAGAGAGAGAGAGAGAGAGAGGAGAGAGAGAGGCTGCACTGGAAGGGTGTTAGGAAGTAAACAATGCTCTCTAGATTCAACTGCCTGCCCACTGTCTCCCTGTGTCATTGTAAATACTGCAAGACACTCATGAAAGACGAACAAAGGGGCAGTATTAACTGATTTCCCCCTTTACTCTCATGCTGGCTGTAAACTGGAAGGGCAAGGGAACGGAACCCAGACAGGGCACTCGATCCGTTTCTGCCAACAACACAAGGAACTACCATAGAAACCTTTCTGTGAGGTTTAACCAACACTGAGCTTTTCTATTTGGGGATGACCCAAAATTGGGTCAAAAAGTCCTTTCAAGGGACTGTGCTGAAATTTGTTTCAGAAGTCAGAGCACCATTCTCAGAAGTGAAGAGATAGAGGCAGTAAGAGGAGACAACGGAGCCAAAAAACTGGGGGGACCTGTGACACAGAGGTACCACCGATTTATTAAGTGGCAAGGCGTGAATGAATATTTGAAACTATTTGGAGGCCATGTTTTAATAATTAAAGGTTATGCTCTTAAACCTAGTATAATTTCTTTAAAAGCGCAAGGTATCGATTTGAAAAGAAAATGAAAAGTCAAAGAATGATATTTCAATTTACATTCACAACTGGGAAACAATTATTCAAAGAGCTTGCTTTATAACATAAAGTTTATATACACTAAAGGAAAACTTTTCCTTTACCAAGTTAGGGTTTGGACAGTTCTCTAACTTTATCAGAAAACATAACAAAGAGGTGTTTTTCGAAAGTAAATACTGCATATTGACTTTTAATGCACTATATGCATCAGGAAATTGGCATTTTAATTACTAAGTATAAAGAAAAAGCTATTTGCTACCCCGATGGTACTTTACTATAGTGTACTCAGACATAAAATATGAATCAGCTAGATTCAGTGGCCCTCAGACCCTCGCTCCCTCCCAAACACTGTCCATCTCAGGGAACATCCATCTTTAGAATGGCCATTCCGAAGCTAGGGAACATCATCTGCGGTTTTGCACCTTTTTACCAATTGTATTTGTATTCATTTCTCTACCACAAAAGGAAAAGTGATGTGTGGTGATATCTTGTTTGTGTTCTAACAAATAAAACTTGCCTGAAGATCAGAGGGTGGAGCTAGCCACTCGTTAACCATAGAGGCCAGGCAAGAGGCACCCGCCTTTGATCTCAGCACTTGGGATATCACGCCTTTGATCCCAGCACTAGGGAGGTGGAGACAGGGGTATAAGGCCGGTGGAGACAGGATCCAGGTCCCATTCAGCCTGGGGATTCTTAGGCATAGGATTCGGTAGAGGTAAGAAGTCTCCTGGTTGGCTGGCTCCTTTACCTCTCTGCTCTTTCAGCATTTACCCCGATATCTGACACTGAAACTGTACTAAACTATTCGCTTTAGATCTTCTTTCACAACTCAGGCTCTTCAGCCTGCATTCTGCCCATCTTCAGCCACCAATGGAATCCTTGGCTGGTCTCCCTTTCTAAACTGTAGACTACACTACACCCACGCTCACACCTGTTTACATACACAAATATACATTACGGGCTAGGATCTCATGAAGGAGAACATGATTTTCTTTCTGACTTTGGGTCACCTCATTTAACACTTAACGCTTTACAAACCCATCAATATTCCTTAAAATACTACGATCTCATTTTTCTTATCCCATTTCGTGTATGGAACACATTTTCACTATCCACTCGTCTGCTGACAGTCATCTAGGCTCGTTCCATCCCCTTGCTATCATCAATAGGGTGACAATAAATGTGGATGTGTAAATATCTCTTTGGTGATATGGGATGTCCTCATGCAGTAGCTGGGTGGTATGGACGTTCTGCCGGTTTTTAAAGCACATTAATGCTGCAAGTTCTTAAGGAAAAAAATGGTCTTGTTTTTACAAATTTCATTTAGCTGGCATTTTTGATGTTATATCAAGATCATTTCTTCCCTTCTGACCCCAAGTACAAACTTAAAATTATCTGTACTCTGCATTATTGGCTATCTCTTCTTAAACACTGGAGCTATGTATCACTGAAGAAGGCAAGTGTTAGGTTACAATGGGTACAAGTTTTTCAAAAGGGAACAAATGTCTGGAGAGGAGAGAATGGAATTGGAAACCCAGTACTTTACTTTCAGGTAGATTTCCAGGTTCTTCAGCACATGGATATTTGAAATCCTTAGGAGAAAGCGATTCCAATCAGTCCAATGAGAGGCAAATTTATTCAGAGTTAGTGTCTCCTGCTCAGTCATCAAATCTTCTCTTACATTTCTAGGTTGCTACAAACCAGGAAAGGCCTTGTCTATCTAGGTGACTAAGCAATGAAATTACATCCCTTTCCTGTGTACAAGCTCTTTAACAGAAGCAAGTGCCCCTGGAAGGAGGTTGAATGGAAACGTGTATTTTTAACTTAACATCCTGTACACACCCCATTGCCAAATAAAGAGTTTCCACAGCCAGGGAAACAGCTGGGACTGTTAGCAGCTTTCTAATGACCATCTGAACTCAGCGTCTGGTCCTTGGGTCAGTTTCTGGGTCAGTTTCATGATCTGCAGAGTAATTATTTCCTTTTGAAAAAAAAAAGACAAAAAGGATTCATTTGTATTAAGGTATATTTTCCTTTGCTGAAATGGTCTGGAAACAAAACCCGTAGGGCCCGCTTGTCCTCACCCACAACCTTGTGTCTGGCCCTCAATTCTTTTCTCCATGCAGCCCTCGTGGTCTTCCTAAGAAACATCTGGATGGCAGGTTTCGTGAGTGAAGTGAATGTCTTTACTATCTCATTGTGGTAGTGGAACCTGAACACCACACTCTTCAGATGTTTGCCAAACATTTTCTGTCTCTATACCAGTTACGTGATAAGATGCTCTTTGGGGCAAAAGGGAGAAATGCAGGACTGAACACAGGACTGATATAGAGGTTCTGAGAATAATCAACTTTCTATAAGAACCTATTAAGGTAAACAACATAAAAAATACTTTTTCAAATTTAACAAGATGCAACATCAAACTTCTACTATAAGGATTTTAAAACAAAGACTTTTAGCATCAATGTCAAATTTTCCGCTCATGTGAACAGACATAAAACTCACTTTAATATCACTAAGAAACAATTCTTAAATTTGATAATATTAGACAGAGACACTTTGTGGTAGTTAGAATGTAATTGGAGCTCACAATCTCATAGGGAGTGGCACTCTTAAGAGGTATGGCTTTGTTGGAGTGGTTATGGCCTTGTTGGAGGAAGTGTGTCGCAGTAGGGGTGGACTTTAAGATTTCCTATGCACAGGATACCCAACTCTGTGTCTCAACCAGCTTCCTGTTGCCTGCAAGATGTAGGACTCTCAGCTACTTCTCCAGCACCATGTCTGCCTAAACACTGCTATGCTCCCTGCCGTGATGATAAGGACTGAGCCTCTGAACTGTAAGCAAGCCACCCCAATTTAACGCTTTTCCTTTATGAGAGTGGCGGTGGCTACGGTGCCTCTTTACAGCAATAGAACCCTAACTAAGACACACACTGAAGACTTGGTAGCCCTGATAAAATGTGGTTGTTGTGGTGTGGGATTCTTACTTCATGCATAACTCCTGGTGGCTGTGGATAGCTAACGTGCAGGTACAGATGACACTAGGAGAAAGCATGTGCTTCACTCTGCTGTGAGGTGAAATCGCTGACAACTACCAAGCCCTTCGTGTTAAGGGTTTTTTGTTGTTGTTGTTGTTGTTTTGAGCCTTTGCACACGTTTCCTCATTTAACACTCACAAGAATTCCTAGAATTCTTCTACCCTTCCTAGATGAGAAATGCAGCCTTGGGACAATCATGCCATTTGTTCAAGATGATACATTGGGTTGGGGATGGGTCAAAACTTGAACCCAAACCACCTAAACCCTGATCCTTGACTCGTAATTGTGAAGGAAATGTAGGCCTCATTCCTTCTCCTTCCTTTGCTTCTCACCTCTGACATGTTCAGACAGAGAATGAAAATCCAGAAACCCACATCTAATAATAGATCTGAAATCTAATCAAACCAGAGGAGAGAATAGAACAAAGGAGGCAGTGAACAGTAGAAGTATTCCTAACCATCTCTAATGAGCATGCTCATGGAATCACTGGGCCCACTGCTTCCCCACCTTTTCCAAGGGTCAGGGCTGATGCCAGGTTCTCCTCAGATCAACATATTTTTGGTGAACCAACCCAACTACTGAGTGCAGTTACAATAAACACTCTTTTCCAGGCCAACTACATGGGTCTGTAAGATTAATAGAACAGGGTGTGTGCCTGGTGCCTTCTTTTGTGAAGCGGCAGCTGAGGAGACTCCAATACTTGCCATAGCTGATGAGAAACCCAAGGAAGGAGTCAAGACTGGGAAGAACGATAACATTAATTTCAAGGTGGTGAGCATGGTGGCTCTGTGGGACAGTTTAGGATAAAGAAACAAACTCCACTAGTAAACTAAGTAAAGCCTATTGTGAATGAGAGGTTTGTTAACGAGGTGGATGAGATTCCAGTCTGATGAGCAACAATCAATGACAGAGACACACCTGCACAGTTGGGAATGCGGACGAAGATGATTACTGTGTTCAAGCAGCAGACAGGAGTGTCTACTAAAAGGGAATCTGCTGCTTTACTCCAGGACTGTGCCGAGCACATTCTCAACTAGAGAGCCTCTGGCTGCTTCTAAACAACCCAGTTTTCTCTTTTCTTTCATTTCTCCTTCACCACTCCTTTATTAGACACAAGCATATTGTGCGTCCTTCCTTCCTTCCTTCCTTCCTTCCTTTCTTCCTTCCGTCCGTCCTTCCTTCCTTCCTTTCTTCCTTCCATCCATCCTTCCTTCCTTCCTTCCTCGAACTAAATAACCAATGTTCTGTTTTGTTCAACATCAGATGGAGCTGGTGTGGGAGAAGGCACCAGCTCTGTGAAAATGCCTCTTCCTCCATTAGTGGCATGTTTGTTCCGCTCTCCTCTTAAAAATCAAGTAAGGGATTTTGCTCTCATTGACTGAATTAGATAAAAAGCTGAACGACATACACTGCCTGCATACTTTGTTCACTTGGAGACTTTCAATGTTTTTCAATTATCATTGTGAAATCAAAGACAAATTTGTAACTTTTTTGTAGATAGCTGTTGCATGTAGGGTAACCTGTCTTAAGTAGGGGTAAATTATACTGGAAAAGAATGAATCCTTGAATACTTTCAAGTCAAGTATCTTCTTGTTTAAATAAACTTATTTTTAAAAAGATTTATATGATATGTATGTATGTATGTATGCATTAGCAAAAGAACTTTAAAGCAAAATCTACAACAATAAAGGGAACAATTTGGCCTCTAAACCAAAAGCCAAGTCAATCCAGTCAGTTCAAAAAGATATCTACAACTCAAGGAAACAGTGGATGTAACTGTTGGAAAGATTCATACTTAGCATAAAGCCCAAGGCCACTTCCTATGGAAAACACAGTGACTTATTCCTCCATACGAATGTTCCCAGCAAATGATGCCACTGAACAGAATGCCTCGCTGGGTCTGACTGCACCCACTGAACAGAATGCTTTGCTGGGGCCGACAGCACAGTCACCTACAGGAGCTGTCCAAGCAAAGAGGAAACACGTTGTCTAGAAGCAATAGACCATTTCCCTCTATTTCCCCTCGGAAGCAGAGCAACTCTTCTTCTGAGACCAAACTGGGGGCTTGCTGCAATGCACCACACAAAAACCTTCCAGTCTCACAGCCAATAAGGGTTAGAAGCCAGGCGAGTCAGAAAGTCCCACAGCTGTTCCCAGGAAGCCAGGATCTCCATGGTTGATACTTCCCAGGCGCTCTCACCTAGCGTGAAGATCATATGTCTAGAATCCAGGTACCCTCCAAGAAACAAGAACCCCTTTAGGAAAGCACACACCCTTTACGTGCTCTGGATTTGAGAGGAACAGCTGTGTGCGCCACCAAGGAAGTGGGTATAAACTGGAGGACTCTGAGCATTGAGCATTGCAGTGGGCTGCAGGCAACTCACCGGCCAGTGCCAGGGCTGCAGAAAGTTTCTGAGGAAAATAGACGTGACTAAGGTCCACGGAGATTAAACTTGAGGATATTAGAGGAGCAGCTGATCAGGACCCCATGAGGGTTACATATCAGATTACGATTCATAACAGCAGCAAATTACAGTTATGAAGTAGCAACAAAAGAATTGTATGGTTGGGGTCCCCACATGAGGGATGGTACTGAAGGGTCACAGCGTTAGAAAGCTGAGAATCATCGCATCAGAGGGTACCCCAAAGGCATTAGGTATGGAAAGCAGAGACTTAACAACAACTGGTTGGTTTTCTCTTTAACAGCTTACAATTTATTTCATTTTAGTCCTGCTAATCCTATTGACTATTCTGTTGTCTATTAGCAAAAGTATGCAGGTCTCCCTTGTTGATTCATCCAGGGGATGGGGTGCCCTTTCGGAGCTCAGATGCTTAGGAACTGGCGGGCCTGCATTTAGTCTGTGTGCGCTAGCAGCCTAGCTCGCACTGTGCTCTCTAGAGTGGAACCGTGGCGCGACTTTCTGATTTCTGGAGGTAAGTTTGTGGTTCCTTCCAAGTTACTGACGCGCGAGTCCAGATAAGAAGACCGAGACCATCAGATTACAGTGTGAGCTGTCTGAGGACAGTCATAGACAGGGCCAGACTTCCAACCAATCAAAGGACCTGAAGTTAAGAAACCTTCCAATCCTTGGCCCTGAATTTTAGAGGTGTGGCTAAATGTTGAGGTCCTCTTAGCAGAAACGTTCTGCTCCGCCCTGTCCATACTCCTGGCCCAAAGAACAGGTAGGCATAATGAAATAGTTGATGCTACTGCGCTCCCAGAACATAGATGCAGCAGCAATAGATAGCCATATGTACAACGCGGGTAACACACCCACTGTTTATAGAACCCACACCTGGAATGTGATCCGTAGCCCAGGGGAACACATTTCACAACATTAAAAAGCAAACAAACAAATAAAACAAATGTACTCGGAAACAAGTAACAAGAATGTTTCTTTACACAGCAGGATGAGGTGGGGGTAGAAGGATTGGAGACAGTTAATTGTCCTCAAATATTTGAAGGCTTACCGTGAATGAAGTGTGTGTGTGGGGGG